>SJYX01016830.1:238282-260384 GCA_006410675.1 Oreotragus oreotragus
GATGACACCACCCTTATGGCAGAAAGTGAGGAGGAGCTAAAAAGCCTCTTGATGAAAGTGAAGGAGGAGAGTGAAAAAGTTGGCTTAAAGCTCAACATTCAGAAAACGAAGATCATGGCATCCGGTCCCATCACTTCATGGGAAATAGATGGGGAAACAGTGGAAACAGTGTCAGACTTTATTTTTTTGGGCTCCAAAATCACTGCAGATGGTGACTGCAGCCATGAAATTAAAAGATACTTACTCCTTGGAAGAAAAGTTATGACCAACCTGGATAGTATATTCAAAAGCAGAGACATTACTTTGCCGACTAAGGTCCGCCTAGTCAAGGCTATGGTCTTTCCTGTGGTCATGTATGGATGTGAGAGGTGGACTGTGAAGAAGGCTGAGCGCCGAAGAATCGACGCTTTTGAACTGTGGTGTTGGAGAAGACTCTTGAGAGTCCCTTGGACTGCAAGGAGATCCAACCAGTCCATTCTGAAGATGTTTAGGGACTTCCCTGGTAGTACACTGGCTAAGACCCTCAGCTCCCAAAGCAGCGGGCCCAGGTTCGATCCTTGTTCAGGGAACTAGATCCCACATGATGCAACTAAGATCCAGCACAGCCAAATAAATAAATATTAAAAAGTAAAATAAAAATGTTTCGGTTCAGTTCAGTCGCTCAGTCGTGTCCGACTCTCTGCGACCCCACAAATCTCAGCACGCCAGGCCTCCCTGTCCATCACCAACTCCTGGAGTTCACTCAGACTCACGTCCACCGAGTTGGTGATGCCATCCAGCCATCTCATCCTCTGTCGTCCCCTTCTCCTCCTGCCCCCAATCCCTCCCAGCATCAGAGTTTTCTCCAATGAGTCAACTCTTTGCATGAGGTGGCCAAAGTACTGGAGCTTCAGCTTTAGCATCATTCCTTCCAAAGAACACCCAGGGCTGATCTCCTTCAGAATGGACTGGTGGGATCTCCTTGCAGTCCAAGGGGCTCTCGAGAGTCCTCTCCAGCACAGTTCAAATGTTTAGGTAGTGACTATCGCTAGTCTTGCCCCTGACCAGTAAGCTGTGTGCCCTTAGGCAACCGACTTGGATTTTCTGTAACCTGTTGCTGTTGAGTTGCTAAGTCACGTCTGGCTCTTTGAGACCCCGTGGACTGCAGCATGCCAGGCTCCTCTGTCCTCTCGTGTACACTGAGTCAGTGATGCTGTCTAACCAGCTCATCCTCGACTGCCCCCCTCTGCTTTTGCCTTCAATCTTTCCCAGCATCATGGTTTTTCCAATGAGTCGGCTCTTGGCCAAAGTATTGGAACTTCAGCTTCAGCATCAAGTCTTCCAATGAATGTTCAGGGTTAATTTCCTTTAGGACTTTCTGAAACCTACAAACTTCATATGTAAGATGGGGATAATAAAATTTTCATTCCTAATGCAGAAAGCTAGGAGGAAGTATAACTCTCTTACTTTGTACATGAAAACAGACACAGGATAAATTACTTAATAGCATAAAGTTGGTAAAAGGGGCAGGGCCAGAACCTATGATTCTAGGCTCAAGTCTCTACCTAGTCTTATGATTTATTCCAATACAGCAAGATATAAAATCGTATGAAATAACCTGATTATAATCCTATTTGACAAAAAGGTACAAATGAGGTATGAAGAGGTTTAATGTGGTTTAATGGCAAAACTTTGATTATCACCCAGGCATGCAAATGTCTAAGCCAGAGTCTTTCTATACTATCGATCAAACTGCTGTAACTTGACTGCATTTTTCTGATTGAAGAAATAAATGTAAACTTGCCCCCACATTGGTGTAGCAAATATTCTAGACTGTGAAGTTTGAAATCTATTTCAGTGATTTCTTCTTGTATTGTTTTAGTCCTTCCCCTTTATTTGACAATTTCCTGTCTTTCTGTACTATCTTGAGATGAACACCTATTTTTTAATTAAAGTATGGTTGACTTAAAATATTATATTAGCTTCAGGTGTACACCATAGTGATTCAATATTTTTATAGATTACATTTCACTTAAAGTTATTATCAACTATTCCCTGTGCTGTACAATATATGCTGTGCTGTGCTGAGTTGCTCATCCACATTTGATTCTTTTCGACTCTATGGACTGTAGCCACCAGCTTTCTCTGAAGAATACTGCAGTGGGTTTCCATTTCCTCCTCCAGCGGATCTTCCTGACCCAGGAATGAAAACTACATTTCCTGCATTGGCAGACTGATTTTTTATCACTGAGCCACCTGGGAAACCTGCACAATACATACTTACAGCTCATTTTTTTTACACACTAAGTAGCTTGCATCTCTGAGTCCCCTCCCCTATCCCTCTTCCCACTGGTAACTGCTAGCTTGTTTTCTGTATCTGTGAGTCTGCTTCTGCTTTGCTATACTCACCATTTTATTTAGATTCCACATATATGTGATCATCACACACTATTTACCTTTCTCTCACTGAGTTCACTGAGCGTAATACCCTCCAGAGCCATCCATGTGGCTGCAAATGGCAAAATCCACCCTGTTTCAATGGCTGAGTGTGTTTTACCCCTTCTCCTTCATTCACTCTTCTGATGGACACTTAGGTTGCTTCCATTTCTTGGCTATTTTAAATGATGCTTCTATGAACATGAGGATGCATGTATCTTTTCGAATAAGGGTTATTCTTCATATATATGTGTGTATGTATGTATGTATGTACACACACAGGAGTGGAATTACTGGGTCTTATGGTAGTTCTATTTTTAATTTTTTTAAGATTTTTTTGAGGTGGGCCATTTTTTTTTTTAAGTCTCCACTGAATACACTGCAACACTGCTTCCCAGCTCCCCGGCCACGGATCGAGCCTGCATTCCCTGCACTGGAAGGCAAACTCCCCACCACTGGACCACAGGGGAAGCCCCCATTTTTAGTTCCTTGAGGAACTTCCATACTACTTTACATAATGGCCACACCAATTTACATTCCCATCAGCATTGTATTAGGGCTCCCTTTTCTCGACATCCTTGCCAACTTTTGTTATTTGTAGATTATTTGGTGATAGCCATCCTAACAGGCATGAGGGGATATCTACTTGTAATCATTATGATTCTGACTTGCATTTCCCTGATAATCAGCAACAATGCTGAGCATCTTTTCATGTGCCTATTGGCCAGCTGTATGTCTTCTTTGGGGGAAAAAAAAAATGTCTACTTGGGTCTTCTGTCCATTCAAATTGTATAAGGGTTTTCTGATATTTCAGTGTATGAGCTGTTTATATATTTTGGATTTTAATCCTTATTGGATATGTCATTTGCAAATATTTCCTCCCACTCAGGAGGCTGTCTTTTTGTTTTGTCAGTGGTTTCTTTGCTATGCAAAGCTTTTAAGTTTAAGTAGGTCCCATTTGTTTATTTTTGCTTTTGTTTCCTCTACCTGAGGAGACCGATCCAAAAGCAATATTCCTAAACTATGTCCAAAAGTGTTCTGCTTATGTTTTCTCCTGGGAGTGTTATAGTTTCTGGGCTTACATTTAGGCCCGTGATCCATTTTGTTTATTTTTGTATGGTGTAAGGCAATGTTTTAATTTCATTCTTTCATATCTAGCTAGCTGTCCAGTTTTCCCAGCACCACTTATTGAAGAAGCTGCCTTTTCCCCACTGTATATTTTTGCCCTCTTGGTCTTTCAGTGTTTGCGTGCGTGCTCAGTCAGGTCCGACTCTTTTCATGGACTGTAGCCCGCCAGGCTCCTCTGTCCATGGGATTTCCCAGGCAAGAATACTGGAGCGGGTTGCCATTTCCTCCTCTAGGGGATCTTCCTGGCCCAGGGATCAAACCTGCACCGCCTCTGTCTCCTGCACTGCAGGCGGATTGCGGATCCTTCAGCACTAAACTACCAGGGAGATCACACAGCAATGGAACATGCGTGCATGGGTTTGTTTCCAGGCTCTCTGTTCTGTTTCATTGATCCATGTGTCTGGTTTTGTTTCAGTACAATACTGTTTTGATGACTACAGCTCTGTAGTACAGTCTGAAGTCAGAACGTGTGGTCTCCCCAAACTTGGTCCTTTTTTCTCAAAATTGCTTTTGCTATTGGGGTCATCTGTGGTTCCATACAAATTAGGATTATTTGTTCTAGGGCTCACGCTCTGTCACTCAGTCAAGTCCTAGTTCTGTGAAAAATGTCATGGGTATCTTGATAAGGATTGCATTCAATATGTACTTTGCTTTGGTTGATAGGAATTTTTAACAATATTAATTCTCTCAAATCATGAACATGTGATCTCTATTCATTTCTTTGTATCACCTTCAATTTCCTTTATCAGTATTTCATAGTTTTCATAGTACATCTCTGTCACTTCCTTGGTCAAGTTTATTCTTGGGCGTTTCACTCTTTTTGAAACAATTTTGAACAGGATCATTTTCTTGCTCTCTCTTTCTGATGGTTCATAAGTTTATAGGAAAGAAACAGATTTCTGTGTATTAATCTTCAGTAATTAATTAATTACTGAATTCCTTTGCTAGTGCTAATAGTTTTTTGGTGGAGACTTTAGGGTTTTCTATATTCAGGATCGTGTCATCTGAGAACAGTGATAATTCTATTTCTTCCCTTCTAATTTAGATGCCTTTTCTTTCTCCTGTCAGTTCGCTTTGGCTAGGACTTCCAAAAACTATGTTAAACAGAAGTGGCAAGACTGGGCATCCTTGTCTTTTTCCTGATTTTAGAAAAATCTTTTCGGCTTTTCATATAAAATATGTTTGCTATGGGTGTGTCATAAATGGCCTTTATTATGTTGAGATATATTTGCTGTGGAACAACTTGGTAAGAGTTTTTACCATGAATGGATGTTGAATTTTGTCAAATGCTTTTCCTGTATCTTTTGAGATGATCATGTAATTTTTATCCTTCATTTTATTAACATGGTGTACCACATTGATTTGCAGATAATGAAACAATCTTTCGTTCTTAGAATAAACCACTCTTTATCACGGTATATGATCGTTTTTATATACGGTCGAATTCCACTTGCTAACATTTTGTTGATCATTTTTGCATCTATATTCATTAGAAATTTTGGCTTGTAAAGAAACATTTCTTTTCATAGTGTCTTTGGTTTTGGCATCAAAGTAATGTTGACCTCATAGAAAGTATTTGGGAGTGCTCCCTCCTCTTCAAATTTTTGAATAGCTTAAGGAAGATAGGTATTACCTCTGCTTTATAATTGTGGTAGAATTCCCTTATGAAATGTCCAAAACATACAATCCTGGAGTTATGTTTGCTGGGAATTTTTTTGTTGCTGATTAATTTTAACTACTTGTGATCAATCTATTCAGATTACCCATTTCTTTTTGAGTCAGTCTTGGAAGATTGTATGTTTCTGGAAGTTTATCCATTTCTTCTAAGTTGTCCAATTTGTTAGCATATAACTATTCACAGAATTCTCGTGATTTCTTGTATCTCTGTGATACCAGTTGTAATTTCTCCTCTCCCATTTCTTAGTTTTTATATTTAGGTCCTCCCTCCTTTTATCTTAACAAGCCTGGCTAAAGGTTTGTCCATTTTGCTCATTCTTTAAAAAAGAAAACAGCTCTTGAATTCAGTGATATTTTCTTTTGGGGAATCTATTTATTTCCTTTCTGATCTTTATTATTTTCTTCTTTTTGCTGACTCTGGGCTTTGTTCTTTTTCTAATTCCTTTGGATCAAGATTTAACACAGGTCTAACACAATTGCTATTAAAATCCCATCAAGATTTCTTATAAAGATAGATAAAATTATCCTAAAATGTATATGGAAAAACAAAAGAATGAAAATGTCTAAAATATTTTTAAAGAGAAAGACAAAGGAGAAGGCATTAACCTATGTGATTTCCAGACTGATATAGTTACAGTAACTGAGACCATGTAATATCAGTGGAGAGACAGACATATAGCTCAATGAGATAGAACAGAGAACTCAGAAGCAGACCCACCTATTTATGCCCAACTGACTTTTTACAAAGGTGTAAATGTAACTCAATGGAGGAAAAATATGCTTTTCAATGAATGAAGCTGAACTAATTGGGTGTACACAGGCAAATAAACAAAAAGAAAAAGAGCTTTGTTCTAACCCTCACTTATTTGCAAAAATTAACACAAAATGGATATTGGATTAAAATGTTAAATGTAAAACTATAAAACTTTAGAAAAATTAAATATGAGACAATTGATCTAGGGCTAGGCAAGGCATTCTTAGCCTTGAAATCAAAAGCATGGTACACAAAAATAAAAATTTATAAGTTGGACTTTACCAAAATCTGTATTTGCTCTGTGAAAAGTCCTACTTACCAGAGTGAAAAGGCAAGGTCCAGACTGAGAGAAAATATTTACTAACCACCTATCTGACAAAGAACGACTATCTAGGATATGAAAAGAATTCTCAAAACTCAACAGTAAAAGATAATCTAATTGGAAAATAGGCAAAATATATGAACAGGCATTTCATTGATGTGTATACTGATGGCACGTAAGCACATGAAAAGATCTTCCACATCACTAGCCACTAAGGAAATCCAAATTAAAACCATAATGAAACATCACTACACAAATATTTACAATACTTAAGCTGGTAAAGATGTAAAGAAACTCAGTCACTCAATACATTCCTAGTGGGAAAACAAAATTGTACAGTCACTCTGGGAAAAAGTTTGCAGTTTCTTTTTTTAAAAGGTCAGCAAGATGGCACAACAGGACATTTCCAGCCTTCATTCTTTCACAGAAACACATTGTCCAGAACATATCACATGTTAGGGCACAAAACAAACCTTAACAAATTTGAGAATACTGAGATAATTCCAAATATCTTTTCCAGTTACAATGGAATGAAACTGGAAAAATTAACAAGTACATGGAAATTAAACAACACATTCTTTTAAAAAGCTATTGAGTTTAAGAAGAAATCAAATTAGAAAATATCTCAAGGCCAATGAAAATAAAAATACAACATACCCAAATCAATGAGATGCAGAAAATACAGTACAGAAAGTAAATTTTATAGCAACAAATACTTGCACTGAAAAATAAGGAAGATCTCAGATAAACAATCTCAATTTACACCTCAAGGAAGAAACTAAGCCCAAAATTAGCAGAAAGAAGGAACATTTCCAAGAATGGATAACTAAGGAACTAATAAATATTAGGGCATAAATAAATGCTAGGGAACAGATAAACATTTTTTTAATTGATAACACTAAGAGTTGATTTTTGAAAAATAAAATAAAGTCAACAAACCCTTCACTAGGCTAGGGGGTAAAAAAAAAGAGAGAAGACATAAATAAATAAAATCAGAAATAAAAGAGGAGACATTACAATTAATCTCACAGAAATAAAGAGGCTCATAAAAGACTATTATGAACAATCATATGCCAATAAATTGGGCAACCTAAACACATGCAATCCTATGCCAAAAACTGGACAATCTAGACACAACCTACCAAGATTGGGTCAAGGGGAAACAGAGACTCTGCACATACCAATAACAAATGAAAAAAACCAAAGGAATGGTTTTTAAACTTCCAACATAGGAAAAGACCAGGGTCAAATGACTTCGTGGATGAATTTTACCAAACATTTATAAAGAACACCAAACTTCCTTAAATGCTTCCTGAAATTAGAATAAACACTTTCAAACTAATTCTATGCAGTTAGTCTGAAACCAAAGCCAGACAAAAGATATCGCAAGAGAAAAAAGCTACAGATCAGTATCTTCCTGAACACAGACACAAGATCCTCAAAAAAACAAAAAATACCAGCAAACTCAATATAACAGCATATATCATTCACCATGACTAAGTAAAATGTATCTTTGTGGTACAAGAATGATTCAATACATACAAATCAATCAACCTGATACACCATATTAACAGAATAAAGGATTAAAATCACATGAATCATCACAATGGATGCATAAAAAGCATTTCCCAATATTTACATCTTTTCACAATTAAAAACTCTCAACAAGAGGTTTGACAGAAAACAAAATTCTGTAAAGCAATTATCCTTCAATTTAAAAAAACTCTCAACAAATTAAGTATAGAAGAAACTTACTTTAATACAATAAAAGCCCACAGCAAACATCATGCTCAACAATGAAAAGCCAAAAGATTTCCTTCTAAGATCCAGAACAAGGTAAGGATGCCCACTCGTACCCTTCCTTTTCAACACAGTACTGGAAGTCCTAGCAAGAGAAACTAGTCCAACAAAAAGAAATAAAAGCAGAAAATCAGAAAGAAAGGAGTGGAATTACCCCTGTTTAAAGATGACATGACTTCATATGCAGAAACCGTAAAGACTCTACAAAAACTATGGAACGAATAAGCAAATTCAGTAAAGCTACAAGATGTAAAATCAACATATAAAAAACTGTGTTTCTGTATACTAACAACAGCCTACCTGAAAAAGAAAGGAAAATAATTCCATTTATAGTAGCATCCAAAATAAGAAAAAGCTTAGGAATAAGCTCAACGAAAGAACAGAAAGGCCTGCAGACTGAAAACTACAGAGCAATGACAAAAGAAAATGTAAAGACACAAATGGAAGGGCCTCATGCTCACGCACCGCAGGATTAATGCTGTTACAATGTCAGCACTTTCCAAAGTGATCTGTGGATTCAACACAGTTCCCATCAAAAGAGCAATGGCATTTTTCTTGAAACAGAAAAAACAATCCTAAAATTCATTTAGAACCATGCTCTGCTATGCTATTCTAAGTCACTTCAGTCGTGTCCGACTCTGTGCGACCCCGTAGGCGGCAGCCCACCAGGCTCCCCCGTCCCTGGGATTCTCCAGGCAGGAACACTGGAGTGGGTGGCCATTTCCTTCTCCAATGCATGAGAGTGAAAAGTGAAAGGGAAATCGCTCAGTCGTGTCCAACTCTTCGAGACCCCATGGACTGCAGCCTACCAGGCTCCTCCATCCATGGGATTTTCCAGGCAAGAGTACTGGAGTCGGGTGCCATTGCCTACTCCGATTTAGAACCATGAAAGACCCCAAATGGCCAAAGTAATTTTGAGCAAGTACAGTAAAGCTGGAGGTATGGCAGGCACTCTTTGACTTCAAAACCTTTACACACCAGGTACACACAGACAACTCCTAAATTTTTATCTTTAGCCTCGACTTCTCTCCTGAACACCTGACTCATAACCCAATTGCCTACCCACCTTCCCTTCTTGAATCCTAACAAACATCTACTTAATTTGTCCAAACACACGATAAGCCCCCTCAACTTGTTCCTCTCCCCATCTTCCCCACCTTTCTTAGAGTTCTTTGATAATATTTCAAAACACAGCTGCAGATTATTTGTTGCTCCAGTGTCCCCTCCTCTCTGAATGAGTCTGTGAATAATTCTAGGCATAGACGCTGGAAGAAGTGACACGATGTGAGTTCTGAGACTAGGTCATAAAAGACCCTGCAGTTTCTTCTAGGTTCACCTGGAACATTTACCCTCAGGGACTGCTCCCTCTCAAAACCCAGCCAGTATGCTGCAAGAGGTGCAGTTCAACAGAGATTAAAAAAAAAAAAAAAGGTTGTGGTTTTAACTCACTACTTGGGGGGAGATTTGCAGTAATAGAGGCCTGGACTTGATGGTAGCTTTATTCTTTCAATTATTCAGAACAAAATTTTTGAAGGCAACCTTGACTCCTTTCTTTCCCATTCCACATCCAATGCCTCAACACATTCTGTCAGATCTCTCTTCAAAATACGTCCAAAATCTGACCAATTCCCACTACCTAGTCTGTAAGATGGTTCTCTAAAGTCCTAGCTTGAAAACCACAGAAACTGACTTGGGCTAACTTTTGTGAACAAATGAAGTGAAAGGAAATCAGATGACTCACAGAACAGACCCAGAGGGATGAGAACCAGGTCTAGAAAATGGTCTGAAATCAGGGACGTTTAGGAAAAGGAATCATAGCCAAAGAACNCAAGAATGGATAACTAAGGAACTAATAAATATTAGGGCATAAATAAATGCTAGGGAACAGATAAACATTTTTTTAATTGATAACACTAAGAGTTGATTTTTGAAAAATAAAATAAAGTCAACAAACCCTTCACTAGGCTAGGGGGTAAAAAAAAAGAGAGAAGACATAAATAAATAAAATCAGAAATAAAAGAGGAGACATTACAATTAATCTCACAGAAATAAAGAGGCTCATAAAAGACTATTATGAACAATCATATGCCAATAAATTGGGCAACCTAAACACATGCAATCCTATGCCAAAAACTGGACAATCTAGACACAACCTACCAAGATTGGGTCAAGGGGAAACAGAGACTCTGCACATACCAATAACAAATGAAAAAAACCAAAGGAATGGTTTTTAAACTTCCAACATAGGAAAAGACCAGGGTCAAATGACTTCGTGGATGAATTTTACCAAACATTTATAAAGAACACCAAACTTCCTTAAATGCTTCCTGAAATTAGAATAAACACTTTCAAACTAATTCTATGCAGTTAGTCTGAAACCAAAGCCAGACAAAAGATATCGCAAGAGAAAAAAGCTACAGATCAGTATCTTCCTGAACACAGACACAAGATCCTCAAAAAAACAAAAAATACCAGCAAACTCAATATAACAGCATATATCATTCACCATGACTAAGTAAAATGTATCTTTGTGGTACAAGAATGATTCAATACATACAAATCAATCAACCTGATACACCATATTAACAGAATAAAGGATTAAAATCACATGAATCATCACAATGGATGCATAAAAAGCATTTCCCAATATTTACATCTTTTCACAATTAAAAACTCTCAACAAGAGGTTTGACAGAAAACAAAATTCTGTAAAGCAATTATCCTTCAATTTAAAAAAACTCTCAACAAATTAAGTATAGAAGAAACTTACTTTAATACAATAAAAGCCCACAGCAAACATCATGCTCAACAATGAAAAGCCAAAAGATTTCCTTCTAAGATCCAGAACAAGGTAAGGATGCCCACTCGTACCCTTCCTTTTCAACACAGTACTGGAAGTCCTAGCAAGAGAAACTAGTCCAACAAAAAGAAATAAAAGCAGAAAATCAGAAAGAAAGGAGTGGAATTACCCCTGTTTAAAGATGACATGACTTCATATGCAGAAACCGTAAAGACTCTACAAAAACTATGGAACGAATAAGCAAATTCAGTAAAGCTACAAGATGTAAAATCAACATATAAAAAACTGTGTTTCTGTATACTAACAACAGCCTACCTGAAAAAGAAAGGAAAATAATTCCATTTATAGTAGCATCCAAAATAAGAAAAAGCTTAGGAATAAGCTCAACGAAAGAACAGAAAGGCCTGCAGACTGAAAACTACAGAGCAATGACAAAAGAAAATGTAAAGACACAAACGGAAGGGCCTCATGCTCACGCACCGCAGGATTAATGCTGTTACAATGTCAGCACTTTCCAAAGTGATCTGTGGATTCAACACAGTTCCCATCAAAAGAGCAATGGCATTTTTCTTGAAACAGAAAAAACAATCCTAAAATTCATTTAGAACCATGCTCTGCTATGCTATTCTAAGTCACTTCAGTCGTGTCCGACTCTGTGCGACCCCGTAGGCGGCAGCCCACCAGGCTCCCCCGTCCCTGGGATTCTCCAGGCAGGAACACTGGAGTGGGTGGCCATTTCCTTCTCCAATGCATGAGAGTGAAAAGTGAAAGGGAAATCGCTCAGTCGTGTCCAACTCTTCGAGACCCCATGGACTGCAGCCTACCAGGCTCCTCCATCCATGGGATTTTCCAGGCAAGAGTACTGGAGTCGGGTGCCATTGCCTACTCCGATTTAGAACCATGAAAGACCCCAAATGGCCAAAGTAATTTTGAGCAAGTACAGTAAAGCTGGAGGTATGGCAGGCACTCTTTGACTTCAAAACCTTTACACACCAGGTACACACAGACAACTCCTAAATTTTTATCTTTAGCCTCGACTTCTCTCCTGAACACCTGACTCATAACCCAATTGCCTACCCACCTTCCCTTCTTGAATCCTAACAAACATCTACTTAATTTGTCCAAACACACGATAAGCCCCCTCAACTTGTTCCTCTCCCCATCTTCCCCACCTTTCTTAGAGTTCTTTGATAATATTTCAAAACACAGCTGCAGATTATTTGTTGCTCCAGTGTCCCCTCCTCTCTGAATGAGTCTGTGAATAATTCTAGGCATAGACGCTGGAAGAAGTGACACGATGTGAGTTCTGAGACTAGGTCATAAAAGACCCTGCAGTTTCTTCTAGGTTCACCTGGAACATTTACCCTCAGGGACTGCTCCCTCTCAAAACCCAGCCAGTATGCTGCAAGAGGTGCAGTTCAACAGAGATTAAAAAAAAAAAAAAAGGTTGTGGTTTTAACTCACTACTTGGGGGGAGATTTGCAGTAATAGAGGCCTGGACTTGATGGTAGCTTTATTCTTTCAATTATTCAGAACAAAATTTTTGAAGGCAACCTTGACTCCTTTCTTTCCCATTCCACATCCAATGCCTCAACACATTCTGTCAGATCTCTCTTCAAAATACGTCCAAAATCTGACCAATTCCCACTACCTAGTCTGTAAGATGGTTCTCTAAAGTCCTAGCTTGAAAACCACAGAAACTGACTTGGGCTAACTTTTGTGAACAGATGAAGTGAAAGGAAATCAGATGACTCACAGAACAGACCCAGAGGGATGAGAACCAGGTCTAGAAAATGGTCTGAAATCAGGGACGTTTAGGAAAAGGAATCATAGCCAAAGAACCAGCTGGCGCTGCTGGACGCAATGCACCAGCTGCACCAGCGTGAATTCTGGGCTGCCCCACGCCTCTGTCCTATCTGACTTTGAGGGACGTATATCTTATTGCCTGAGTTTGGTTGATGTTCCTGAAACTGCCAGGGGACTACCGGGGGAAGAATAGGGAGAGTCTGAGCATTCGGGCTTTCATTGGAGGAAATTAGAGGGACTTGCCTGGTAGTCCAGTGGCTAAGACTCCACGCCCCCAAGGCAGGCAAGGGGCCCAGGTTTGATCCCGTCAAGGGAAATAGATCCCATATGCTGCAACCAAGAGTTCGAATGCCACAACTAAAAATTTCACATGCCGCAACTAAGACCCAGTGCAGCCAAATAAAACAATTTTTAATTTTAATAAATATTAAAAAGGAATTGGAGACCAACCTCCCATAAAACTCATTTCACAATGCCTTCTCCACGCATAAAAAGTGGCTACAAATTCTGAGCAGCCAAGTAAAAGGAAAGTCGAAGGTAAACAACAGGTCCTTAATATATGGTAATACAATGGAAAAATACGTAGATTCTGAATTACAGCCTTGGATTCAAGTCCTGTTCTACCACTTACTGGATGTGTGACCGTAAGAGAGTTACTTAATTCCCTAGAGACTCCATTTTTTCTTCTTTAATGGGAACAATAATATCCGTCTTGCCTATCTCACAGGTTGTTTTGAGGATGGAATTAGTACGCGAGCATGTTAAGGATATTACTTCCATCTCATTCGTCTTGCCCAGCCGAGGGCCAGCCTGGAGTAGGTGTTCCATAAATGTCTACAGAATGAGTAATAGTGACAGAAATGATCTGTAAAATGAAAGTCATTAATTAACAGATCCCACTGAATCTTCCTCCCAGGCCAGCAGAGTGTGATACCGTCACCCACTGCCAGTCTTAAGTAATATCAAATATGCTTGGGAGGAGACCTCTGACACGGATCATTTTTGCCACTAACCTCTTCATAAAATAAATTTGGAAATAGTAGAGCAACTTACTGTTTCATTATCTAGGATAGATTTGGCTTGTAAAGCAATTTCCTTCTGTGACAAGGATTGCTGCTGCTGCTGCTGCTGCTGCTAAGTCACTTCAGTTGTGTCCGGCCCTGTGCGACCCCATAGATGGCAGCCCACCAGGCTCCCCCATCCCTGGGATTCTCCAGGCAAGAACACTGGAGTGGGTTGCCATCTCCTTCTCCAATGCATGAAAGTGAAAAGTGAAAGGGAAGTCACTCAGTTGTGTCCGACTCGTAGCAACCCCATGGACTGCAGCCTACCAGGCTCCTCTGTCCATGGGATTTTCCAGGCAAGAGTACTGGAATGGGGTGCCATTGCCTTCTCTCGTGACAAGGTTTAGGGACTCAATAATTGTTCCGAGATTCATTCTAGCCTATGTTAGTAAAGTGGCTTATTGTTTGGATTTCTGACCAATGGATTCAAACTATTCTGACCAATGGATTCAAGCTACTCTGAAAAAACAAGAACTATCTAATTATAAGCTAAGTAATAATAACAATACAACTGTGGAATATAATATAATAATAACAATAAACTGTGGAGAATTCTGAAAGAGATGGGAATACCAGACCACCTGACTTGCCTCTTGAGAAACCTATTTGCAGGTCAGGAAGCAACAGTTAGAACTGGACATGGAACAACAGACTTCCAAATAGGAAACAGGTTCCAAATAGGAAAAGGAGTACGTCAAGGCTGTATATTGTCACCCTTATTTACCTTATATGCAGAATACATCATGAGAAACGCTGGACTGGAAGAAGCACATGCTGGAATCAAGATTGCTGGGAGAAATATCAATAACCTCAGATATGCAGATGACACCACCCTTATGGCAGAAAGTGAAGAGGAACTAAAAAGCCTCTTGATGAAAGTGAAAGTGGAGAGTGAAAAAGTTGGCTTAAAGCTCAACATTCAGAAAGCTAAGATCATGGCATCTGGTCCCATCACTTCATGGGAAATTGATGGGAAAACAGTGGAAACAGTGTCAGACTTTACTTTTTTGGGCTCCAAAATCACTGCAGGTGGTGATTGCAGCCATGAAATTAAAAGATGCTTACTCCTTGGAAGAAAAGTTATGACCAACCTGGATAGCATATTCAAAAGCAGAGACATTACTTTGCTGACTAAGGTCCGTCTGGTCAAGGCTATGGTTTTCCCAGTGGGCATGTACAACTGTGAGAGTTGGACTGTGAAGAAGGCTGAGCGCCGAAGAATCGATGCTTTTGAACTGTGGTGTTGGAGAAGACTCTTGAGAGTCCCTTGGACTGCAAGGAGATCCAACCAGTCCATTCTGAAGGAGATCAACCCTGGGATTTCTTTGCAAGGACTGATGTTGAGGCTGAAACTCCAGTACTTTGGCCACCTCATGCGAAGAGTTAACTCATTGGAAAAGACTCTGATGCTGGGAGGGATTGTGGGGAGGAGGAGAAGGGGACGACCGAGGATGAGATGGCTGGATGGCATCATGGACTCGATGGACGTGAGTCTGAGTGAACTCCGGGAGATGGTGATGAACAGGGAGATCTGGCATGCTGCGATCCATGGGGTCGCAAAGAGTCGGACACAACTGAGTGACTGAACTGAACTGAACTGAATAATAACAATCCTTTAAGCAAATCATTTGGAAATAGATGACTTAGAATTGAACATTTTTTCACATACTTGAAAGGTGTTAGCAGCAAAAAAGCATGTACTGCATACCCCCAACAGGGTCTGGAAAAGCACCTTATAATTAAACACACTATTATTTCTGCAGAGATATGTATGAACTTTCATTCCAAGTGGAATAAAGACCAAGATATCTCACCTCAGTTCAGTTAAGGCAGTTTCAACGTGAGATTCAAAAAACTTGATTTTCAGAGCTTTTTTCGATTTTAAAAATGCAGACAAGAAATAATGAATCATTTTCATCAACAAAGACCTATAGTGCAGGGAACTCTGCTCGCTGTCATGTGGCAGCCTGGATGGGAGGGGAGTGGAGAATGGACACATGCACATATATATGGCTGAGTCCCTTTGCTGCTCACCTGAAACGATCACAACATGGTTAACCAGCTATACCCCAATACAAAATAAAAAGCTTAAAGAAAAAAGAAATAACGAGGTTGTGTTTTCTATAAATAAGAGATTGTTTTCACAGAGCTTCTAGACAGAAAATACTCTACCATGTCCATTTGAAGTTCCTACAAGTTTGAATATTAAATTCATCTATCTACAAAATCACTTTCACAATATTTTAAAATAATTGAGAAAATTATCAAATTCAACCAGAAAGATCACTTATTTCAACCTGCTGCCTAATTCAGCTGATCCCTACTATAGCATCCTAGCCAGATTGTCGCTCAGCCTTTGCCGAATACTCATGTGGGTAAACGATTCACTTTTCATGCAGTAACTTGCTGTACTCTCGAGCAATCTTAATTATTAGAATCAAAGTCAACTCCCCTGACACTTTTACCCTTTGGTCCCAACTCTGCCCTGGGGATCAGCAAAAACTACTCTCCCCCAACTCTGCCACATGACAGCTAGGCAAATATTTGAAGTGGCAATCATACCATTCACCTCTTCTCCAGCCTAAACATTTGCTCGAACTCTTCCCCATAAAGCATGCTTTCCTCTTCCCTCACACCCTGAGAGCCCACAGTAATCTTTAACTTCTCAATATCTGCATTAAAATGAGGTAGGTAGTGCGAGACAAGCCTCTAGCCCAGGATACAGGGAAACTGCTACCTTCTTTGTAAGCTGTATACCACATTTCTATTAGTTTAGCCCAAAATCACATTAGCTGCTTATGGAGCATGATATGTTTATATCATTTTGCACTTAGAGTAAACCAACACCTCTATTTTTGCACATGCATTGTTGTGGCAATCCAGGAACCTCTTTTGATTTCTGTTTTCAGCCTCAATCAAGGGCTTTTATATTGGTCTGTGTTTGATTAAATCATGCTGGTTTTCATTCCAACATTCGTATTTCACTTTGAATCTTGATTTTGTCTTTCAGTATATTAGATATGACTGCTAGCTCTGTGTCACCTACAGATTTGATGAGCAGATCTTCTAACCTTCAGTAAATACTTCAAAAAATAATGAACAAGGTAGGATCAAGAACCCTATGGCATTCTATGAGACACTTCCCTCCTGGAAGGCTTCCTCGTGTGCTTACTATCTAAAACAGCCAGTGAACCTCATACACAAATAATACCAAACGAGAAAATAAGTACTGAATGAGCAGCAAGAAAAACACAGGCTATACAGAGAAGAAGATAACACAGAACAATCAGACAGGGTTCTAAAACTTTAGTTTTAGAATTTCTAATACAAGTTCGTCTACAAAAGGGCACTTTAAAAACATGCCATTCCTTCCTGAAATGTACATATGTATGTGCTAAGGTTGCAACATAAAAATCCATTTCTCACTGTGGATATTACCCAGAAAGTTTACAAACACCGTGTTAAAGGTTGGTATGATCTAAAGTGTCCTAGGGGAGAGTACACCAAGGGAAAAAATTTTACCCTGTCATGGATCAATAGACTCCTATAGATGTAACTTTTTCCACTGCCCACTTGACTCCACCTACCCCACCCCAACTCCACTCACTACTGCATGTAACTCCAACATACAGAAATCAATATTTTAAGCATACATATAATATATATATATACATATTATGATCAATTGGTTTTCCAAGGGATTACTCACTTTTAAAATGAATCCACACAAATGTTCATTTACAAGGTAAGTGACCCTGGTTTAATATGTTTATTTGATTGACACCCAATTGTTTTCAGAATACCAAGAATACAAAATATCCAGGGTTGCTGCTGTTTGCTCACATTGTGTAACAAACCTAAGGTTAAACATGACCCTTGAAACTGTCCCCACATCTCTCCCTTCAGGACACTTTGATGATATAGTAAATATTGCTATGGTTCCACTTTGAGAAAACAGGGCTTAAGCAATTTTTTCACATAAAATTTAAAAGTCTCTTCAGAAAAAAAAAAAAATTCCCTCAATCTGAAATGTGTAACAAATTCTAAAAAAATGACATGACTCTGAAGCAGTTTTGGTGTCATGAATCACTGAATTCTGACAGTTTCCGTTCTCTCATTCTCTGTTTTCCGTTTCTTCTTCCTTTCTGGGTCTGTAAATTAGTCACAGGTAGGAACCAAAAAACCCAGAACCCATTCACTGAATTACATCACTTAGAATTAGAACTACAAGAAAATTCATTTTTGAAAAAGAGAATCTTGAAAGCGTTTGGAATATGAAGTTCATCATTACAAAGTTATCCCCCGTTTATGTCCCAATATTTAAGTTACAATATCTTTAAAAGGCAAGTTCTTCTTGATGCAAGAGTCAAGCAAAAAATATATATATATTTTTTTAACTAAACTCAGGTTAGTCATTATTTCCCCAAGTATGCCATGATACAGTATTAATTACCATGATGAGTATATCACTTACGTAATGGGCAATTTAATTAAGTAATAATTCTTTAAAAAGAGAAGTTTAGATTAAGAGCTGGGGGAGCAAAACTAAAGTATGAGGGAAAACAGGAAGTAAAAATAATTCCAAAACTCAGATATGCAAGTAGCTTTAAAAAAGAAGTATAAAAATGGCAACTGAAATTTCAGATATGAGCTAACATTCTCCACATTCAAGAGGGTGAACACAGTTCACTGGGAACAGTATCTGCAAAGCAAAACTGTCCTCCCAGAACACAAAATCCTTGCCTTAATCATATGTATGAATCTAAGCAACCTTAGTGAGTTGGTAAACTCCTAAAAATGTTTCCACTCACCCCCATCTCTGTTTTACTGGAGGTTTAAATTCACTCTAATTCACTGCCTCCCCAACAAGTCTCCTACTGAAAAAAAAAAAAAAAAAGAGGGAGTGAGCATGCTAAAAACTGCAATGGGATCAAGCATCATAGTTTTGTAGCAGAAGTATATAGACTATTACTGCTTCAAAGGGTTTTCAGAACTTTCACCAAGCCCAAGATCAACTAAATGGAAAAATTTCAGGATTTTTCCACAATGAAAATTACAAACCACGTTTGGAACCTGGTGTTTCAAAACATGATCTCTCAAAATTATCCTAAGAAATTCCATTATGTTGTCACCAGTTTATATTGATAAGGTAAAGAATTTGACATAATGCATTGCCTTTGGTTGATATGAACACAATGCCCCCAAACCAGATTTCCCCAGTCTGATAGTTGCAAAACCATTATAAAATCCATTAAACCATCTCAGTAAGCAAGAGAGGAAAGGCCACTTTGTGTTCAGTGACCTATACTCAGCCCATGGATTATGAAGCAGGCAATGTAGTGAGAAGGCCCTTTTTGACTCTATATCTGATCTCCAGGGAGCCAGTGCTCAACTCTTTCCAGGATAAAGTCTGAAGCACACATTCCTTCCAACAAAAGAAGGCAGTTTTGGAAAGAAAAATGAAACAACCTAAATGAGGAACTTGATACCTTTGACACTTCTGCTCTGTATAGCTTACACACTTCCTGTATAATCCGTGATTCCCATAAACGTCGTATAAAAAAGTAATCTCAAAGGTAAGGGAAACCCACGTGGCTTTAAGACGTGAAATGTAGACGTCAGAGGACTACACTGGCTGCCAGTGCATTTCCCCTAAATAGAGCGGCGAGGGTGCTTTTCTACACACTGTCTCCAGACATCCCATCTTTCCACCTTTCTGCATCAATTAGAACCAAAACGGTTTCTTTAGCATGCATTATCCACACAACTGGGTCAGCTCCTTTTTTTCTGAGGACACACACTTCTCGTTTGTTTGAGACAAAGCAGAGGAAACTGACCTCCACCGCCTGCCCTCGGGGGGCCTCTGCCTCGAGGACTTGTTGCTCCGGCGGCGGCGGCGGGAAGTCACCCAGTCCAGCGGCCGAGGCCTGCCCTGTCCCTCAGGAGGCAGCCTGTTCGGGGAGCCGGGGGCGGGGGCGGCGCCTGGAGCCAGGCGTGCGGGGGCTGGAGGCGCCCCCGGGCCGCCCCTCAGCCTCCTGCCCGCGGGAGCCTGCCCGGGGTGGGGGTGCAGCGGGTACCGCTCCCCGCCCCGGCCCAGGCGTCCCCCGCAGACCTTCAGAGAGCATCCGTCCTCGGTCCTGCCTTTTGTCTTCAGTCCCCCTCCTTCTCCTCCGCAGGGCAGGCCCGCAGCGGGCTGGAGCAGGCCGGGCGCCCTAGCGCACGCCCACCCGGGCCCCGCCGGGCCTCGGCTCGTGGAGAGGAGCCCCAGTCTCGATGGCCTGACCCGGCCGCGTGCTCGGCGGGGGCCCCGGGGGGCCTGACCGGGACGCCCGATCTAGGGCACCCGAGGACCGGAGCCGATCCCCCGCCCCGCCCCGCCCGCCGCCCGCGCGCGCCCCCAAGGCTTTCCCCATCCCCTGCTCGTCCCGGGGATCAATAGTGGCCGCTGATTTTCCGCGACAGTTGCAGCTGCCTAATTCGTCGGAGGAGAATTAAATCAGAAGCGGGCAGGCCGGCCTTAGCCGGGCCGGGCTTGGCGTGGGAGACCAGGGACTCCCCTCCCGGGTCTCGTCAACTTGGGGGCCTGGTTGGGACCTGCGAGGGCGCACGGGGTCAGGCCTCGCCGGTGCTACCACCGCCACGAGAGCGGCCCGAGCCGGGGCCCAGCCCTCCGAGGGGGGCGAGGGAAGTAGGAATTGATGGGGTGGCGGGCGACCTGGGGGGAAAGGAGGACGAGGACGCACGGGGGGCTCCCAGGCCCCTGTTGGCGCTTACTCCTGGTCCCCCCCACCTCCCGGGGCCCCGCGCAGGGCAGCGATCTCGGTTTCCTGCGGACACTCGCCCCTCCTTGACTTCGCGCAGGGAGAGGAAATCCACTCTGGGGAGGCGCTCTGCCTTTGAGAAAGACGGAGAGGAGCAGAGAGAAGCGCCTAGAAACGGCATTGATTTAGACATCAATCCTGGCTGGCTTCCTCCGCCTCCCGAGCCGCGGCTGGGCGCAGGCCCCGGGGCCGGGAGGGCAGAACCCGGGCAGCTCGAGGGCGCGGTCCGCCGCGGGCGGCCAACCCGCGCCCGCCGCCCCGACGCCGCTCCGCGCAAACGCAGCTTCCCCGTGGCCAACAGGTCTCTCTGCCCCGAGTCAGGTGCGCTGCGGGCATCGCTCTGCCAGGCCCGCCGGCAGGACGGCCTCGGCGCCCGGCGTCTTTCAGAAGCAGCCGAACCACCTGTGCCCGGCCAGGCCCAGCCCGGCGCTCGAGGCAGTGGCCCTCGGAGACCGTGATCCGTTCCTCGAACGCCTACGGCAGCCCCGGAACCCGGCAGTCGGCCAGAGTTTGCTTTTTTCTGACACGTTTTGGAAGCGAAACAATTCAGGATGTCTCAAAAATGCCATCGAAGCGATTTTCCCAAAATTAAATGCTCCTGAAATAATCTCGAGTGTGTTTTCTATTCTACTTTTGATAGTATTACCTTGAAAGATCAGCTCAGACTCACTTGGCAATTTAATATCCTTGGAGGTTGATGTCCCAGGAATCTAAAAATATACGTGTATCATGTGATTTTTCAAAAAGAAACGGTCCGATTCCCGTGAATATTTTAAGCCCCTCAGTTGGTTTTTAGTTTTCCAACCCTTGAAATCGGAAATAATATTTTTCAAGTTTAAAATCCGACCAACTATTTTTTTTTAATGCTGTATGTTTTTTAAAATATCAGTGGTAGCTAGACGATTGAAATTATATAAAAAGATTTTTAAACGCTCCCATTTTAAAAGAGAGAAGAAGTGCTGGATATTTGTGTTAATATCTAAACAATATTGAAAACTGCAATCAAAAAGAGTTCTGTCCAGAGCAAATAAATGATCGTTTTAAGAAGGTAATAAATAAA
Source organism: Oreotragus oreotragus (assembly GCA_006410675.1). Classification (NCBI taxonomy): domain Eukaryota; kingdom Metazoa; phylum Chordata; class Mammalia; order Artiodactyla; family Bovidae; genus Oreotragus; species Oreotragus oreotragus. The sequence goes on from SJYX01016830.1 coordinate 259,930, forward strand.
AGCGACGCCCGTGCTTGGTGTCTCAGAACAACTTGAAAACAGCTCCACTTGCAGAGTCTTTTTAAAAATCAACTGCAACTTTTGCCTTCCTTTTGAAGGAACAACAAAAAGATTTCACGCACAAGTTGACCTGAACAAAAGGACCTCACGCCAGTTTTTCTTTTTGCGGGCTGACGACTGGAGGAGAGGAGAACTTTAGGTATACTTGGCTTGTACTTTGGGAAACCCACTGTAAAAACAAAATGCGAGTGCAGCTCCACACGGCTTAAAACCGACTTCAGGGCTTTGCGGGGAGAGAAAGCAAGGGACAGGAACTTAAGGCCGGTGAGAAGAAAATTCGTCGACGTGGTTTTCAGGCTAACAATTTCCTCTCTTAAAGCTCAACGTTCTTCTAGGGGGGAAAAATGCTACCAGGTTGTAAAAGTCATGCTCCCCCCACCCGCCACCCCCGCCGC
>SJYX01016830.1:267641-393919 GCA_006410675.1 Oreotragus oreotragus
GGGGGGGGGGGGGGGGGGGTCGGGGGGGGGTCGGGATACAACCGCGCTTCCGGAGCCGGTCTCCGGCCTTGACATTGGCGCAGGGACTTTGTGATGGAAAGAGCGGGCTGGGGCCAGCGTCCGTGTCCCTGCCCACAGTGAGGTTGGGACTAACACATTCACCGCTCTGGGAGGACAGGAGAGGGGAAACTCGGAGCGGGAAGCGTCCTGCCTTACTGGCCGGCCGCCCTTTGCCCGGCTCCCAGCGTTGGCCGCGATGTGCCGAGGTGTGGCTGGACCGCGGGGACGAGGCTGGGAGCTCGCGGAAAGAGGGTGCTGAGAAAATTAAGATGCAGGTTAGTTAACGCCTCTTGGGCGCTGGGCTCCCGGTTCCACCTTTGCATTAAGCGGACGCGGATGGAACGCCGGGCTCGGCGACGGGAAGGGCCGGCGGCCGGCGGGAGGGGACGGGTCGACGCGCCGGTTACATTGTTCTGGAGCCGGCTTGGGCTCTTTGTGCCTCCTCTAGCGGCCGAGCCGCGAGGTACAGCCCTCTATTGTTCTAGGAGCGCAGAAACCTCCCGTGTGGGCGGCGGGAGCCGAGAGAAAGGCGCAGCCCGGGCTGCGGCTGGCACCCGGGTGCGCGCTTTTGTGCCCCGGCGCGGTGTGCGTGGCGGGTGCGCTGCGCCCCCGGGGACCCTGCCAGGGGCCAGGAGGGCCGAAGTGTCCAGGCGCCCCGCCGGGGAGGACGCACGGCCCCCGACTGCAGGCCGGGATTGGGCGGCTTCTTTTGGACTGAGCCACCTCTCCCGATAGTCAGATTGTCTGGGGGACAATTCGCGGTGGCGGTGATTTACATAGGGGAGCGGGGAGCCCGAAGTTCCGAGCCGCATACAACGGGCTTCCGGAGCTAGAGCGGAGGCTTCCTCCCCGGCTCCCTGGGGCTTTCCTTGCACCAATGAGTCTGGTTTATGAGGTACACTCTACCGATGCTGGACAGGGATGGGGGATGTGACAGGCGGTGGGGAGGGGGCGTTTCCACTCTGACAGCCGCCGTCAGCCTTCGCTTGTTGGAGGATTCCAGTCTCTAGTCCGTAACCACCTGCAGTGTAGATCCGAAAAGGTCATGAAAACTAGGTCCGCCACCCCCAGAGCTTCCCCGAGTCGGTGAACTCCAAATAGTTCTGCATGGATCTCGAAACCTACTTTATCTTTCCCCTAGCTTACTCTTCGTCCTCTCCTACCATTTTCTCCTATTGCTCTTGGTCCCTTGAAAAGATTAAGCAGGAAATAGAGAGTATCAGTGGAAAATGGGCTGGAAGCCTACAGACAGTTCCGAACGGTGTGGCCCCCTTTGTCTTAGGCCCCCGAACACGCCCTAGTCCGTCTCCGAGAGTTCTAGCGAGGACTGGCTTCCTGAGCACAGGCAGCGGAAGAAACTTGGGGAAGGGAGGCCAGGGTAGGGTGAAGACGGGGTGACAGCGATCTGCTCCGGGTCATCTCAGAGCACTGCCGCCCCCTCATGCCTGTCCCGCAAAGGACAGAGCTTTTTTTTTTTTTTTNGCGAGGACTGGCTTCCTGAGCACAGGCAGCGGAAGAAACTTGGGGAAGGGAGGCCAGGGTAGGGTGAAGACGGGGTGACAGCGATCTGCTCCGGGTCATCTCAGAGCACTGCCGCCCCCTCATGCCTGTCCCGCAAAGGACAGAGTTTTTTTTTTTTTTTTAAGCAAACCTTCTGCCCACACCTGTCTGAAAGTGAGGTGGAGAGAAACGCTTTGCTGGTCAGCCGGTCTCAAGCCTTTTTGCAACAGCGTCCGGGGGTTAGGGAGTGTGTGGCATCCGTGGGAGACCGCAGTCCCATCACCCATCTCGGAAGAGTCCTGGGGCCAGTCCTGGGGGCTTTTCTGAGCAGGAGCCAGAAAACCCCCTCAGTGGGAGACCAGGAGCCTCCTTCGGCAAGTGGAAATCTCCTGCCAGGGACCCCACTTTGCTCAAGCATTCAAATGCATGTCTGTTTTATTACCCCGAGTTGAAAAGGGACAAGAGCTTTAGCCTTTTTATCTGGCCATTTTATCAGCAACTACAAGTGTGTCGAGTGGTTATTATTACACAGGAGTCTTTTCAGCTTGGGGTCAGTAGATCAGTCTCTTCAGACACTGATGCAGGAGCTGGGCCTGGTAAGTAGGTATTATGTGCTTAGGAGCGCTAGCGAAGGGGAGCAAATGGAGAAGAAACTCTGAGGCCTTCTCCTCCAGGAGTATCGATCCCACTCTTGCAGCAGACTCACAGGGCGGCAGAGGGCTCCGGGGGGCTTTCAGCAAACCTGGTGACTCCACAGGGCAACTCTGCCAGACTCTCGTGCTGGAACCTGGCAGAGAGCGCCCGGCCCCCATCTCACCAAGACCAAGTCTCTCTCAGTCTCGTCTTAATTTCTCTGTGTCCTCTTAACTTCTCCGCTCTTCTTAATTTCCCTTTTCTCGTTCTTATTTTGGGTCTTGCCAGAGGCCTAAGCAGACAGGGGTTTGGGGGAACCCTTAATTAAGAATTAAGACATCTGGTTCGGGCCGCCCTCTCCCAGAGGTGGAGTGCACCCCATCACAGCAGAAGGGGGCCTGGCTCTCCTGCTTTCCCACCGCTGGGGTATTGGATCCACAACCCCAGGTAGTATTTTAAAGGGGAAGGGAGAAGACATCGGCGAAACTCAGGTTAGATTTCAGAGAAAGGGGTTCCAAGGGCAGGCAGGACTCCTTTCATAAAGGGTGGCCACCGTGGAAACTGTTTGGGACCACACTGGTTTGGGCCTCCTCGGCAGTGTCCAGGGTTGACTCCCGCTGGGCAGTTTTTATTAACCCGAGAAGAGACTTAAGAAGGGGGAGACCAACTCCCCGGCGGCTTCCAGCACAAACTCTCTCTGGCTTTGAGCCCAAGAGGCCTCTGAACCAAGCACAGACAGGAACCAGGAGAGATGGACAGAATGCAGGCAAGACAGTGGAGGGGCACCTCTTGGAGGAAAATCGAGGCCCCCATGGCGGAAGGAAGACAGAGCAGAGCCCCCGACGACCCTCGCAGCCGGTTGGCCTCCTGTGAGCTGGACTCCCTGGGCGGCCGGCAGGGAACCTGTCTCCCGTCCCCACGGCGGACAGGCGCCTGGCCCGCTCCAGGCGGCCGATCCAGAGTCAACTCTGTTCCGGCGGCGGAGAGCCCTCACCCAACCCACCGGGATGTCTCCCGCGGGGAAGCGGCCGGGCCAGTGGGCCTGCCGAGGGGTCATCCTGAGGCCATGCTGAGCCTAGGGGTGAGCCTCGGGGTGGGGACGGGGACCCATTCGCAGAGACCTTCCCCCTCCCTCGCCGGCTCCCAGTCGGTCCCAGCGTGTTTCTCCTGACGGTTTTGCGCCCTTGTCGGTAGGACACATACCATTCTCTTGTGCCCGCTCGTCGGGTGAATAATTGGAAAGCTCACCGCCATTCTATCTTGGTCAAGTCGCCGGTGGCCTCGAGAACACCTTCCTAATTTGCTTTGGGGTGGCCGGGAGCGGCCGAGGGCAGTGAACCCGCGCGCGCCCTGGATGCCAGAGGCGGCGCCTTTCTCTTCCTTCCAGGCTTTGCGCCGTGCGGGTATGTCACTTTTCTCAAACAAATGTGTATATGGAGGGAGATCGATGCTGATAATGTTTAGAAGATTAAAAGAGCATTAATGCTGGCAACGAGAACGTAAACGTGTGGACCCAGATTTCATTGATCCGGAATCCGATCCGGCGCGTTTCCAGTAAACCCCGACGGGCGCCCTCTTCCCAGCAGAGCGCGCGCCAGCGGCCCGGCTCCCCGGCACTCCCGCCGCGCCGCCTCCCCAGCTCCAGGCGGGCTCTCGGGTCTGGCGGCCGCCCCAGCCCGCGCTTCCTACCCCCGTCTCGTCTGTCGCCAGGCTGCCGGCCTCTGGCCCTGTCCCGGCGCTCCGCGGGCGGCGGGTGTCCCTGAAGGGGTCACACGGGACGCGAGGCCTCCCCGTCCCCTCCGTCCTCTCGTGCTTTGGGGGGCCTTCGCCTCCGCCCCGCGCCGCCCGCATCGGATCCATCAAGGCCCAGGGCAACTTCTCTCCTCCGTCGAAACTGCCCGGGAAATCTGGTCACCCCTTGTTTCACGGGGTACACCGAGCTGAACGTTAGAAACGACGTCTCTAAAGCTGCCTGCGAGCCTCGCAGCTTCCTGATCCGCGGATCCGTCCCCGTCCAGATTTGTGTTCCTTAAGGAAGAACGTTCGAGTGAAACGTTCCCACTCGCAGACTTTCCCAGCGATGCGTTAGTTGGACAGTTAAACGAGGCCGCGGTGACAGGGGCCTAGGCGTCACCCCTCCGTGTGGTCTGCTCTGCTCTGGGCTAATTGGGTCAAGGAGGAAAGAATCTTGTTTCTTATCCCACCGGGGGCAGGATGATGAGAAAAAACAGCCCTGGGGACTGCCAGTCTCCCGGAAACTGGAGCGATCTTCCCTACTGGGACCCTGGACTCAGTCCTGGCCCCCTGGTGGGAAAGTTTTCTCTGAGACATCTGCTTTGATGGGGAAAAAGAAAGAACTTCAAAGCTGTTCCTCAGGGACAGCTCCTCCACTCTGCCAGCCTCTCCGGTCTTGGCCCAGTGGCTGACTCTTCCAGAAGGAACACCAAGGTGGATGAAGGGAAGAAAGAGAAAGCGGGGGCTGTGGTGCAGGAGAGATCAGAACTAAATTGCTCAGATTTTTTTTTTAATTGTAAGTTCTCCAATTTGAGAAAAACGAAAGCTTTTCCTTCAAGAGAAGGTTTCAACTTGGAAGAAGGGAGTGTTTTCCTTCTTTCTCCAAGAAGGAGATGAGAAGGAGCAAGGAAAGGAGAAAGGACAGAAACAAATCTGGTGTTTTTCTGCCTTGAGGGGCGGCCAAGGGGAAGCAGTTATTTCTTTCTGTTCTCCCCAGAGTCGGGGCCATCTTCCCACCAATGGGTTTCCTTAAAGAACGGGGCTTTCAAGGGGTTCCTTGACACCTAGCCCCTCTTCTGAAAATGGACGTGAACCACCTCAGGTGCTTGGGTACAGAAACCGAAAAGGGCTCATGGTTTCCGCCTGGTGAGGCCGGCAGCTGGCCCCTCCCCACCAGCCCCAGGGGAAGGGCGCTCGTTAGGGCGAGGTGAGCAGGCTTCTGGAGGGTGGACTCTCCATCTCTCTGTCACCCCCATCCTAGAATCTTCAACTCCCTTCTAGAATCCTCACACAGGGCTGGATTCCTGGGGAAAGGTGAGGGTGGAGCGAAGGGATACTGAGCCCCCCAGGTGCTCCGTGTCTCCAGGAGGTGAGTGGGCCCACTTCTCTCTAGAGACTTGGGTCTGCCCAGAGGTCACAGGGGGCCCTGCAGGGTTTACCTCCTGGAGCTCCAGGCCAGAACCTGGAGGCGAAAACGAGGCTGCCTCCATTCCACAATCTCACTTTAGGGTGAGCCTTAGTTTTCTGGACTTTAGAACCTGTTCTTCTAGGGAAAGATCAGGGAAAGGGGGTTGCAGGGTTCTCACTGTTGTGATGGCTGGTGTTGGCAGAAACTGTCTGGAGCAGTGGCGTCGTGTTGGGCGTCCCCGGAGGAATGGAAACCTCAGAGGAGAAGCAGAGAGATTCCGTTTCTGGGTTCCTGCCAGAGAAAGGGAACCGAGGAGGGAATAAATAGTGATTACCGTCTGGATAAAGGGCCCTGGGGAGAAGGGTGAATGGTGAGGAGCCCGGGGCTTGAACCTTCATCTACAGACCCTGGACTGTTCTCACCCCCGGCCCGCTCGGAGGCCCCAGCTTTTCCTGACCTGGGAAAATTGCTTTTCCTGGTAGGGGGAAGCCGTTATGAGGGAGTCCAAGAAGGATCTTCATGCTGTCAGGAACACAACCTGTATACATGGGCTGGGGGCCCCCAGCACCCCGTCCATCCCCCTAATGCATGTCAGTGCCTTTGGGGAAAGCTGTATGATCCCCAGGTCTCCAGGCTAAGACTCTGAGAAATGGATGCGGGTTTTGTAGGGCAGGGGAGGAGGGGCAGGGCTGAGCCCATCTGATGCACAGCAGGATGAGCTTGGGCCAGGCACGGGCTGTGCAGACAGGGCTAGTGTCTGTGGGGGGAGGATTCCTCGGAGCTGTGGACATTTGTTAGGGAAGCCGTCCCACGCAAACTGTCCCAGAGGGAGAGGAGGCACTGTGTTCCGCCTTGGTGCCCCTCTCGCCATCTGAAGATCCATTACTCTTTTGTAGAAAGCAGACTTTGTTTGGGTTGGAAGCACACCTCCAATGTAATTTAATCAGCATTGGACTTTGCTCGCATAATCAAATATACATATACTTTCTCCTGCAGGAAGAAAAATAATTTCTCTGTAACCGGCATTGACTTGAAGTCATGTCATCTCCGGAAAGCATCACATTTTTAAAGGGAAAGGTAAAATTGAGGGGGAAGAGAACCCACAGTTTTTCTGTGGTTTGCCTTGTAATAGCTAAGAGAGCCAGTTACCACCTGAGAAAGGATGGAAGGAACATTCTAGAAACTGAAATATATGGGCTGCTCCAATTGTAAGTATCCCACTCCAGCTTCTTCTGTGTAGTCAGCCTGCCAGATCTGTATTGATACGACCAGTTAGTAGGTTGACCAACTCCTAGGAATCTGGGCTTTGTGTTTGCGTTGAGGCATCTTTGGAAGAATCGCTCCATTGCTCCATTTCTGTCTGTTTTCTTTGGAGAGACCACAGGCAGTAGCCACAGGATCCCACTGGGCAGCAAGCCCACCCTGCCCCCAGGGCCTGGAGCATCCCCCAGAACAAGCCTGGATGCCCCACCCCCTAGAGCAAAGCTCTGGGCTGTACCCAAGTTGTGTCTGTTAGGGAATCTGTTGTAAACACAGATCCATTGATTTGCATTTGTCAGAGAGTAAAGTTAAACCAGTGAAAAGAGAAGCCCTTACCCTTTTATGCAGGGCCAGGGAAACCTTTCATATTGATCCTATTGATCCAACCTTTCCCTTTAAGGAAACCACATAGTTAAAGACCCTCGTTCAATAGATTTACCCTTCGCGCTTGTGATATTCCTTTAAGTGTCCTCATCTAGGCTAGCTGGGCATTAAGCCCACACTCCAAGCCAAACAGAAATGGAAAGGGGGTGGGAGGGGAGGAGTCAGGAGGCAGAATTGTGGGAAGTGAAACTGAATCAAACTGAAATGCATAATGACTCGGTTGGGGATGCTTTACTCATCCTTCTGAGATGACACGCAGGGATAAGAACAAAATAGATGCATTTAACATGTCTCCTCTCCCTTCTCTTCCCTTCCCTCCCCTCCTCTCTCCCCTCAAAACAAAATCTGTTTAGGTGCTAGACTAACATCACGGGAACATCACTTTCTACTGTGAAATTATTTCAATCCAGCAGCTAGCTTGCTTCATTAAAATTGGTTCCCTTAAAGGCAGTAAAACTTTCACAGAAATTCTTTTGGCTCATTTGTAGCAGATTGGGAATAAAATTTGTCCCCAGATATGCAGTGTTTTGGACTCTGTATCTGAGCATGAGCACTGAAGTCACTTGCGAAGAGGGGTTGAAGTTGTGTCTTGTGATGGAAGAGGGTAGAGACCACACCGGGAACCACTTTCTGTAGATGGGACAGGAATTGCTAAGTATTGCTTGGTACCCCTCATGTTTACGGAGGTGAAAATGAAAGTCCCCTTTGTTTCCAGAACTGTGGGCATGATCTGTTTTATTTCTTCCTTGACCCTTTTTGTTCTGTAAATAACATCCATTTGTGATTTTTTTTTTCCAACATGTTCTATGCGGTATACATAATTGGCTCTCTCTTGGGTTGAGTTCAGACATTCATGTTTGTTTTATGTGATTGAAAAATATTAATGATTCCTTAGGTGAGCTAATGTATTTATCTGCTGAGTGAGTTCAAAGGGCAGAGTTCAGCTATGGTTCAGGTTAATTGAACAGGAAGCTGTGAGCTCTCCAGCCTGTGTTGAACAAGGGACCAGTTCCTTAAAATATCACACTCGGCAAACACAGTTTCACTGTCTTCATCCTGGAGTCTGATGTAAGAGGCTCAGATCAACTTGGATTGCTTGTTTAAAAACCCAAAGCAAAAGCACAGCAACGGCAACAAAGCCCCCTCCCCCAGTCCCCCTTAGGGAAGAAGAGTTTTCTCATTGGCTAATTGCTTTATTGGTAGCACTGACCTGCAGAGCAGCTGCAGCGGCCTGGATGAAGGCTCAGGCCCCAGAATAATGCGCTCCATTAGAACAGGGCAAGGCATTTTTTGTTTACTCAATTGGAGCTCCCTGCAAAGTGCCATTAACCCCGGCCCAGCCGCATGTGTGTCGCAAAAGCCAAAGGTCACGCCAGTCAGGCTGTAGGCACAACCAGCTCTGCCCTGGTGGGAGGGAGGAGGTGTCCTTGCTGGCATGGCCCTCTGCAAGCTCGGTCCAGCTCTGTGGGCCCCTCCAGGGCCCTGACCAGAACACGCACTTGCACAACTTGTTTGCATTTCCCAATTGCTGAATCATGTTACTGATGATTAAACAGTTTTGATCTGAGACCCATGAAACACACACGGAAGGGAAAAAAATCCTCCTGCTGACCTTGTCTCTCTTATTTATGTTCCCTTCCTCATTGTGTGTTACAGTAAATACAATTGTGCAAATGGTGCTTTTTAACAGGAATGTAGTCTGGATAAGTGCTTGGATCAAGAAGACAGAGCTCCAAACCTGGGCAGAGGAAAGGGTTGTTTAGCAGAAAGGTTTGAGGTGCAGCCAGGAGCACAGTCAAGGCAAGAGCACCTTGAGCTAGAGCGCCACCTGCCGGAGTCTCCTAACTGCAGTAAGCCTTGCGCCCCTAAGGGCCACGCTCTTTCCTTCACTTTGTTCCTATTATCTGTGTCTCCATTCCCCACCCTCCCGACCACTACCCATATTTCCCTAGGAATTTCTTAGGGGGCTTTCTCCTGGTCCCTTGGAACTCTAACCTCTGCCTGTTCTAATAAGTTGCTAAGGAAAAATCGGCAGTTTTGCTGTGATGGGTAAAGTGATTCGCCCACCCTGCACATTGAAGTAATAGTCTCCTGCTTAGTTGGATAGTGCTTGGGAGAAGAGGGGCAGAGAAAGCAAAAATAATATACATATATATGTATATATATATATATATATATATCTGTGGGAGAGAAGAGGAATGTTACGTGTGTCAGAGAAATGGCTCAGTTGATGGTGCCAGTGAGCACTGTGCCAACTATAAGGAGCTCTGCAAAGACAAAATATTGTACCAGGGAGAGGTGGGTGAGAGAATCAGTGTGTGCAGAGGGGGCATCAGGAAAGACATGCCAGGTCAGTGAGCCAGAGGTGGGCTCTGGGAAGTCCCCTGGGAAGAGAAGAAGTGAACCAGCCATTTTGCAGTTGCAAAGAAGTAAGCCACCGAGCTACACCTGGAACCAGATTGGGGTGCTGGCTGAGGCTCTGTGGGCAGCAGCTGTTTCCAGGCTCACCTCCCCTTGATCTGGGCCCGCTGCCCCTGACAGCAGAGCGCCGGTGGGTGGGTTGCCGCCTGCATGCCCCAGGCTCAGACTTCAGCACCACGAACAGCGCCACGGAGCGCCCCAAGAGCCAGCATGCGCCCACGCTGAGCAGAGCAAACTTACACCTCAGCCCAGAGAAGGGGCACGGGTCCTCTGCAGGGTTAGGTCCGGGTGGGCCCTCCCTGATCAGCAGCTCCAGCTTTCTGATCTGGGATCCCGAGTCTGAACAAGGCCTCTGATTGTCCTCTCTCGCCCGCAGCTTCGGTTCTCTGTGTGAGGTCAGCGGTAATAAAGGGAGAGAGATCATCATCTCAAAGGATCAAAGATGCTGAAGGTTGCCTTCCTTTCGGAGAGGAAGAGTGTTACCTCTGTGTGTTGGGGTGGGGGGCAGGGGAGAATTGAACTGGCTTCTGCAGGCACTGACCGCTATTCTCAACATGGTATTTCAGATTTAGTTTCCTTTCAAGGCTTATGGTCTGGTTGTCCCATAAGCAAATGCACAAAAACGGATTCCCCCTACCACGTGATTTTTGCAAACACAGTTTTCATTATATTAACCAAGATTCTCACATCATGTCAGCAGTCATGTTGCCAGGCTGCCTCCAGTGAGGCAGGTTGGAGTTCTTGAGATTATTCCTCGATGGGGCAGTCTTTAAGAGGGGCCTCTCCACCACTTCCAGGGGCCAGGGGTGATGTCTCTTCCTCATGGCTCTGGCCACGGTGAGAGCTGACATCAGGCATTGACCCCTGCCCCCAGCCATTTTCAGCCAGTGGCTCCGCATTGCTTGCATCTTTTAGTCCAGAGAAAGGAGGCAGGTGGGTCCTTTTGGTCTGTGATTAGGCACGACCCTGTCTCTTTAGATTTCTAGTAAAATGGCCCTTGACTTCCCAAAGCTAATGAAAATGTAAAACTTTTGCTCCATATCAGGGAACTTTAGTTCAAGCCTAATTTATTGCTAAAGTGGTTCTCGGGGAGGTGGAGCATAGGAACAGACAAGTGTATCCCCTTTAAAAAAAAGTCAGGGGTATGATAAATGCGATTTTCTTCCCTGTGACAATTCATCTTTACATTCCAAGTGACTTGGATGAAAGGAAGAAAATCCACCCCAAGCAAAACAAACCTGGTAGAGCATTCACTCTCAGTGTTGGGAAAAAAATTTCTGTGTCTGAAATTTTGCTCTGTAAATGGGCAGGAACACATTTGAATTAGATCTAAGAGCTGGTTTTAAACCTACTTGATAAACACTGATTAAAACAGTTTTTTCAAGTCATGTGGTCTTCAAATTTGCAGACATGCATTTCCTAGTAGTTGTTGGGTTACACTATCAAAACCTTTTCCAGTAAAACATGGATTTGACAGTAAGGAAAGTCATTTTTTTCGTCTGTTTTATATGCATCACTGCATCTTATTAAAATAAGTCTGTCCACTCCACCAGGGCTTATACTAAATGCATTTCCTTTCTAGTGAACTCAATGTGGTTTTAAAAAGATATTCTATTTTGAAAAGACTGCAGTGTAAACAGGACCTCTCCTGTAGTCTTCTTTGACTCCAAATACTTTTAAAAAAAGTAAAAGAACTTTTTGCTTTTCTGAAAGAGTGATAGATACTCAAATCTAAAGGATTTTTTAAAAAATCTTGGATTCAGATGCCTCCTAACATATATCAGAGTTTATATCAGTTCATGTTCAAGGCATGAAAGTGAATTCTTTAGTCCACTCTTGATGTTTAACCCTTCTGATCCCTTTTTTATTTCCTTTCTTCTGAAAAGGAAAAGACATTCTTTTGAAAGCCAATTCCGCACTACTGAGCCATAAAGAGGAGCACATTTGAGTCAGTTGTGATGAGGTGGATGAACCTAGAGCCTATTACACAGGCTAAAGTGAGTCAGAGAAAAATAAATAGCATATATTAGCACATGTGTATGGAATCTGGAAGGATGGCACTGATGGGTGTACTTGCACAGCAGCCGTGGAGACGCAGACATAGAGAAGAGACTTGTGGACACGGAGGGGGAGGAGGAAGGGGAGAGTGAGACGCATGGCGAGAGCAGCGTGGATGCGTGTGCACCTGCGTGTGTAAACAGCCAGTGGGAGCTTCACATGGCAAGAGCAGCGTGGATGTGTGTGCACCTGCGTGTGTAAACAGCCATGGGGAGCTCCACATGGCAAGAGCAGCGTGGATGCATGTGTACCAGCGTGTGTAAACAGACAGCCAGGGGGAGCTTCACATGATAAGAGTGGTGTGGATGCGTGTGCACCTGTGTGTGTACACAGACAGCCAGGAGGAGCTTCACATGGTGAGAGTGGTGTGGATGCGTGTGCACAGGTGTGTGTAAACAGCCAGGGGGAGCTCCACATGGCGAGAGCAGCATGGATGCATGTGTACCAGCGTGTGTAAACAGACAGCTGGGGGAGCTTCACATGGCGAGAATGGCGTGGATGCGTGTGCATCGGCGTGTGTAAACAGACAGGGGGAGCTTTACATGGCAAGAGTGGCGTGGATGCGTGTGCACAGGCGTGTGTCAACAGACAGCCAGCGGCAATTTGCTGTGTGACTCAGGGAGCTCACACGGGGCCTCTGGAGTAACCTAGAGGGGTGGGAATGGGCAGGAGGTGGGAGAGAGGTTCAGGAGGGAGGGGAGGTATGTACACCTGGGGTTAATTCATGTTGATGCGTGATGGAAATCAAACCAATATTGTAAACCAATCATCAATTAAAAATAATTTTTTTAAGACAAAGGAAAAAAAACCACTTCCTCCGATTCATAGTGCTTCTCAGGTCTACAGTATCCTTCTACTTCTCTGTATATTGATTCTGTTAGTTTTTGAAAGTTTGATATTGAAACTCCCAACTAAAAATCTTAACATTATCTACTTGAAAAGTAATTGGAACATATCTTGGAGCTTTCCTGTCTCTTCTAAGTCTCCTGTGAACGTGTTGCCCTAGTTTCATAATTTAAAAAGTGAAGAGGAAAACAAGAAAGCCCATTCCTTCCCCAACGGCCTCTCTTGCCTTCTCAGGACCTGAGCCCTTCCTGTGCTTAGAACCTCTTCCTCATTAGCTTTGTTTATTTGCCTTTAATTGAAGGATAGTCGGACCAGCGTTGGTTTGGTCTCTGCCAAACATCAGCAGGAATCAGCCACAGGCTCACCTGTGGCCCTCCCTCCTGCACCTGCCCCGCCTCCCTCCCCACCGCCCAGGCTGTCACAGGGCCCGGGTGAGCTCACTGCATTCCAGGCTGTCACAGGGCCCGGGTGAGCTCGCTGAGTCACGCAGCAGAGACCCCGCCTGCCTGCTCTGCATATGGCCATGTGTGTTTCTGTGTGACTATCTTCCCACACCCACCCTCTCCTTCCTCCCGGCCCCCCACCGCGTTAGCTTTCCCCAGGCGAATTTTTGTGCTCCAGACTCTCGTATCTTTTTTTTAGTGCTTCTCTGACCCCTGTTCTGATTCGGGCTCTCCCCTCCCTTCACTGCTAGGAAGAGCTTAGGTGACCTCACTGCATTCCAGGCTGTCACAGGGCCCGGGTGAGCTCGCCGAGTCGCAGCAGAGACCCCGCCTGCCTGCTCTGCATATGGCCATGTGTGTCTCTGTGTGACTATCTTCCCACACCCACCCTCTCCTTCCTCCCGGCCCCCCACCTCGTTAGCTTTCCCCAGGCGAATTTTTGTGCTCCAGACTCTCGTATCTTTTTTTTTAGTGCTTCTCTGACCCCTGTTCTGATTCGGGCTCTCCCCTCCCTTCACTGCTAGGAAGAGCTGCTACAACTCAGCATGTGCTTCTGACTTGCCCTTCAGTCCTAGCCCTTTGCTGTCTTGTTCCGGCCACTCCTGTTTACTAAACCCGCTCTTACCGGCGTCCATGTTGAGGTCTTTGTAGCTAAACCCAGCGTCTACTTCTCAGTTCTTAGCTGGCCTCTCCGTGGCCTGTGCCGCTCTTTGCTACAACTCAGCATGTGCTTCTGACTTGCCCTTCAGTCCTAGCCCTTTGCTGTCTTGTTCCGGCCACTCCTGTTTACTAAACCCGCTCTTACCGGCGTCCATGTTGAGGTCTTTGTAGCTAAACCCAGCGTCTACTTCTCAGTTCTTAGCTGGCCTCTCCGTGGCCTGTGCCGCTCTCCTGGCCACTCTGCCCCTGACTTCTGAAACACTGTACTCTCTTACTTTCCTTTTTGGAATTCCGGCTCCTCCTTCCCAGCCTCCGCTGTGGACTCTGCCCATCATTCAGGCCTAGGCTGTTTTATTTTCACTCAGCATACTCCCCCCCGAAGACTGCATCCGTTACCTTGTCTTCTCTCTTCACTGAGGACGTCTACATCTCTTTCCAACCCTGATATCTCCCCTGAGTTGCAGGTCTCTATTTCCTTTTGCATCTGGACATCTTTGCCTGAGTGTCATCAAACTCAGTCTATCTCAAAGGGAACTCATTTTTCTTAACCCCTGCCCCTCATCACCAAATATGAGTCTGTCTCTCAGTAGCATCATCTTGTACACAGAATCTCAAGCCAGAAACCCAGAAGTTAACTCAAAATTCTTTCCTTTCCCCCCAAGTTAGCCATACTGGCCATGTTGATCTTACCTCCTAAATATCTGCCTCCATCCCCTCACTACTGCCCTCGCTGCTGGTGGTGGTTCAGTCGCTGAGTTAGGTCTGACTCTTTGAGACCCCATGGGCTGCAGCACGTCAGCCTTCCCTGTTCTTCACTATCTCCCGGAGTTTGCTCGGATTCATGTCCATTGAGTCAGTGATGCCATCTAAACATCTCATCCTCTGCCACCTGCTTCTCCTCCTGCCCTTAATCTTTCCCAGCATCGGTCTTTTCCAACAAGTCAGCTCTTCACATCAGGTGGCTGAAATATTGGAGCTTCAGCATCAGTCATTGTTGGAGGCATCACCGATTTCAGCAACCTCTAAGCTGGCCTCTTCACCTCCAGTCTTACCTGCTCCTGTCCATTTTCCAGCCTTAAGCCAGAGTGGTTTTTCTGGAGCCCACATCTGACCACAGTACACCACTGTTTAAGACTCTTTGTTCGCTCCCTTTGCCCATTGGTCAAGGTCCAGATTCCTGAACAGGATAGACTGACCTGTGCCCACCTCCAGTCTCATCTCCCTTCAACCCACCCATTCACTCTGTGCCCCAGACACACCAGGCCTTTCCTTTAGCCTAGAACACTTCCCTCACTCAGCTAACCTCAACTCAACTTCACGTCTTGGCGGCTTAAAGGTCCTTGGCTCTAGGAAGTTTCCTCTGGCCTCCTAAGTTGAGATTTCCTTGGACCACCCCTCCCGTTTCACATAGAACGCAGATAGGTGTGACCTGCTTACTTGTCACTGGCTTCCCCCTCCCCAGATTGTAAGTTCTACGAGACCAAAGGTTGGATATACCATGTGACAGGCAGCTAGTAAACACCTGTGAATAAATTAATGAATGCCTTTATACGATGCTGTTTCTGCCCATTTTACCCTCCCAAGTTAGCAGATGGCATTTGAAAAAGAGTCATCAGTATTGGTACATTGTTTGGAAGCAGTATTTCATGTTTCATGGTGTCAAGTTCTCATTAATGACATTTTCCTCCTAAGCTCAGTTACTATAGGTATGTATGAGTTTTAAAGGGAATCTTAAAGTGGGGTTAAATCCTATCGAAAGTTTCAGACTATCGCCACCGAGGGGAGGGATGTGAAATACTGATCACTAAGCACTATACTGGGGACCCATGTTACCAGTTGGCTAGTCTGCCAAGGTAACCTGCTGAAACCAGGTGGTTCTTGCCGCCCTGCCCACATACTGCCCTCTTCACCACATCCGTGTCTCCGTACCCTCTCTTCCTCTTTCCTGGGATGTCATATCTCATCTGTTCCTCTCCAGACCTTCCCCATCCTTCCTGGCCACCTCGGGTCCTCCAACTCCAAACGTTCACAACAAACTCCAGCCCATTGTTGTTGTTGTTGTTGTTTTTGTTGTTGTTTTTTCCATTTCCTCAACTCTGGTTGCAGTCATCTCTTCCAAACTACAAAGCAGCTTCTTAGCTGGAGTCTTACAGCACTCTCTATATCTCTCTGTATCCCATCCCTATGGCTCTGGAGGGGAGAAGCCATATGCCCGTGTCTCCCACAGGTTCTTGCCCATCGTAGAACACACAGTAGTCATTTCTTTCCAAATGAGTCATTTTGATGCATTCCTGCCTATTTTTATGGATTCTCCTAATTTCAGTCACTCAGTTGGGGAGTGGGGGAAATTGGTTTTATATGTCTGCTTATATCCGGCATTCTTTTCTAGCCTCTGCTCTTTGAAAAGGAGTATTCTTTTTTGTTAATATTTTGATCCTTGAAATACTTGCTTACATAATTAGAAATAGATTCCTGTGTAGAGGAAACAGTGCTCACGATGTCTTGTAAATAACAATGGTGGTTCTGCTTCCACACAAAGCTGAAAATGTTACCCATTTGAGAATATTTGAGCCTGCAAACACATCAGCAAATCAGAAGGACTGTTTTCTTCTTCTAAGTCATTTCGGTTATCTGTAGGTCAAGTTTGCGTTTAAATGGCAATTACTTAATACACGGTAAATTCTTAGATTGTTATTGACTTAAATTTACCTGTAAAGAAAAAAGCCAGGGACTTGCCCAGTGGTCCGGAGGCTAAGACGCCACGCTCCCCACGCAGGGAGTGGGATTCAGTCCCTGGTCAGGGAATTAGGTCCTACGAGCTGCACCTGAGGGTTCCCACGTGGCAGCTAAAGGTCCTGCATGCTGCACCTGAGGGTTCCCACGTGGCAGCTAAAGGTCCTGCATGCTGCACCTGAGGGTTCCCACGTGGCAGCTAAAGGTCCTGCATGCTGCACCTGAGGCCTGGCACAGGCTAAATAAGGTGATTATTTTAAAAAGGAAAAAAAGCCAGGGATCAGCACTTTTATACGTTTATCCTTTTTCTTTCTCATTTCCTGATCCTTGGCAGAGAAGTACATAAGTTACCTGAGATCTTTGAAACCTAGTCATTCAGAGGTATTCAGGGACATACACGGTTCTACCATCACAATACTGACCTAAGTAATTATGCATGGGGGGGGGAACTAGCTTTTTTTTTCACCTTGATTTTACTGGAATTTTAAGACTTGAGTGGATAAATCCTCACTTCTCTCTATAATATCCCTACAGAATTGAATGATTACCATTGTGTCAACTTTGGTGATAAACTGAAACTAAGATAATTTGCTGTGTATCTTCTGTGGAAACTATATGTTGCCTGGAGATACTTTTTTCCTTTACATTTTGATACATATTACATGAGTAACAAACTATGGAAACTATGCATATGTGAGCAGAAAGTTAACACATTCCTGACCTTTGTTTCATGCCTTTGGTCGAACGCATTGCTGTGCTGCATGGAAATCCAGGCAGTTCAGTCGCTCAGTCGTGTCCGACTCTGTGACCCCGTGAATCACGGCACGCCAGGCCTCCCTGTCCATCACCAACTCGCGGAGTTCACTCAGACTCACGTCCATTGAGTCCGTGATGCNTCGTGTCCGACTCTTTGTGACCCCATGAATCGCAGCACGCCAGGCCTCCCTGTCCATCACCAACTCCTGGAATTCACTCAGACTCACGTCCATCGAGTCAGTGATGCCATCCAGCCATCTCATCCTCAGTCGTCCACTTTTCTTCCTGCCCCCAATCCCTCCTAGCATCAGAGTCTTTTCCAATGAGTCAACTCTTCGCATGAGGTGGCCAAAGTACTGGAGTCTTAGCTTTTTAGCATCATTCCTTCCAAAGAACACCCAGGGTTGATCTCCTTCAGGATGGACTGGTTGGATCTCCTTGCAGTCCAAGGGACTCTCAAGAGTCTTCTCCAACACCACAGTTCAAAAGCATCAGTTCTTCGGCACTCAGCTTTCTTCACAGTCCAACTCTCACATCCATATATGACCACTGGGAAAACCATAGCCTTGACTAGACGGACCTTGTTGGCAAAGTAATGTCTCTGCTTTTCAGTATGCTATTTAGGTTGGTCATAACTTTTACTTACTGATAAACATTTACTTGCTTTGCATCTTGTGTCTTTATAAAACTGCTGCTCAGAAACCTGTACATGAATTATTTAATATATGTGTGCTATAAAAGCATCAAGAACAATTTTGAGTCTGATTTTCCTGTGCTAAATTTAAAGTTTAACCCTTGTAAAAGTGTGACTCTATTGCAGTTACCTTTTTCTTTAGGAGGTCTCTGAACTAGAGAACTGTCGTGGTGTGCCTTGAGTTCCTGTACATGTATCTGTAAATTGCAGATTGGATGAGCATGTCTGTCTTAAAAATGGATTCTGCAAGTCCTTGGTGACCTCCATCTCTCTTTTTTCAAATAGAAGACACGGGCATATCACAGGCTGAAGGATGATATTCCAGAAGAGGTAAAATTAAGGCGTTTGGAGGAACTTATCACTGTCTTCAGAGAAGAAGCAACAAAAGCCAACAAATCCTTTGTGGGTTGCACCCAGCTGGTGCTGGTGGAAGGGGTGAGGCTGTGTGTATACGTGTATTTTTTGTTTGTTTGCCTTTTTGTTTTTTAGAGCACAGTGTGTCTCCCTTTATTTAGATCTTTGATTTATCCTATCAGTTTTTGAAGTTTTCAGCATATAGGTCCTGTACATGTTTTATTAGATTTATACATTTTATTTATTTTTTTTGCTATTGTAATTGCTATTGTATTTTTCATTTTGGGTGTCCCTGTGTTCACTGTTAGTATGTAGAAATAATTGAGTTTTTGTTTTGAAATAATTGATTTTTATATTGTAGCCCATGCTCTTGCTGAACTCAGTAGTGCTAGGAGTTTTTTGGGTAGGTTCCTTGGGATTTTCTTAGCAAGTTATCATATTATTGGTTTTTTGTTTCTTCCTGTTGTTCCAGGTTCCTTCTTTTATTGTTTCCTTTTTGCTTAGAGAACTTCCTTTAGACATTCTGTTAGTAGATTGTCTTTGTTTTCCTTCGTCTTAGAATGTTGATTTCTTCTTCATTCCTGAAGGATATTTTTATATTTAGTGGAAGAATTGGGGAAAAGTTTTTCTGTTGCATCTTTCTGGAAGCAGTATCTTGTATTTTGAGAACCAATTTTATTGTCTGTTTTCAGTCCTTTAAAAAAATCACACTGTCTTAGAAATGTACTGTGTTTCAGAAAGTTTGGGCTTCTGTAGTCTTCCATGGTCAAGCTTGGGAATCTAGCCATCATTTCGAGCACTAAACAGTTAGGATAAGGAGTCAGGTTAGAGAACCTGACCTTCCGTGAAGCTGCATGTTTCAGCTCTTGAAGAGAAGGGGAAGGAGAGAGGCAGCACCCTTTCTGTGACTCCCCACAAGTCCTGAGTTGAGAGAGTCCTGCTCCATCCCATAGCATATGGCAGCTTCAGAATCACCAGTTGCTTGGTATTTGTGTTTGTTAAGACTCTCCAGTAATGAGTAACTGTGGAAAATTTGTTCAAGCCAAAAGTAATTCTGCTTTGTATAAGAAGACTTCAGGAGTATATTGTGGAGCCCAAGGGTAAGAATACTGCCAGGTGTCTGGAGGGGACTGTACTGGGAAGCCCCTGAGGCTCAGACTTTCTTCTCTCCTCCTCAGGTCAGCTTTTCCTGATTCTTCATCTGTGTGACAGAGTACAGCAGGCCTACAGTTCCTGTGTTTCATGGTATATAGTTCCAGCTGTTCACAGACCAACATTGTGTTTTTCAGCTCCAATTCAGATTTCCAGGAGAGGGAGTCTGATCCGCTCAGCTTGGGCTAGGAATCTTCCTTTGGTCTGTTGGTTGTTGGTCTTCCTGCAGTTTCTGTTGGTTGATGATGTTGAGCTGGTGAAATATCCCCAAAGTGTTTGCCTTGATAAGTGCTTTGCTATTTAGGATATCAGCTATGATTCTTGAAGATCTCTGTACATGAACGTGTCTATTAGCAATCCTCATTTTGTCCAGTAGGAATTAGGTCTTACTGTATCCCCAGCTCTCCTCATACAAGATCTGGTACAGAATAGTGTACTTGCTTTTGATTGAATGAATGAGTACTCAGAGGTTACTAATCTTTGTCCATGACTTTATTGGTCCCACAGAGAGCACATGGTAATTGTTTCAACCAAAACAAGGTTTTTTTTTTTTTTTTTGTCTTTATTTTATTTATAATTAAATGAAATTTAATTTAATTAATTAAATTGGCTGTGCAGGGACTCAGTTGGGATCTTCAATCTTTGTTCTGTCGTGCTGGGTCTTTTTTTAGTGGCATGAGAGATTTTTAGTTGCAGCACAAGGAATCTTCGATCTTCGTTGTGACATGTGAACTCTTAGTTGCAGCGTATGGGATCTAGTTCCCTGACCAGGGTTTGAAGCCGGACCCCCTGCCTTGGAAGTGTAGAGTCTTAGCTACTGGACCACCAGGGAAGTCCCAGCAGTAGTTTCTTATTATTTTCAAATATCTAGTCAGTGTTCCAGTTTCCCTCTTTGTTTTATAAATGTTCACAGTTGATTTGTTCAAATCATGGGATATGAATGCTGTCTCTTTAAAGAAAATTATTGTAAAGCCATCACAAACCTTGCAGAAAAGTAGCGCTAGAGTACAAAGGACTTTTTTCTTTGAAGCATTTGAGAATAAGTTGCTCTGATGCCCCCAACTCTCCAAACGTTAAAGTGTTTATCTTGTGTGAACAGGAGCATTCTTCTGAATAACTATAGTACAACCATCAGAGTCAGAAAATTAAGCTCGTTATATTATTACCATCCAGTCCTTAGACCCCCACTGAAGTTTCTCCACTTATCTAAGAACTGTCATTTATAAGAAAAAGATTCAGTTCAATATCACATGTTGTGTTGTCATTTTATCACTTTTTAGAAATTTAATGGGGGCTTCCCTGGTGGCTCAGAGGTTAAAGCATCTGCCTGCAATGTGGGAGACTTGGGTTCGATCCCTGGGTCGGGAAGATCCCCTGGAGAAGGAAATGGCAACGCACTCCAGTATTCTTGCCTGGAGAATCCCATGAACAGAGCAGCCTGGTGGGCCACAGTCCATGGGGTCGCAAAGATTGTGTTTTGACATGGCTTTGCTTGTGTTTTGTTTGGAGTATATCAAGGCTACATAATTTGTGGGTTTATACTTTCCCTCAGATTTGGAAGATTTTCATTTATTACTCTTCAGATATTTTTCTGTACCCCTCCTGCTTTCTCCCACCCCCTCGCCTTTCTTCTCTCCTCCAGTCACCCATATGTCCAACCACTTGATATTGTGTCATAGGTCACTGAGGCTGTTGCGTTCTTTTTTTTCCTGTCTTTTTTTTTAATTATCTGTGCTTCACTTTGAATAATTCAGTTTCTATTATTCTGTCTTCAGGTTTATTATTCTTTGACAGTGTCTCATTTGCTATTATGTATTGAATTAATACATTCAGATGTTGTATATTTCATCTGTATATGTATAAGAGACATCACTGAAGCTGTTGCGTTCTTTTTTTTCCTGTCTTTTTTTTTTAATATCTGTGCTTCACTTTGAATAATTCAGTTTCTATTATTCTGTCTTCAGGTTTATTATTCTTTGACAGTGTCTCATTTGCTATTATGTATTGAATTAATACATTCAGATGTTGTATATTTCATCTGTATAAGTTACATTTGGTTTTTTTAAAAACATCTTCTAGTGTTTCTCTCCTGTGTTCTTGTTTTCTTTTGAAACTTAGTATTTGAACTTAATTACAGTGATTGGTTTAATATCTTTGTGATAATCCCATCATTGCCATCATTTCTAGGTCTGCTTCATTGACTTTTTTCTTGATTATGAGTCACATTTTCTTGCTTCTGGGCGTATCTAGTGATTTTTGATTGGATGTTGGACACTGTATTGTTGGACATTATTTTTGAATGTCTGGGATTTGTGTTGGGCTTTGTTTTAGTAAGCAGTTTCATTATTCGTGGTTTTGTTGGATCCTTTTAAGGTTTGTTTTTAATCTTTGCTAGAAAAGTGTTTTTATTCTAGGAAAAGTTTGGCCTTAGTGTTAGGTGTGGCTGTGGATTCTAGAGTTGCCGCTGTGTGTCCCAGGGAATCAGTGAGGACTATTTGTTGCCAGATAAATGATTCCCAGCCCAGTGTGAGATCTGGGAGCTAAACAGTTCTCAGCTAACCAGTTCTTTGTGTGACTTCATGGATTTTCACCCCCTCTTCTCTAGCACTTGCTCTATAATTTCTAGCTATTGCAGGTTCCCTGGACTTTGATCCATTTTCCCTCAGTTCAGAGCGAACCACCGTGTTCTGCCTGAGGTCTCACTCCCAGCTTTGTGTTCTCTGGTCTGGCACGTGTCTTCTGGTAGAATGCAGGGGTGATTCTCTCAATTTGTTTTCCTTCTCTTGGAGATCATAGTTTTACACAGTCTGTTGTCCAATATCAGAAAATAGGTTTTTCATATATTTTGTCCAATTTCCTGGTTATTTAAGGCCTGAGGATGAATTTTGTTCTTGTCACTTCCTCATGACTGGACGAGAAAGGCTTGTGTATGTTCTGGGAATTAATACCCAGAACTGCGTACTGCATGCTGAATTTATTATTTTCCTGGCCCAGTCGTAATGGAGGCTCTGGCTTCCAGTCTTCTATTCACTGAGACACGTAACCTAGGCCCGACAACCCGAGAACATTCCCGAGTGATTGCTATGAGACTCTGTGAAGTGAGAGTCATTTTACTGAATATATCACCCATATGCCATTGGCATCAAGCCTTTGGAGGTTCATTCCTGTGAAAGGTAATTCTGTAATCAAAGACTCATTGATCAAGTCATTTATTATATTGACATATTGTCAGCAAATACTGAGTTTCTGTCCTGTGCCATTTACTGACCTTGTTGGTAAAGCAGCGGTGAGGCACTTAGCCTTGGGTGATGCCTTGGTTAAAAGTGCTCTGTGGCTCAGACCTTTGGGGATCTGAGACAGACCAAGAGCTGATGACTGACAAATTCGTGACCTCTCCTCTGTTCCTTTGCAGCCCAGTAAGCGCTCTGCTACTGACCTGTGTGGCCGGAATGATGGAAACCTTAAGGTGATCTTTGCTGACGTAGAGATGGAGGATGCCACTGACTCTGGGCTCAGGGTCCGAGCTCAGCCTGGGGACTATGTGCTGGTGAAGGTAAGGAGTTCTTTTTGTGCTTTTGACTTGCGCTGTGAAATGGGAGTTGGATTGGATAATCTGAAGGAATGAAGTTTTTTTTCCTGGAGAAATTCTTTAGTAAGATAAAAATCTCTTCTCAAACCTGCCAATGCAAGGGCACTTGAATTAAATTTTAGACTACTCCTATAACTAGGCCTTCTGTTTTATTCTCTTCTCTCCTGCCCTGAAAGGATTATTTCTGGGAATTTAGTGAGGTTGGAATAATAGTAGCAAGTAGTTTTCTGCTGGAGAGAGGCCAGGAAGAGTAAGTTCTTACGTGAGTTGATAGTTCTCTTTGGCAGAGATGAGCATTCCCTTTGAGGTCTCTGATGCCCCAGACGTTCCTAACTTACAAGTTTCCTGCATCCCTTTCCTGGACTATAGGTCTAGTTGAATGGCTGTGGGATTTTTTCCTCTCATTTCACTGAAGATATTCCCCCTTCCTGAGTTCCTTCTCTCTTCTTTTCCTTCTTGTACTACCGCAGGTCTGCCACTGCCGTCTTCCCTTTTTTCCCTCGTGTCCACTTTGCCCCAGTGCCAGAGGCTGGCAGGACGTGTGCTGATGAGCTGGGCAGGAATACAAGTACTTTTCCAGCACTGATCTCTGAAGCATCTGCAAAAGAGAGGGGGCGAGAGGCTGATTCTTCTGCTGATGTCGTTCAGAGTTCTGTTCTCTGCCCTGGTCCTTGGTGCCTCACCCTCTGCTCTCCCGTCCTTGTTGCTTCACCTCCCACTTGACTCATCATAGGCGCCATGGTTCATGGCATGCAGCAGACGGAGTCTCATTTCCTTGGTGTGTAACTTCTGTAGGTTGGCCTGGAAAGTTTACCAGCGCTCAGAACTTTTCTGTCCATCTGACAAAATCAGTGATTTTGTAGGTTGGGGGCTTCCGTGATCTCATTCCTTTCTGGCCTTGTTCGGACAGGGGATTGTCTTACTTTCAGCATTGCCTAGAGGTTTCCTCAGGGGAGGAAGTCCTACTAGGTAGCAACCTGATTGATGTGGAAACAGTCTCTCATAGGCTTTTCCACTCGTTCGTTCTTTCTTTTTGACACTGTCTTATTTTCTTCATCTTCTGAATTTTTGCTTCTTTGATTTTCAGTTGATTTTTCATACCTCTTCCTATTCTCTTTCTACTATAAATAAAGGTTACTTGATAAAAGGGATGAGGTTTGTGGGTTGGATTATAATTTTAGTATGATATTCTTCTGTAAAATGGAAAAATTCCATTTGTCAAGAAAGACAGAAAGGTGATACTTGGGACTCTTTTGTTGTTGTTCCAAAGTGACATAATAAACCCGACAAGTAAGATTGAGTCAAGGGAGCAAAATAAAGGAGAAACTGTAGAATCAGGGGTCTGTTGGCTGTTTCTATCACTCGTATCTGCTATTCTCATCTTTTTCCACTGAGAAAGTCTCTGGGCTGTACTAGAACCATTTCCTCATAAATTCCGTTTTCTTGTTGCCCTTTCTTCTGTGGTGCTTATTTGGCTAGACTGCAGCCTTGGTGAAAATGATTATCTGCTTACTTTGTATCTGCATGAAAACAGCTGAATATTGTTGGGGAAGAGCACCCAGTTAATCTGTATGACATAGGTTAGGTCCGATGATGGTGACTGAAAACTCAGAATACACTGGCTTAAATAAGCAGAAGTTCTCTTTCTCATAAAAATCTAGATATATGGAAGGTCCAGGACTAGTGATTGTGATGGCTCCATGATCACCAAGGGTCTCAGCTGCTTCTGTCTTTTGCTCTTCTCTGTGTGGCCTCCATTCTCAAGGTCATCTTATGATTCAAGATGGTTGTTGCAGCAACCATGTCCATATCCTAGCTTGTAGGAAGCAGGAAGAAGAGAGGTGAAAGGCCTGCCCTCTTCCTTTCAAGACACTTTGCAGAAGTTGCACAAAAAGGCTGCAAAGAAGTTGAGAAGTATGGTCTTCGTTCTGAATGACCACGTGCCCAGTTAAAAATGGGAAATTCTGTTACTGAGGAGGAAGAAGAGAACTGTTGGGGGACAAGAAACAGTCTCTTCACAGAAACCAACTGCACTCAGTTCACATTTATGCCATAAAGTTCAAATTGAACGCTAAGCATGGCCCTGAAATCCTAATTTTACAGTATCTTCCCAGTAAATCACTGCAGATGGTGATTGCAGCCATGAAATTAAAAGACGCTTACTCCTTGGAAAGGAAAGTTATGTAGTAACAAACTACCCTGAAACACGCGGCGTTGAACAATCAACATTTTCCGTCCCTGCCTTTCCCCTGGGTAACCATGTTTGTTTTCTACACCTGTAACTCTCTTTCGGTTTTGTATGTAGATTGATTTGCCCTATTTTTTTATTTTTTCAGATTCCATGTATAAGCAATATCCTATGATATTTGGGAGAGGAGGAGTAAATTAGAAGATTGAGATTAACATACACATTACTGCATATAAAATAGATAACGAATAAGGATCTACAGTGTAGCACAGGGAACTCAGTGCACTGTAACGACCTGCATGGGAAGAGAATCTGAAAAAGAGTGGGTCTGTGTCTGTGTATAACAGATCCACTTTGCTGCACAGCAGAAACGAACACATTATCGATCAACTGTACTCCAATAAAAAATTGAATTTTAGAAAAGCACTAAACATTTTTTTCCTCACGTATCTGCAGGGCTCAGCTGATGTAGGCTGATCCCAGCTGGGTTTGCAGCTGTGGTTTGGCTGGCTTGACCATGTGTGTGTGTGATTGGCTCTGCTCCATGTCTCCTCTCTGGGGACTTCTGGGGTACCCTGGGTAGATCCTCCCAGCAATGGCGAAGAGGAAGGCACAGCAATGACACACCCCTTGACATTCACCGGGGAAAGCAGGTCACGTGACTGAGCCTGGAGACAGAGCTGGGGACACTAGATGATGTCACAGCAGGGCACCTGGGTGCAGCAAAGGGTGGGTTGGAGTTTGAGCGGTTTGGTGGTGGTGGTGGGGGTGGGGTGTGTGTGTGTGTGTGTGAGAGTGTGTGTGTGAGTGTGTTTCTGTGTGTGTGAGAGAGTGTGTGTGTGTGAGAGAGTGTGTGTGAGAGAGTGAGTGTGTGTGTGTGTGTATGAGTGTGTGTCTCTGTGTGTGTGTATGAGTGTGTGTCTGTGTGTCTGTGTGTGTGTGTGTGTGTGTGAGTGTGTGTGTGTGTGTGTTACCGTCTACCTCTTACCATACATTTTAGCTCACTACCATTCCTGGAGTATGCCAACAAATGGAAAATAAATGCGGAAGTATTTCAAAGCTGGTTATCGGATTTCGCTGGTGCTCCCATGGTCACAAATCTGCCTTCCGGTGCAGGGGACACAGGTTTGATCCCTGGTCCGGGCAGTCCCGCATGTCGTGGGGCAGCTAGGTCTTGAGCCACATCTGCGGAGCCCACGAGCATGCCTAGATCCTGTGCTCCACAGGAGAAGCCAGGGCGAGGAGAAGCCCGTGCCCCCAGGTGGAGTAGCCTCCTGTTCTCTGCACCTAGAGAAAGTCCCCTGGCAGTGGCAAAGACCCAGTGCGGCCGTTAAAGACATTAAAAAGTAGCAAACCTTCATACAAATAGCGAGCTGTGCCTAGTTTGTTAGAAGCCGTATTTCTTGGTACGAGTCTGTCTGTAGCTGTGCCTGACCTGCCCTCCAGATAGAAGCAGGCAGGACCCAAGCATCCCTTTCCTTCCTTTTCCCTTGAGTGTGGCACGGTGCCTAACACATAGTTGGCACTCAGCAAATCCTGGTGACCCCTAGGGTCACCTCTGGCATCCTAGCTGGGCATCCCTTCCAGTCTCACTAGATATGTGGCTCTCCATGTATTTTATAATAAGACTTCATTTAAAATTTTTCTGGTTTTTTCCCACTGAAATAATCACCAAACATCTGAGGAACCAAGTCCAAAGCTGCTGCTGCCTATAGAAGTTAAGCCATCCAATTGAGAGGTCCATTATTCTGAGTGGACAAAATCCAAAGAATGAAAGCCTTTGATTCATTTTGCCAATGAATATAGGGGCTGTTTGGAGGTGATATCAGAAAGATAGAGAAATTTACTCATTTGTGACTCTCACAATGTCTGAGGCTTGTTGACGGGTTTTTTGTTTGTTTGTTTTGTTTTTGGGTTTTATTTTTTTTTTGACCTGAGTTTCTACTTCTGGTGTGCTTTTATTTATTTTTTTAATCAGAAGCAGTGTTAAAAATACTTGACGGGTTTTGTCTTGGTTCTTCATGCAGGTGTTAAGAGATGCCTTCCATTAGCGAGTATGCCTCAGATAATGTGTTTATTTGCATCTTCCTTCCTCCCTGCCTGTCCCCCAATGGTCTGGTACCAGCGGGCCCCTTGAGCTGATTTATATGGATCCCAGTTGCTCTCATTTGTGCATGCTTAATTCAGAGAGGCGATCACATTGACTCCCCAGGCCCACTTTTCAAGACACGGTACTAACACAGATATCTCAGCAGCTCTAACTACATTGTCTGAAAAGGAAAACATTTTAAACCTTTGGAAGCAATTTTGATGGACATTTCATTGTGTTCTATATTACTCACCTAATTAAATTTCCTTCACATCGAGGTCTGTTTAAAATTCAATTGAGAAATATTTTCGAGTTCCATTGGGCAGATAACTTTGTTTAGCTGGATTTGTTCTGCGTGCATATGAAATGGCATCCTATGAATCAATACCCAGGGCTTCTACTTTCCGTGGAGGTGAAGAAATGACACCCTGTAGGCAAATGTAGTCTCCTATTATTCATAACAAGCTGTCTCTGGTTCCTGAGCTTGTTCACCCTGTCATTCCAAAAAGTCCTTGTGTTTTCGTGTCTGTGGTTTTTGCTAGGCTGATTTATTCACCTTGTGTTTCTGTGTCTGTGGTTGTTGCTAGGCTGATTTATTCAGATTCTGAGCACTGTGAACAAAATCTGTAACTCCTTTCATGGATGAGCTGGAATTCTGATGCTCCTGTTTACAAGCTCACAGTCCAGCCCTAGACTGCTTCCCTCCTTGAGGGCGCTTGTGTGCTTCACCGCTCAGTTGTGTCCAGCTCTTTAGACCAGCCCGCCAGGCTCCTCTGTCCATGGGGATTCTCCACGCGAGAATACTGGAGTGGCTTGTCATACCCTTCTCCAGGTATGAGGGCTTCCTCCTGGGTTCCTCCTTGGACCCAGGTCTCCCACATTGCAGGCAGATTCTTTACTATCTGAGCCATCAGGGAAGCCCAAGAATACTGGAGTGGGTAGCCTATCCCTTCTCCATGGGATCTTCCCAACCCAGGGATTGAACTGGGGTCTCCTGCACTGCAGGTGGATTTTTTGCCAGCCGAGCTAGCAGGGAAGCCAGGGCATACGAAAGTCTTATTTGCACTGCAGAGGCGGACAGAATTCCAGATGGCATGTGAAAACAAATAGGGTGAACTGTCTGAGGATGCGTCTCCAGTGGACGAGGTATGATTCCCCACGTTTCACCTTTGGACGCAAAACCCAGGAGAAAGCCCTTACCTCTCAACTCCACCCACTCTACCACCGAATACAAGAAAAACAGACCTTTGTCGTCTTTCATCCCGGCTCTCCCTGACATGGTCATGCCGTTTACATTCCATAGGCACTGGTTTCGTATTAAAAACAATAATAAAACAGCTCCAAAGATGTACTTTTTGTTGCATTGTTAATTAACCTTTAAACAGTTCAGAATTCATGAGAATCTTCAAAGCGTTCAGAGTTTATCTTGTTTATCTCTTAGTCCACTGTACCAAAATACCACAGACTGCATAGCTTATCAAAAATAGAAATGTATTGCTCTTGGTTCTGGAGGCTGGAAGAAGATCAGTATGCCAGCACTCTCTGGTGAGGGCTGTCTTCAAGCTTGCAGACTTAATGGTATCCTCACCTGGGGGAAGGGGTTAGGGAGCTCTGTGGAGCCTCTTTTATAAGCGCACTAATTCTGTTCATAAGGGCCCCACTCTCATGACGTAAGCACCTCCCAAAGACCCCAGCTACTGCTACCATCATCTTTGGAGGTTAGAATTTCAACAAATGAATTTGGGCAGTGGGGGTGGGGAACACAAGCATTCAGCTTATAGCAATCTCTGTGCCTCAAATAATAGTGACTATATCATAAGAGTATCGTGAGCCTTAAATTAGCTCAGGCATATAGATACTTAAAACTGCTGATCCATTGTGAATGCTATCATCATCATTATTATTAGCTGATTAATATTACCTTTGTAACTTCTCTGTACATTAGCAGGAGATTTGGCCTGAGTCACCAACTCTTCCATCGTTTTTACATATCAGGAGTATTGCCTGGTGTCGTCACTGAGAGCGCGAGCTTTGAGGCTAGACAGATCCTGTGCCAGCTCTACCACTTAACTAGCTGTGTGAGCTCACTCAAGTCACTGGCCTCGAGGAACCTCAGTTGCTTTCTCTGTAGGATGGGGACAAGGTTGGTGCCGACTCGATAGTTGGTGTGCTGGTTAAATGAGATGCTGTAGTGTTTAGCGCTGCCTGCATACCCAGGATCATCCCCCGTTTCACAGGGGCAGGATTTATGTCAGTTTCACTGGTGGAGTTGTGATGAGAGAGACCGCCAGACACCACACTGGTCTCTGGGTGCCCCCCCTGCGAGCTGGTCAGACACGCAGCAGTGTTCCTCACCCTGCCACACTCCCTCTCTCCCCGACCCCCAGGTCCTTTTAAGACTCTTAACAATTATAAGCATTTTGCTAAGTGTGGGCTTAGAACCCGGGAATCTGCTATGCACTCAGGTTCTGATTGGCATCCTTACTGACTGATTTTGGGATAAAGTCCATTCTGTAAGTGTGGTACATGTTGAGCACAAACTCTACATTTGCTAGAATTGTACAACTGTACATATAAAAATTGCAGCTCCACCACCGAGGCTCGGCTGGTCTTCATGATCGCAGGTTTGGGAATCATTTCAGAAAGCTATTTTCTCCAACATCCAGGTAGTGCTGAGGCTAAAAGTGCCAAGTACTGTTTCTTCTTTTTGGTTTCAGTATGGCTGGACCTTGCCTTTTTCTCTTGTTCCCCTGATCCATTCACTGTGTGTGTCTTTGGTTCTCATCTAACTCCCTGAAGAGGTCTTCTTCATGGCATCATCTTTATTCCCAAAGCCAGGAGCCTTAACATGAAAAAAAGAAAAAGAAAACCCACAGACACTTGGCTTTTCCTGAGGTAACAACTTACCTGCTAACAGAAGATTTTGAAGCCAGGGGCTTCCACTGAGTTCTCAACACACAAGTCTATTTAAACAGTCTGTAGAGCCCTTCCCTGACCCCAAATTACTTCGAAGCATTAATTGTCCTAGTGGTTTCATGGTCACATTCTTTCATATTCATTAGTGTTTTCATGGAAAATTATAACACTAATTAGAGCGGCTTCCAGTTAATTCGCTGGGTGATTCATTACTCTCTCCCCTCTTGGTGTTCTGCATGTGGTCATCTTGGAGAAAGCATCCAAGGGGTAATTGCAGCTCTATTCCCTGAGTGACCGCCTAATGCCATTAGTTCTGATCCACAGGCGCGGCTCCGGCGGGCTCTGATGGGGTCTGGCTGTAGCTGCACCCTCGCCGCGCCCTGTGGAGGCACCGAGGTCGGGCCCTCTGTGGGGGGGGTCCAGCGCAGCGGAGGGGCGGAGCCTCTCCTGGAATCTGAGACAGGAGAGTGCTCAGAGAAATCTACCCGAAGAACTCGTAGTTGGGAAGTAATAACAAAAA
Organism: Oreotragus oreotragus; assembly: GCA_006410675.1. Taxonomy (NCBI): domain Eukaryota; kingdom Metazoa; phylum Chordata; class Mammalia; order Artiodactyla; family Bovidae; genus Oreotragus; species Oreotragus oreotragus. Next base: position 298,040 of record SJYX01016830.1, read on the forward strand.
CAAGATTTTCCTCCGTTTTAGCAGCCATGTGGCTGAGCATGGGCTAGACTCTGGAAGCCTGGGTCACCCTCAGGCCTCTGCTGCTCAGTTCTTTTTATTGTAAGTTTGCGTGCCCTCAAGTCCCTTGGACGCCAGCCTCAAAAACCCCAGTGGGGGCAGGCCAGCCCATGACGGCATCCGCCACAAGGTGGTCTCTCTAGGAGCAGAATTTCTGCGTCAGAGCACATGCGCATATTCAACCATATCAGATCCTGCCGGACAGTTTTCTAACCTGTTACACAAATTTACACTGCCACCAGCTGTCTGGGAGTGTTCCCATGTTCCCTGCCAGGAGTTGAGATTGAGAGATTTTCATTAAGCCATTTTGTAGATATATAAGGGTGTTTTATGTATATAATTCCTGGATTGCTAGTCATTTTGAGTACCTTTTTATATAATTGTTGGAAATCTGGATTTCTTCTTCTGTGAAGTGCCGGTTCAAGTCTTTGCCTGTTTTCCTGTTGGGATGTCTGACTTTTTCTTGTTGGTTTCCAAAAGACTTTATATATTTATATATTCTGGATTCAGGCCTTTTGTCAGTCACGTGTGCTGAAAATATCCATGGCTCTCCTTGCATGCTGTCTCCCTCCCTCTCTGTGTCTGTCTGTCTCTATTTACTCTCTTATTTGGGTTGTTTATTATACAGAAGCTCTCAATTTTAATGTGCTGTAATATATGTCTTTTTCCTTTGCTACAGTATTTTTTAAGTCTGGTTTAAGAACTCTTTCTTGAGATTATTAAGATATTCCCCTATATCATTTTGTAAAACTTGATCGTTTTGCCGTTTACACTGAGCTCTGTGATTCCTACAGAACTTTTGTGTGTGCATCACATAAAGTGGCAGGTCAAGAATCAAGCCCTGCCCCCATGCCTGCCTAGTTACCCCAGCTCCATTATTAGAAAGGCGGTCTTTCGTCAAGTTCTGCAGTGCCCATCTTATTAAATCCCATGCCACGTGTATATGGGGCTTCCCTGGTGGCTCAGCGGGTAAAGAATCTGCCTGCAATACAGGAGACCCTGGTTCAACTCCTGGGTAAGGAAGATCCCCTGGAGAAAGGATAGACTACCCACTCCAGTATTCGTGGGCTTCCCTGGTGGCTTAGATAGTAATGAACCTGCCTGCAATGCAGGAGACCTGGGTTCAATCCCTGGGTTGGAAAGATTCAGGAGACCCTGGTTCAACTCCTGGGTAAGGAAGATCCCCTGGAGAAAGGATAGACTACCCACTCCAGTATTCGTGGGCTTCCCTGGTGGCTTAGATAGTAATGAACCTGCCTGCAATGCAGGAGACCTGGGTTCAATCCCTGGGTTGGAAAGATACCCTGGAGGAGGGCATGGCAACCCCCTCCAGTATTCTTGCCTGAAGAACCCCCATGAATAGAAGAGCCTGGCAGACTGCAGTCCATGGGGTCGCAAAGAGTCAGACACAACTGAGCGACTAAGCATAGCACAGCCATACGTATGTGGATCTGTTTGTAGGCTTTCTGTACGGTTAGGCTGGTCTTGTATATCCTTTCCCGATATTACACCATTAGAGTCTTATTAGAGGTCCTGATAGTTAATATAGCAAGTCCTCCCATCTATTCTTCCTCATCATCAAGAATAGCTTGACTATTCTTTGATTTTTTTTGTATCCTCCCCTAGATTTTAGAACCAGCTTGTTAAATCCAAAAAGCTGAAAGGAAAGAAAGAAGACAGGAAGGGAACAAGATAAATCTGCTAGGATTTTTACTAAAGATTTGGTTGGATCTATAGATCAATATGGAGAGATTTACGTTTTCTACAGTATTGAGTCTTACAGTTCATTTATAGTATGCTTTAATTTCTCTAACAGAGTATATCATTTTCTTTGCTAAACTCTTGCATACCTATTATTAGATTTATTTCTATGTACTCGATGTTTTAATCCTACTGTAAATGGTGTCTTTTTCATTTTCTGTTTGTTATGTTTTGTAGAAATACAGTTGATTTTTGTCTGTGGATATTGAGTCTAGGAGCCTTGCTAAATTCTCATATTAATTCTAGTTTACCTGTGTATTAGCTTGGATTTTCTATGGATGCGTAATCCATATTGATGTTTGTACGTTCATCTTAAAATTGACCACCTTACTCAGCTTTCTCATTGGTGCTAATAATTTGGGTGTTGAGGCTCTTACGTTTTGTAGATTAAAAAAGTCGTATTAACTTATCATTATGAGNATGCGTAATCCATATTGATGTTTGTACGTTCATCTTAAAATTGACCACCTTACTCAGCTTTCTCATTGGTGCTAATAATTTGGGTGTTGAGGCTCTTACGTTTTGTAGATTAAAAAAGTCATATTAACTTATCATTATGAATGTTCTCTTTCTGCCAAGAGAAGCAATAAAGGCTAGCTGTTTGGGACAAGGAGTCTGGAATCTGACTACCCGGGTTTGAATCCCAGCTCTATTACTTTTCTGTGTAACCTTACATAATTTACCTAATCCTCTGTGACTCAGGATGATTAATTGTAAACCACCTCATAGGTTGATTTTAAAAATTGAGTTAGTGCAACTTCAAAAACACTTATCAAGTCACGAGCACTCAGTTTATGCTGACTTTTATTATTTTATCAATTATAGTAGCATCATTCCTTTCTAAATTCCCATTTCTTAATTGTTTTTTTCTCATTTAATTGCACTGGCTACTTTTCCAGTGTTAATACTGAATCTTAGTGGTGCTTTCAGACCTCACCTGAAACTTAACACTTTGAAATATTCCTTCTAGTTTTTTTAAAGGCATGGTCATTTGGCTTTGTTTTTCATCATTTGACATATATGCAACCCCCTTTTACTGCACTTATGAATCTGTGTTAAATTCTGCAAGAGGGAGATAACATTTTAGAGGAAGGTAATTTTTTAGAGGAATTTCCTTTTGTCAAACTCTACTATTTACATAATGATGAAAACCATTAATAATGGAATTATTTCTTTTTAAATATCATTGAAATCTTTCTGTAAAAGGAGGTATTGACCTTTCTGCGTTCCCAAAGATTCATTGATGTAGTCTTTCCAAAAAGGTGCTGTTTGTTAACATAATGATACTCCTTTCGATGTTTGGGTTACGTGAAGGACTATTTATATTCATGCAGAGCTGTTGGCCAGTCCTTTTTAGCAAAATATCATATTCTAATTTTGATTATATTCCAAGTATGTCTTCAGTTTTCCTTTCATAAAGAGCATACAGATAGAAACTGTCCCTACATTGTTGATCGGCTCTACCCCAATACAAAATTAAAAGTTTTTTTAAAACTGTAAAAAAGTGTACACGGATACACGTTTTGAGTCATCATATGACTGAAAATGCTTCCCTGCAGGAAAGACCACCTGAACTGCATAAATTCTAACCTAACAAGTGTGGCATATGTTTGGCTCTTAATTTCCTCCAATGCTGTGTATTTCTCACTTTCTTGCAAAAGTTTCTTTCTCACCTCTTTCCTTAACTTTTTTTTTTACATACTACTATTCATAGAGTTCTGTCTCATTTTCTTCTTAATTATTTTCTGATCCTGTTTCAGAGAATCCAGCTCATTTTGCATCATCTTGAGATACCAAATAATTCTCTAAAATGTTCTTTAAGCTTCTGTAAGATCTTTTCAGATGAATTTTCTCTGATTCCAGGTAGCTTCTGTTTTTCTGTTTTCCAGTATTTTCCCTCTCTTTCCTTTTGTCCTATTTATTCATTCTCAAAGGAGGAAGACCCAGTCAGGCCTGATGGAGTTAATAGGAAGGGTGTGTGTTTTCCTCCCAGCCTCCTTCCTGGATGTTGGTGCGCTCAACCTTATAGACCTACAGTAAATTGCCAATTAATACACCTAGCCCAGCTCCTACCATTTAACTGGCTTTCTTGTAATTTGGCTCTGCTGAACTGACAGACTCATCACCTGTGTCCATTCCTAGGCTGCTGACAAGCTGCTCAAATGATCTGTGTGCATCAGTTCCCCATATGTCATTGTTGTTTAGTTGCTAAGTCGTGTCCAACTTTGTGCGACCCTATGGACTGTAGCCCACCAGACTCCTCTGTCCATGGAATTCTCCAAGCCAGAATACTGGAGGGTTACCATTTCCTTCTCCAGGGGATCTTCCCGACCCAGGGATCGAACCCATGTCTCCTGCATTGGCAGGCGCTAGTATTTTCCCTCTCTTTCCTTTTGTCCTATTTATTCATTCTCAAAGGAGGAAGACCCAGTCAGGCCTGATGGAGTTAATAGGAAGGGTGTGTGTTTTCCTCCCAGCCTCCTTCCTGGATGTTGGTGCGCTCAACCTTATAGACCTACAGTAAATTGCCAATTAATACACCTAGCCCAGCTCCTACCATTTAACTGGCTTTCTTGTAATTTGGCTCTGCTGAACTGACAGACTCATCACCTGTGTCCATTCCTAGGCTGCTGACAAGCTGCTCAAATGATCTGTGTGCATCAGTTCCCCATATGTCATTGTTGTTTAGTTGCTAAGTCGTGTCCAACTTTGTGCGACCCTATGGACTGTAGCCCACCAGACTCCTCTGTCCATGGAATTCTCCAAGCCAGAATACTGGAGGGTTACCATTTCCTTCTCCAGGGGATCTTCCCGACCCAGGGATCGAACCCATGTCTCCTGCATTGGCAGGCGCGTGATGTCCCTCTTCTACCCAGCCACCCTCATTTTTTTTTCCTGGGTGTTTTCTGAGAGTTGCAGTTCTCAACTCTAGTAGGTATTAGTAAAAGGGAATGGACAGCACTCTAGCTGTTTCAAAAGGCATCACCCATCACGTTGCATGATCACTGCTTAATTTGAATTTCTGAACAGCTGGAGGACTCAGGTGTTATTTTTCCTACCCAATTCCATCAGCCTTGTGTTTAGGTGAAAATTCCTCATAAATGTCCCCCCATGCAAGTCGATGGCAGTCTTGGTGTTCAGTTTGGTGAGTTCTGTGTTTTATTCTATTAATCGGTCTTTAAGATGATTTTAGTGGAAAGTTAGGCAAGGCTGTACTGGATTCTTCTACCCACTTTTAGGGAAGCATTCCATCCAGAATTAAATATTTGTTTCAGCAACTCACGATGTCCTGGATAGCTTGCAGGAGTGCAGCCCGCACCAGTTCTAAAGATCTCTCTTTGCCAGGCTTCTTTGTAGGCAGAATAGATGACCAGAAGTCATGGTTCCAAAAGCTGAGTGCCCCCTAAAGATTTATTCTAATAGCCAAGGAAAGAATAAAAAGCACACTGAGGGGCTCCCCTGGTGGCTCAGGGGTGAAGAATCCGCCTGCCAATGCAAGAGATGCAGGTTCAATCCCTGGTCCGGGAAGATCCCACATGCCGCAGAGCAACTAACCCGTGTGCCCCAACTACTGAGCCCCAGAGCCCACGGTCTGCTGCAAGGAAGCCACGGCAGAGGGCAGCCCGTGTACCGCAACTGGAGAGCAGCCGCTGCTCGCCGCAACTAGAGAAAAGTCCGCACAGCAATGAAAGCCCAGCACAGCCAAAGTCAGTTAAAAACTGAAAACAAACAAAAAACCCTGAGTTAGTAGTGAGGTAATCTGGGTTTTCAGGCCTCGGTCATTGACTCCTGTGGTCAATGTTAGGCAAATCATGACACCTCTAAGACCCCCGGGAGCCAGACTCCTTTGTAATTCAGTCTCAGTCATGCCCGACTCTTGTGACCCCATGGACGGCAGCACGCCAGGCTTCTCTCTCCTTCACCGCCTCCCAGAGTTTGCTCAACTCACGTCCATTGCGTCAGTTGATATCATCTAACATCTCATCTTCTGCTGCCCTCTTCTCCTTTTGCCTTCAGTCTTTCCCAGCATCAGAGTCTTTTCTGATGAATCAGCTCTTCGCATCGGGTGGCCAAAGAATTGGAGCTTCAGCATCAATCCTTCCAATGAATATTCAGGGTTGGTTTCCTTCAGGATGGACTGGCTGGATCTCTAAAGTAAAGGAGAGGACCAAGTGGTCTCTAACAGCGTGCCAGTCTAGAACTCAGTGGTTTTACCAGCTGACCTGGAACCTCTGCTGTTTGAAGCCTGTTCCTTGGGGCTCCCCGTTTTACTCTGAGTTTCTGCTGAAAGGGGAGCAAGGGAGAAGGCACATCCACGCTGGGCAGCTGAGCCCCACCCTCAGGCAGAACATACCCGGAGGGACCGTGGGAAGTGTGCAGCATGATGCAGGGACCCGGCGCCCCCTCTGGAGACTTGCCCTCTGGGGACCCGCCCTCTGGGGACCCCCACTCTGGAGACTCACCCTCTGGAGACCCACCCTCTAGAGACCCCCTCTCTGGGGCCTCGCGGCCTCTCTCTGAGCAAGCCGTCAGGCACCCCAGGACCCCATTGGCTGAGTCTCCTCCAGTGACTTTGTGTTGCAGGGCAAACAGGCAGAGGAGGCCTTGGAGGCGCGGGAGCTCGGACGGTGGCTGGCTCTTGCCTCTCGCCTCTCAGGCAGTGATGAACAGACCTGGGGGAGGCACTGTGTTGCTTGTCACCACCAACCTGCTTATACCAGTTTCCTTGGTCAATCTGTTGGTAAAGAGCCTGCCTGCAGTGCAGGAGACCCAGGGTCGGGAAGATCCCCTGGGGGAGGAAACGGCATCCCACTCCAATATTCTTGCCTGGAGAATGCCCATGGACAGAGGAGCCTGGCGGGCTGGAGTCCACAGGGTCGAAGAGTCGGACACGACCGAGCAAGTAAACCTACCCATGTATCCCACTTATCCCCCAGCCCGGGTGAAGGCAGGGCTGGGGTTACGGGAAGCACAGCAAGTTCTCACTTTTCACCCATGCTTTCCAGACAGGAGGAAGAGGGCACCACGGGACTCCCAGGTGGGCAGAGATGTCCCCAGGTCAGAGGTGAAGCCCAAGGTGGGGTTCAAGCATTCTGGGCAATGCTAGGCTTCCTGGGGCTCCTGGCTTCCCTGCACTTGGGGCCAGACCCCTTCCAGGGTCTTCAGAATGAAGGGTGCGTGCTCACACTCGCATGGTCCCCTCCCCTCTCTTCCTCCCTCGTCTCTTTTCTCTCTCCTCTCCCTCCTGCTCCAGCATCTCTTGCCAGTAATATTTGCTCAAACAATAAGCCAGGCAGCAGCTTGCTCACTGGCACATGGGTTGTTTGGTTCAGAGTGCCTTGCCTGTTGAGGATAATGTGTCAAATGGTTTAGAAGTTTTTCTCACCAAGAAAGGCCAGTTAGAAGGGAGCAAAAGGAGGGATAAAACCCCAGCAATCAAGAAGGACCCCACGTCGGTTTGGGAAGCGCGACTCCCCTTTTTCTGCTCTTGGCCGCCAAAGTGGCACCAGTGGGTGCCCCTGGGTCTGCTGCCCGTGTGGATGGGCAGCCAGTCTGTGAGGAAAGTCAGCTCCCAGCCCAGAGACAAAGCCATTAAGTTTCCCCCTGACTCAGGCCAGGGATGTTTGGAGAAACGAGAGAGGAGTTGGAATCTAGCTCTCGGGGGTCAAGTTTACCCTACTCGCTCTATCTATGGTCATCTAGACCAAGGTGGCCTTTGATGATAAGGTTTGGAGTCACAGAGAAGCAGGGAAAACAAGGGAAAACATTGAACTGCAAAGCATTTATAATTTCCAAATCTTAGCACAAGATAAATGATGAAGAGATCTTGTCCTTGGCAGCCCCTCCCCCTGAGTCAAGCCCTCCCGCCTCCCTGGGGCTTGAGCTTGGGTGTCACACCCCACCTCTGCTGGTCCCTGTAGCAATGTGCCAGGACCTATCCCATTGGCCGGAGGAGCACGCATTGCTACGATTTATCAGCATTACAGCTTCCCGAACATTAAATATGTACTATCAGAGTGCGTAACTCTTCTATTCTTGCTTCCTTATTTGAATGCAAGGGATGCTGTTATTATTTCAAAAGCTCTGGAGCAGGCAGATTAACTCCTGAGGAACGGAGGCCTTCCTGGACAACCATCCCTCCTCCCATCCTGACAGCAGCGCAGGGAAGTAAGGGAGTTGATTTCCCTTGCTCTGACCTCAAAACCCCATAGGTTTCACGGAATGAGGCTGGAGGTACAGACATGACCTTTCTCTGTAATGGACTTCTGCATCACCCAGTCGATCGCCTCGGTTGATGGTCCAAACCCCATTGCAGCCCGTGTGTGTGTGCCCTCCTGACTGGAGACAGTTAGGCCCCCTCCTCTGCACAAGCCCTTGGAAGAGGGTGGCTTCAGGCTCTCCAGATGAAAGCTGGAGACGATCCTCCTTGGGCACTGCTTTCAAACCCGTATCCTGGGGGGTTAACTGACTGCTCTGTCAAATGCACACCCTGATGGCTTCTGGCCCCACCCCCACCCAATGCCCCAGCAAGATCACATTGAACTGTTCAGGGAAAGTATTTACTGAATGCGGGGAGAATAGAGCACGCCTGCATTATTTATCAGGGGCTCACAATACCCATCACATGTAGAATGTATTTGGACATAAATTAGTGATGCTAGGAAACACCAGGGGTCCCAAACCTATCAGGATCCCGGACACATATGTAAAAATGTGTCACAGTCTTACCTTTCCTAGGAGTCTGGGAGCTGGCTCAAGGCAACTTCCGCCAGGAAGACACAACTCTTTAACCTTTTATTTGCCATAAGCCCTCCAGACAGTTTATGTACAATTGATCAAGTCTTCGCAAATCATTTCAGCCTCTAAATTCTTAACTTCACTTTCGTACCCCGCCCCACCCTTTTTTCTTCTTTCTCTGTGAAGCAAGGAAGGCTATTTATGGACTGCTGACTGTGCACCAAGCATTGAACTACCCCTTGATGTCTGAAGGGCTTGCATTAGTATTCATCCCCATTTTACAGATGAGGAAACGGAGGCTCCAGGTCATGCAGCTGATAAGTGGCCAACGTAAAATTGGTGACCAGGTCTTGGACTTGACTCACCACCTGGGCAGGAAGTCGACAGTTGTTCTTCGCTTCCTTATCAGCTCTGTGTAGCCACAGGGAGGCCACCTGCCACAGAACCACAGAACTGGAGGCATACAGCCATGGACGTTTATTTCTGCTCAGGAGTCCGTGGGTCAGCTGAGCAGTTCTGCTGTTCAAGGCCACATTCCTGGGCGGACCCAGGCTGGCCTGGGCTTGTCATGTGGGAGCGTGAACAAGTCACCTGGCTTCTGGAGGCCCAGGCTGTCCCTTCTGCTGGCCAGAGTGAATCGCTAGACCAGCCCGGATCCAGAAAGAGCAGACCGCCTCCATCTTGTGCCAGGATGCCCTGCAGAGTGGCGGCAGGAGGCCGGGATGGTGGCAGGGGAAGAACGGGGGGCAGTTTTTCAGTCTGCCTGCCTTGGTCCTGCTGCAGGGCTGCCTTGCTTCCCCCGGGGCCTGCCCCTGCTTCCTAGAAGCCTCAGTTGCCCTGCTCTCTCCTTGCCACGCCTGCCTCAAAGCTATTTCTTGTTTGTACCCAGGCTGTTGTGCAGGATGACTTCAAAGCAGGATTTCAATGGCCCTCTTCCCAGGGGAAAGGGATGCAGTCAGTCTGGCAGGGGTTAAGCCTTCCACTGACCTGATTAAGCTGAGGCAGGCTGCCTTCAGCATCAACCAGCCAGGGGGCAGAAACCACACCGAGAAGGAGTCTCCTCTGCTTGAACCTGAGGCCGGTGTGTCTTCTGTGTACCGCACGGGGGCATGGGGTGGCTCTCCACTGCCCATCCTTGAGTGTCTCCAGGCATCATGTCACACTGGTGGTGCCACAGTTCCTCTGCTCTGTGGGTGCACAGCCCCCTCACCACTGCCCCTGCCACCCCAGGGTTCTCAAGGACCTCTCTTTGGTTTGTGTGTTTGTGGTTTCCAGGGAAGAGAGTTGGAAGGAAAGGTCTACCTCCACAGGACTCCCAGGCCAGTTGGTTGACATGGGAGATGATGCTGGGCAGTGAGCGGGGAGGGGAGTGCAGCCTGGAGGAGGGGGCGCAGGGGCAGGAGGGGAGGCCCAGCTGGAAAGGGCTGCTGGGTTCCTGGAGGACTGGGATGGGCCAGAAAGCTCATGAGAAGAAGCCAGCACGTGGAGAGGAATCAGGAAAGATGGGAGTTTAAAATGGAGGATGGAGAACTGGGAGATTGGGATTGACATATCCACACTGTAGACACTACACATCAAACAGATAACTACTGAGAACAAGCCTTATCGCACAAGAGCTCCACTCGGTCTCTGTGGTGACTGAGAGGGCAAGAAGTCCAAAACAGAGGGGGTTTTTTGGACACACATACACACACATATATATACACACACACACATTGCAACCCCTGGACTGTAGCCCACCAGGCTCCTCAGTCCATGGGGTTTTTCAGACAAGAATACTGGAGTGGGCTGCCATTTCCTCCTCCAGGGGATCTTCCCGACTCAGGGATCAAGCCTGCATCTCCTCTGTCTCCTGCATTGCAGGTGGATTCTTAACCCACTGAGCCATCAGGGAAGCCCTTAGATACTACATATAAACAGATAGCTAATGAGAACAAGCTTACAGCACAGGGAACGCCACTCGGTCTCGGTGATGACTGAATGGGAAGAAGTCCAAAAGCGAGGGGATTTTTTGGACACACGCACACACACACACTCGTATATATACCTATATATATATGGTTTATTCACTTTGCTGTACAGCAGAAACACAACATTTAAAACAACTCTAATAAAAATTAATTTTAAAAAAAGAGAAAAAAATAAAAAATCTAAAAGATGTGAGCTAAGAGCACAAGCATTGGGAGGCTGATGTTTCCAGACCCCAGAGACTGCATCGAACCCACAGTGACCCCATTAACTCACGTGTGGTGCCTGCTCAGACCCCCTTCACCAGCAGACAGTTCCTGACCCCTGCGAGGTGGTCCAAAGGGTTAAGGAGACCGAAGCTTCTAGACTGGAAGGAAAGAGACACCCCGATTCCATTTCCCACTAAGGCAGGTAGGGTAAGTATCCCCCAAAAGAGGCACCTGCCCACCATGGGACTCGAGAGGTGGAAGGGACTGTGTGTGGTAACAGCCTGCAGGGAATGGCTGATGACGTCCTTAATTCTTCGGACCCCTTGAGAAGTCACTGAGAAAGACCGCGTTTGCATTTGGCTTGGGGAGATATGTAGGACGGCACCAGGCCGGAGGGAGAGGAAGGCGGAAGGCACATCCGTCAGGAGGACGGGACAGGCGGCAGTTGTTTCGGTCCAGGTCCTGGGAAGGGGAGGGAGACGCAGCGGCCACGCCCCGGCCACCCGGCTGCTGACCGGACTCAGGCGGGGCGGGACCTGCCCTGCCCGCGGCCGCCGTGTCAGTTTTCTCCCCCTGTCCTGGCCTCAAGAAAAGCAAACCCACAGTGTCTTTTTGTTTCAAGTCGTGGGCCTCTCGTTCATTTCCGTGAAACATTTTCCTTTTGGATCGAGGGACAGGTTCCCCGGAAAGAGACAGGAGCCTGTCCCGCCCTTTTTCTCAGCAGGGACCTGCATTCTTGGGCAGAATCCCCGTGGGTGGGGCGGGGTTCGGGGAGGGGGTCTCAGCCCCAAAGCCAGCAGAACCATCAGAGCAGGCCCGCTGCTGGGCCCTCGGGACTGACAGCAGCGGGGAAGGGGCTTCCGGGCCTACCTGTCAGCCCCCACGCTCATTTTGTCGATCAGGTGCTAGGTCGTGTCCGACTCTTTGCGACCCAGTGGACTGCAGGCCACCAGGCTTCCCCGTCCATCACCATCTCCCGGGGGTTGCTCAAACCCATGTCCACTGAGTCGGTGATGCCATCCAACCGCCTCACCCTCTGTGGTCCCCTTCTCCTCCCGCCTTCAGTCTTTCCCGGCATCCGGGTCTTTTCAAATGAGTCGGCTCCTCGGGTCAGGTGCCCTAAACAAGTCACTGAACTTTCTCACTCATGGCATGCAAATACCAGAGGCTCTGTCTCAGGGAGGAAAATCAGTGATGGGTGAGAATGAGCCTTTTCCGTCAGAGGAACAACAGGGTCTCTGCCCTTTGTGGCCGGTGGAGGAGGGGGGCAGGCGGGGGGCCACTCCCCAGCTGGGCGTGAAAGGAAAGTGCATGGCGATGCGTCTTATTTCTCGCGGCCTCCTGCATGTTTTTCTCTGATGCTGTCCCTCACCCTGCCCCGCCTCCCTTTGAATCCGCTCCTGGTGGAATGACTTCTGGCTATACAGCCTTGCCACGTGCCTGGCTGCCCGTGTGCAAGTGTTGGACGGCGCTGTGGCCAGGTGCCCTGGGTGCCGGAGGACAGCTGAGCCCCTGAGGATACCCAGGAGTGGCCTGGCCCCACTGCGGGGACGCGTGGAGAAAGGGCCAGTGGTAGAAGTTCTCTCGCTCCTGGTATAGGAGATCCGCTCCCAGGCAGTGGCACGGGCTTGGAGATGAACTTTCTTTGTCAGGTTCTGCCCCTCCGGAGTGGCCGCCAGCGAACAGGCGAATGGGCATCTCAGGGGTCTTGGAGGGCTTGAGCCTCACGCCAGCGCTGCTGCTTTGACCCCGCGAGCCTGGCAGTCTGAAACGCTTGCCCGCTGGCCTTAGGCAGCAGCTGTCGTCTCTGTTGTTGACCACAGATGCCTCCGTCCCTGTAATCTGCTGGCCCCAGGTCGTGAGCCACAAAAGACAGGTAGTGTTATCCATCTGAGCTGGTACTGTTCCTGCCCCAGAAGGGGAGAAAAAGCTCTGTAGCCCCAGTAGGCAGCCTCACTGCACGCAAATGACTTCTTGTCTTTGCCATAGACATGAGCTCTCAAACTTCCATGGCCCACTTGGGGACCACTTCCCAAGAGAGGAAGGAAGATGGGGAATGGCTGGGGGATGACTCCCTCCTCCCATCCAGCGACACACAGACACACAGACACACACACATGGCCCCGTGGCACGCCCTCTCTTCTCTCCTCGAAGAGGGAGGAGGAGAAGTAGACCCCAGCGCCAGCAGGAGCCCGAGCTAACCTCCCACCCTCCAGGAGCAGAGCTTACCTCGAGTGGGAGAAGCTCAGCTCATCCACACCGCTGATGAGTACCATCTGTTGGGTTTCCAGCACATGTTCCTGGGCTGTCAGGAGTTACTTGGCATTTCCCGAGCTGTTGTGAGATGGGTATTTGACTGTAGCACACAATGTTCTCACACCAAAACCGCTGACACTCCTGACTGTGCCCCTGGGCATAGCTGACTTTACATCTTGTCTGAGAAATTCTGAGGTTCCATGCCAACTTCCAGACGTCGTTTGATCTGTCTGCTTTTTCTTAGACTTGGAAAGCAGGTGTTTGCCCTCTTTTTGTACCCTCCTTCAGCTCCTGACCAACTGTTTTTGTAGGAATCATGGGGTGGCAGCTGCCAAGTGTCAGGACTTCGGGGATGTTACGTATTTGCTGCCTCATTCTTTTGGGCTTTTGGACTTGCCATGCATTGTCAGACCACAGGCTGCAGCTTTGCGTTTGTTGGTATCAAATCTGTTGGCTTTGGGAAGCTCTTGGGAAGGAATACACAGGATGTGTTGATCTGTTCTTTCTCTGCAGGTTGCTGAACGTTAAACTTGTAACATTTTGTCTCTTAACTCATATATGGATATATCTTCAAATATAATCTGACAGGCCAACTTGGACCAGCATCAGCACTGCCTAAGTACCCTCTTAAAAGCGCAAATACACCCCACACCAGTCAGAATGACCACCATTAAAAAGTCTATTAATACAAGTAGTAAATGCTAGAGCGGGTGTGGGGAAAAGGGAACCCTACCACACTGTTGGTGGGGATGTAAATTAGTGCATCTATGATGGAGAACAGTATAGAGGTTCCTTAAAAAACTAAAAATAGAGTTACCATATGACCTCTGGGCATATACCCAGAGGAAACCGTAATTTAAAAAGATAGATGCACCTCCAGTGCTCACAGCAACACTGCTTACCACAGCCGAGAGGCAGAAACAATGGAAGTGTCCATCAGCAGATTAATGGATGAAGATGTGAGACGCATGTGTGTGCGTGTGTGTGTGCCACACATGATGTGCATTTACACACACAATGGAATGCTCCTCAGCCTTAAGAAAAAACAAAATAATGTCATTTGCAGCAACATGGTGGACCTAGAGAGTATCATATTAGGTGAAGAAAGTCAGAGAAAGGTAAATATTTGATATTATATGTGGAATCTAAAAATCGATACAGGTGAACTTATCTACAAACAAAAATACATTCACAGATACAGAAAACAAACTTATGGTTACCAAAGGGGTTAACAGGGAATGGGGAAGGAGAGTTAAGTTAGGAGTTTGGGATTAACATATACACACTGCTTTATGTAAAATAAAGAACAGGGACCTACTGGACAGCATAGGAAACTATATCCATTATCTTGTAGCCTATAATGGAAAAATCTGAAAAAGAATATGTCTGTGTGTATAACTGAATTACTTTTCTGTATACCTAAAACTGGCACAACTTTGTAAATTAACTACACTTCAGTTTCTTAATGGGTTTTTTTAAGGCACCAATAAAGCATTATCTGAAGAATAATCAATACTGGTATGAAGGCTGAGGACTGTGTGATTAACCCAAAGAGAATGAATTGACTGAGGGTCTCAGCCGATGTTGGTAGAATATATGTGGCCAGATCTTGTTATCAGGCAGTTTCCCCACACCACTGTTTACTCAGAATCTTCCAGATGTGGGCTTGGCACCCATGTCCCGGGAGGCTGGGGTGGGAACAGCAATCTGGGAACCTGAATTGGCTGTGGGGTCAAGCACACAGGCTCTCCTGTCTCAGAAGCGCCCTCAGAGGTTTGTGAAAGCACAGACTCCAGAACCCTACCCCACACAGTGAGAGTCAGGATTTCTGGGGACAGACCCCCAGGGCTGCCCTGCAGATAGATTCTATTTAAGGGGCCAGGGGCGTGAGTGCCATCTCTATAGAGGACCAAGATGGGGAGACTCAAGGACTGGACGCCTGCCCTGGGCCTGCAGCCAGCCTGGAATGTGACCTTAGTTCAGTCACTTACACCCTCAAGTCTCCCCTTATTTCATTTTAAAGAAGGAATAATTCTTCCACTTACCTACCTTGGGATTCCTGGGGTAATCCAGCCAGAGGGAAGGTGGCATGCGCACACTTTGCCTCATGGAAGCTTCTACAGAGGTGAGCACCTTCTTTCCGCGATGCTGATGAGGAAGATGGGCACTGGGAGGTTACGTCATTTACCGAGATGCCAAGTCTTGGAGGTGAAGGAGCCCGGATTAGAATCCAGGTGTTGGGTTCCAGAACATTCCATCCCATCCGGGTGCTCCTCTGAGACTCTAGCAGCCAGACAGATCCTCGTTCCCCTTCGTGGGTCACAGCCTTGTCGTGGTGAAGCGGTGTGCGTGACTCAGCGAAGCTACGCGCCATGCAGTGTAGGCCCACCCAACACGCACGGGTCACAGTGGGGAGTTCTGACAGAACGTGGTCCGCGGGAGGAGGGAGTGCCAACCACGCCAGCGTTCTTGCCGCGAGAACCCCGTGAGCAGTGTGAAACGGCAAAAAGACACTGGAAGGGGAGCCCTCGCGTCGGCAGGTGTCCAGCACGCTGCCGGGGAAGGGCGGAGGGCAACGCCTCCAGAGAGAAGGAAGCGGCGGCCAAAGCGGAAGTGACGTCGCGGAGGCGTGTCTGATGGCGAAAGTCAAGGCCGATGCTGTAAAGAACAATATTGCACCGGAACCTGGAGCGTTAGGTTCGGGAATCAAGGAAGACTGGACCTGGTCAAGCAGGAGCAGGATATGGGCCAGCCGCATCACCTGGGAGCTCATTAGAAATGCAGACTGTTGGGCACCACCCAGGTTGGCCGCCTCAGATCCTGCGTTTGAATGAGCTTTCCAGATAACCCCTGAGCAATTAAGCTTTGGGGTTTTTTTAGCATCTATTTATTTAGGCTGGCTGGGTCTTCACGGCTGCAGGCTGGCTTTCTCTAGCTGTGGCGAGCGGGGGCTGCTCTCCAGCGACGTGCAGGCTTCTCACTGAGGTGGCGTCCCTTGGTGTGGAGCACAGGCTCTGGGGCGCGTGGGCGTCTAGCTGGGGCACACAGGCGTAGTTGCCTTGTAGCATATGGAAACTTCTGGACCAGGGATCGAACCCATGTCCCCTGCACTGGCAGGTGGGTTCTTAACCACTGGATCACCAGGGAAGTCCCCACTCTGAACTTTAGAAACACGGTTGCAGAGGACTGCACTAGAGAGAGTAAGTTTACCAGCGCGGTTAAAGAAAATATCCAAAATCCAGCAAAAGTGTGACCTCCCAGGGATAATCAAAGAAGAAATCTTAACTGGGAAGTTCCTATGGGAGAAGAGTAGCTGGAAGCTGTTTCAGCCCTTTCTGAGTTCCCATTGCAGGGCAAGTGCCCCTTATCTGAGAGAATCCAAGCTTTCCAAGAGATTGAGGTTTTTGGAATGAAACAAATTGTTTCTTATAGGTGTGTATATGTGGGCTTCCCTGGTGGCTCAGCTAGTAAAGAATCCGCCTGCAATGCAGGAGACCTGAGTTCCATCTCTGGGTGGGGAACATCCTCTGGAGAAGGGAAAGGCTACCCACTCCAGGATTTTGGCCTGGAAAAGTCCATGGACTGTGTATCCATGGAGTCACAGAGTCACAACTGAGTGCCTTTCACTTTCACATGTGTGTTGTGTTTAATTTTCAAAGGTAACACGATTACTTGTGGAAGTAACAGAAGGAAAAGTCAGGAGGAGAGGGTTTAGCAGAGCTGACGTTGCCCAACAGTTTTACGGAGGGCTCTCCTGCCCCTGCCCTTTTTCACAGCTTCTCATGTGTTTCAGGAGTGATCCCTTCATGGCTGATGGCATCCATCAGGGAGGCTGGCCAGTTGGGTCGGGGGGAGTTCAGCTTCCAGAATATCTTTCCTGTGAGTGTTGGTCCTCAGGTTAAATCCTAAGACCCAGCCGTTTGAAGGATGTTCCCCTGATACTCACACCGCAGCAGCCCCACTACAGCTCATTCTCCTTGCAGAATACAGAGAGGAAAAATGGCCTGACCCAAAGCTCAGAAGCAAGACTCACAAGTCAGGGCTTTGAGAAGCCTGAAAAGGCTTCCAGACAGTAATCCAGACAGGTCGCCTTGGGGGAACATCAGAAGAGTACAAGGAGAGCTCAGCTGGAGCCAGAATGTCCAGTAGCAGTTGATTCAGGGAAGGATGCTCACAGCTAGACTTCTGCTCCCTCCTCGCCTTTCCTGGATTAGCTGTGTCTGTTGTTGTCCAGTTGCTAAGTTGTGTCTGACTCTTTGCGACCCCATGGACTGCACGCCAGGCTTCCCTGTTCTTCACTATCTCCCGGAGTTTACTCAAACTCACGTCCGTTGAGTCGGTGATGCCATCTAATCTAACCCTCTCATCCTCTGCCACCCTCTTCAGCTTTTGCCATCAATCTTTCCCAGCATCAGTCTTTTCCAATGAGTCGGCTCTTGAGGCTACACAAAAACCTTGGATGAGCTGAGGTTTCCGTCCAGTGATTTCAGCGCGTGTTCTCGTGTTTAAATCTGTGACTCGTATGCACTGTACCAGCCCTTAGAGGTTACTTTTCGGGGACCCACTCTGTCTGTGAAATGTGCACACTCCTGAAAGAGTCAAGACACCAGTTGTCCTCAGTATCCCAAGCATTCAGTTATGTCCGCGGTTCCAAAAAGAGCCAGTCCAGAGCGTCACACAGACCTGATGCCCGCCTTCCAGGAACGTGTAGGGTAAGGCGGAGGCAATGACGCATATTAAAGCGTGCTGGGCGCCCAGGTGTGGAGACTAACTGCTGAATCAGACACTCTCCATCTACTTATTCCCATGTCTGGGGCTCTAATCCCCTGTAAATGTGGGTTCTTCTGCCAACCTCAGCCCTGGTCTTCACGTACTAGCTTCACCTCAGACCAGCCAAATTACAACTCGTTAGACCAACTTTTTCATGGACTTCCCCTCCCTGTTTGATTTTTTTTTTTTTCTCGAAAGTCTAGAGGAAGGGGATTTGGGGTTGGGATGATGCCATCACTCCTTTCATTCTGTTCACAACTTTTGAGTCACGTGGGTGGAAGGTTTGATTTTGAGAAATGATGCCACTTTTAAGTTTTGATTCTGGAAAGTCATTGTGGCTCAGCTCTCAGCAGTTCTAGAGGGAGACTGTGAAAGAGGAAGCGGGTAACCAGGCTTCCCCCAGGGGAAGGGGTCCTTTTCTTCAGAATACCTGATTTCACAGATGAAGAATTTTAAGGGGGTGGGGGTGGGCGCTCGGGGGTGAAAGAGAAAGCAACAGGCGTTTGGTCCAAAAACGCGGGTGTGTAGAACAGCTCTGTTCTTTTCTCCTCCCTCCATCCCCCAACTAACATGTCTTCCATCACGCAGAGAAGAGCTGGGAAGGCTGGTTACTGACAGCCAGGCAATTCGCAGAATAAAGTCTAACGGGCTACGTCCCCTCTGGGAGCCTGTCCCTGTTCCCTCGGTGCATCAGCTCGGGGGGAGGGCCGGGTCTCAGCCTCACCCTGACTCTCTGCTCCTTCTCTCCCCCTTCCAGCGTGCAAACGCAAAGAGCAAGAGCCCAACAAGGACAGGAACAATTCCCAGAAGAAATCCCGCCTGGTGTTCACCGACCTCCAACGCCGAACGCTCTTCGCCATCTTCAAGGAGAACAAGCGCCCGTCCAAAGAGATGCAGATCACCATTTCCCAGCAGCTGGGCCTGGAGCTCACGACCGTCAGCAACTTCTTCATGAACGCCCGGCGCCGCAGCCTGGAGAAGTGGCAGGACGACCTGAGCGCGGGCGGCGCCTCGTCCACCTCTGGCGCTTGCACCAAAGCGTGACGGAAGGACTCTCAGTGGGCACAAGCCGCCTCCCGACGAGGACAGCCGACACCCGAAGAAAACGCAGAGCAAAGAGACACCGGATTCTTAGCTGGGGCCCTTCACTGGTGATTTGAAAGCACAATTCTCTTGAAACTTTTCTATTCTAGCTGTAATCATAGGCCAGGTGGTTTTTGTTCCTTTGTTTTTAATGGCTATGGAGTCCACGTGCAAGCTGAAAATTAATCTCTTTGAACTGGACATTGTCCTCTGAGCGAGCGTGCTAAGCAACCCAGGAACCCAAATGGGGCCTTCCTAGAGCAAGTCAATGCCAGCCTAGTGTCAGCCAATCAGGATTGCTTAGAATATCAGCATCCCAGTTTGGGTCCTGTCAGCCTCTTGCAGTCAGCGTTCCCGTGAGTTAATAGTAGGACTCTGGCTTGTAAAAGGACTCTTGAGTTTGGGTTCCCAAGATGATTCTAGCAACAAGAATGACCTCATTTGCTTGCCAAGTGCTTAGCTTCATCAAACCGTAGTTCACCAACGTTCACAGCCATAACATGAAAAACCATCCGAATGACAATTACTGAGCACAAGTTTTAAATATGGAAGTTTAAAAAAACAAATCCAAGGACCTGTTTTTTCCCAACTCAGGCATCTTTTTCATTGAATGGTTTAGAAAGCTTTAAGTTGATCCAGTTTACAGTTTTCTTTTCCTTACCTCCTGGAAATCTCACGTGGTCTTGGATCCATCAAAAAACAAAACAAACCAAGTCAGTTCACTTGAGCGCCAAGTATCAAGCACCTCGAAGATAAATAGACAAGTGAGGGAGGTTCTGGATTCACTGCATCTGGATTTTCAAGACACCGATTGGGAAGTCAAGAGGGAATCATTGGGAATATGGCTTCAAGCACATTTTGCAGTTTGCTACAAATTCTGTTTGTACATAATGAAAACGCACACTCAGGAGGCCAATTTAACTGTTACGGTATACGGAGCAAATGCAGCATTTTAAAAGATCTAGATTTTTTTAGATCGTAAATGTATCCTTCTTGGTTATCCATCACCTGGTTCCTCCTATTGTGCATTATGACCACCACATAATACATTCTCACGCTTTCAGATTTGGGTTATGCCCTTGTCCATCCCATCAGTAGGGACGTTTTCAGTGTTTCCTAGCAAGGAAAAAACAGAATTCAAACCACCAAACATGGTACTCACCACCATCATCTAGTCCTGAATCTCTTTCATTATTGAATCATCCTAGCAGAACAGCTGAATAAATCTGGAGAAAAACACAGCACACCAAAGAAGCAGAATACTGCAAACCAAAGACATTTATTACTTGCCATTTTCTAGCCTGAAAAAAATACTGTGATTACTTTTAGAAGTCAGAAAACCTGTGCAACTCCAAATGGCTTTCAGCGCTCACATTTGGCTCATCCCTGGGCCGAGTGGACCGGCTACGCCAAGGATGTTAGCCAAGCCACCGAGCGAGTGGCTTTCTGGTTCCTGGCTGTTGCCTTCCCGCAGCAAGTGGAGGAGGGCCCACAGGACCCCAGGAGATTGCGAGGGTCACCATGTGCATATTTACCAGTGAATGGCCCCAGGTGGGCACCACAGGGGTGTTCAAAGCAAGCCAAACGCTGCAATGATGCTTTACAGACACTTGAGACTGACTTTTTTTATGAGTTACTTAATCGAAACCAAAGAAACTTTTTCTGCACCTACTTCTGCAACAAACAAAACTGTCCCATTGAAATGAATAAAGAAAAACGGATGTCCATGAAAATCCACCACCAACAAGATGGAAGCACGCCAGAAAGAAAGAAAGAAAAAAGAAAACAGAAAAAACATCGAGACACACTGTGTTCGAACAGACCTCTTGGGACATTTTTTGGAAGCAGATTTTTTAAAAGGGTTTGAGACAGGAAGAGAGATAAGGAAGAGCCTCTGTGGCTGCCGCTCCATCCGACGACTCACGCGGTAATCTTAAAGGTGAAGATTGTCTTTAATTTGTGCCTATGCAGTTTTTCAAAAGAACACGGAACAGAGCAACAGAAACCTCAACAGCTACAATACCAAAGATGAGGATTTCTCACACCTTTGTTTCAGTTCATTATCCCCTCTTGCCTGGCTTAAATACTAATAGCGCCATTGATCTGTGTGTAAAGGTAATCAATTTCGTTTCTGAGCAACGAGAGGAAAGGGTCATTTATTTTATTTTATTGTTTCCCTATCATTTTGTTTTATGGCTTTCTACCCAACATGGAATCTCTCAGAAGATTCCATGGAACTCCACTTTAAGATGTTGGGGGTACTGAGCAGTTCTCTCTGCTCAGCAGAGCCTGTGGAATCATACTGTCCCTTGAATGTTCTTTGCTTAACCCTCCCGTACTCTTGGTTCCTTCTGTGTTCAGAGTCTCATCATCAAGGGAGGGAAGGAGAGTGAGGGTCAGGAGTAGGGGTCTTGGGGACACATCCTCTCCCGAGCCACAGAACCAAAGAATTTATAGAGGAATTGACAAGCCTCATCTTCATGTGATTGCTACATCCTAACAGGGCTTCATTTGGGGGTGGGGGGAGACATGTAAAAATGATTGTCAGTTTCTACTTTTCTATTAGCTTTTTAAAAAATCAGCTGTAAAGTTGCATTTCTAAAGAAAGAGATATATATAATATATGAATACATATATAGATTCAACTTGACATTGGTGATAACCCAAAGTTATTGCTGTTCAAATTCATGTCTTGTTTTTGTCAAGTGCTTCATCACTTAAGTACTCAGTTCAGAGCTTTGCTCATTTCTCATGCCATCCCAGAGTGTGGATGATTTAGTGTTCTGATTTCTGTGAAAATTCCTGGGAAAGGTTGAAAATCAAGTTCGAGCATTTCAACGTTTTAACGTGTTGGTAAATGGGTCTGTGGGACAAATGAGTGTTATTTGTATTTTGAGTTATCTCTGTTCTCTGTCTCAGCCATGATCAGGATGGTGAGTGACATCCATCCACCATGGCCGGGGAGGAGGGTATTCGTCTCCTCTGACTGCTGGGGAAGCTCAGTGGTCTCTTCCCACCAATTACAGAGATGAGGCCAGCCCAGACCCATCTCCTCCAGGAGCCCTGTCCCATCAGGGTGTTCAAGACACCCCTCAATGAGTAGATCCACCAAAGGGACTCCTTGCAGAAGTCCAGCTCCTGCTGCAGCAGGCTCATCGGGTCTCCTCAGGGTGGTAATGCCCGATTTGTTTAGACAAGCCCGTGTGCAGCCGCGGCTGGCGCTGGGGTGAGGCCGTGGTGTTGGGGGGTCTCCCTTTGCAGAGGCAGCAGCCTGGAGCCACGAAGAGAAAGTGACTTTCCGTGGCTTCCATAGTTCACCCTACCTGGGGACGTTCCTTGACTTTGCCCTGTGTTGCTTTGTCTCTTGCTCATTCTTCACTTCTTCTTTGTCAAATGACCAAGAAAAGAGCATATTTCAGCAGGGGAGTGCTCCTACTGGGTTGATAAAAGTGAATTTCAACTTGGGCATTTCTTAATGAAACTTGGTGACTCGTGTCCAATGGAAATGCTTGTTCTTCTCGAGACTGGGCTGAGGAGCGAAGCCTGCTTGGCTTGGTTAGTGATTCTTTGGCATGCCAGGCTCAGCATTTGGGTCTCTGGTGTCCTCTGAAGATGTCTACACTGAAAGAGGCTGCCTTCGTGGCCTGAGATTTCAACCCTGGTCCAACCAAGTGTAGACACATACACCCTCAGTGTTCCTGGGGACCAGTGGGAGATGTCATAATGTACAAAAAAAGGCAAAAACTTCCCTCCAGGGTTTTGATAAATGTCTCATAGCAAATAATGCCATACCAGAGAGAAGTGCTTGCTTCTGAAAAATTATTTACGTACATATATAAATACATATGTGTATCTATATATTTGTGTATTGAAAAGTTAAGTCCTACAGAATTTCAATTTGTTAAAAATGTGAAAGAAAGAAAAAATAACCCTGCAAACTGAATTATAATGGAATTTAACCCGCTATGTCTTTCCTCGAGCATTTAAAAACTTATTTTAGGTTAACAATTTTAGAAAAAAAAAACTCTTTGGACTTAGTTATAGTTTAGGATCCATTTCCTCAATCCAAGAAAAATTCCAGGCATTAGCAATGAAAAGGGCAGGGCAGAATGAAGGGACAATTCCAAACCAAATTCACATTCTTGAGACAATGGAAATCCTAAAGCCATTGGCTAGAAAATTCTTTATTTCTTTAGGGAAATAGGCTTGCCTCCGTTTTTGTTTCAATTTGATTTTTGTCCTGAGGATGTAAGAGCCAATATATTTCTTAAAAAAAAAAAGAAGAAAAGAGCAACAACAATAAAAACTCATCCACATTTAAAGGCCTTTCCAAAATGTAAAATAGCATGTAGGTTGTAATACTTAACAGTACAGGTGGGAATAAGGCAGGTAGCCTGACTCTTGGGAGAAATCACCTCTGCAGGGTCTCTTTTCCTGAGGACTCCTGACAACTGTGGGCTCTGGAAATTCAAGCTAATTTTTATTTCTAGCTAAAATAAAATTAGGAGTAAATCTGATACACACACACACATTTTTGTTAAGTCAGACAATGTATTTCAGAGCCAAACATAAATGCCTTTTAGATGATCAACTATTTTTCTTTATGCTGGTTGTCCACCTGTTCATGCTGATATATTGAAGTTGAACAGCTTTGTGAAAAATATGACTGCCACCTGGGTGCAGGGGGACGCTTTCCCACTTTTGAAAGTGCTGGTAGAATTATGGAAGTGTCCGTTGATTACTGTTCCTGAAGCATCGTGACAGTATACCTTTATAGTGAACTCTGATTTTCAGGAGGTTGTATAGTAGGAATAGGAATTTCTTAAAAATAGAAAAAGAGCAGGCTGGGTTCCAATCTTATTGAAGAATAGTGGAGTATATTAGAAAGTAGAGAAAAAGATGATCCATGTGGTCAAGCAAGGTTGACCCCCAAAGCCCAAACCCAAGTACTGTGACGGTAGCTGCCATGATTCCTAACAAATCAGAGCTGATTTTTTGTTGTTGCTGCTGCCAGTGCCTCGTGATTCAGACTAGTTAGCCTAACCAGGAAGAGAGAGTGAAAGACGGTAAACAGAAAAGGGGTGCAGTTGGTTTGCCTGTAACATTCTGATGTTTACCTGTAAGACTGGAGAGCTTTTATACATTTAGCGAAGACCAAGTTGCCTCTAAAGCAACAGCAGATTCTAGTTTTCAAATAAGGCCACAAAATCCTTACTAAATAAAAGAAGCAAGTGTACCGAAGTTCACTGTATAAGTCTTAGCTAGTTAATGACGTGGACTTTACATATGGCTGTCCCAATGCCTGTTTTCTACCTATGATTTTTTTCTTTCCAAGGGCCAAGGGGAGGGAGGGTTGGTTTATTTGTTTTAGAAAGTCTCAGAATTGGTTATAAAAATTTTTAAATGTATTAAAATGACATAGAGCCTCCCTTAAGTAGGCCCTGAACTTACAGTTGGGGCTGATGGGCTGTTCCGTGAACCCCACGGGGACCAGAAGTCTTCCTTGTTCTCAGATACCAAAAAGGCTCTGACAGCCGGAGGCAAGTGAAAGCTGGAGCCTAAGCTTTCCTTACCAGTGTTGAGTTTGGTTGCCTGGAATTAACCAGTTCATTCCCTTTTAATGGAGGAAAAAGACACATGGCTACAGATCTGTTCATTCCACGGAAGTCTTCCACTCTGCTCCAGCCTTAGCAGAGATATTTCCCACCGCATAAACCCTGGTAGATACATTTGCCTAATCCTTGTACTGCCTTCAGCTTGAGTGTATACAGATTTATACGCCTCTTTCACCATGTAGTCTGATAGGCATCTCATAGCAACACCCATCGCCTGTGAGCGTCCAGACTGCACAGACACTTCATACGTCCATACATACTGTCCCCGTTCCAAGAAACACATTTTCAATGGTCGTTTCGCATGTATGTGGTACTTCTACCGTGTACACTATTTTTATTACTTTCGTGACATTGAAAACCAAAGGGCAGGGGAAAAAAAAACATCCCAGCATCTTCATTCCCTACACTTGGGATTCCGCTCATTCGGTCACATCCAAGGTAAACTCAGCTTTCAAGAAAACTTGCATTTTATTTAATCATCTGTGTAAGAATGACACACGTGCTTGATGACTTCGGTTGAATAGCTTTATTCTGGATCTTTCATTAACTAAAGCTAAATCCAAAGACCTGAAAAAAGAACACACACCCAAAAAAAAAAAAAAAAGAAAAAAGAAGGAAAAAGTAGCAAAGTACGAACTAATAAAGACAAAAGTGGGCTCTGGTTTCCAGGGTTGAGAAAATGGTGATGTGGTCTTGGGAGGGCTGTGTCAGCTAGAGGGAGGGACATGGTGATTTTTTTTTTCATGCTTGTCACATTTAAATGGTCTTTTTGAACATGAGAAAGTTCAGAGGCTATACTTTTCTGCTTTATTTTCATTTAGACTGTGGAAAGAGGCTATATGTTTTGTCCTTTGAAAAATGAAGACGAAAGAAACCTTTTTTTCCCCTGTTATCTCTTTGGGTTACAACCCAACAAGCTAAGTACCATTAATGTAATTAATTTATTTAAATTAGTTCTTAGCACACTGAATGTATAGGATTTTGATAATTTCTTAATCTTTCCTTACTCTGATTTTACTCTTTGTGCTTATTTATCAGAACCTAGACCAATGGTGCATCAGAGATGCGCAATCCCTTTTAGAATCCCCTTAAAGGTTTGCTTTATAAAGCAGAGAAATTCTGTTACAGACAGGGAAGAAATACAGGTTACAAAAAAAAAAAAAAAAATTGAGGTATTTTTCTTTCTTGAATTAACTTTGAAAATAATTTAAGTAACAGTGATTAAATTATTTAAGTTCGCAGCCCCACCTGGTACCAAGCGAACTTCACCTTTTAATTATTGGGGCCCTCAGAGCCTTCATATTGTAACTTATTTATTTAACTTATTCAGCATCTGCAAAAGGTGCACGATATAGTTTATATTTTTTATTTAAAACAACAGAAAGCACTGCAGTTTGTTTGCTGTCAGACGGACAACAGAGCAAAGTTTGTGGACAAGCAATGACTGTTCAACCCGAAACTGTGCATTCAGAAAACGCACGCTGAGACCCTGCTTCACCAGCCTGGATTTCGGGGCTTCTGTACAGAAACTGGAAAAATAAATTTAAAAAAAATCAGAACAGCAAAAAGAAACCCTTACACTAGCTGCTTCCAAGAATGAACTCTGTGTGTGTGTAAAACAACAAACAAGGATTAAAAAAAAAGCAGAAAAAAAAAAAAAAAAAAAAGGAAAAACTTTCTATTTCTAGTGAGAACCAAAGAAGGCTACCTCACTGACTTTTTCCATTTGTAATTTTAATCGTGTTAATGACACCAAAGATACCAAAGATTTCTTTCTCTGTGCGGTCTGCATTTCGCTTGTGCTCTTTTATAATTTTAACTCTTCTCTCTGACGTATGGCATGTATGGCCACAGCTCAGATACCCCAAAGAAATAGTTAATCTATGCGACAGTGGCTGCTGATCAGGAAAGGGATGTTTTCTGTGTTTTTCTTCATGTGTTTGCTATCCCCTCCACATGTTCAGGATGCATGTTCAGATGTTGCCGTCACTGGATTCCTGAAATTCTGAATTGATGAAGAAGCCTGGTTGAAAGTGGCCTTCGGTCCCAGCCACGACCTCTGTTCCCTGCTTTGGAGCTGTCACAGTTGAGATTTCCAATGATAAGGAATCCTAATCATTGAACGGTAGAGCTGGAAGGGACCTTAAGAAGTTTTTAGTCCAGCCCCTGGAGACCCAGAGGAGTGAAATAGTTACCCAAGGCAAGTAACTGACCCAGAGGCAAAGCCCAGTCAAGCCTTCTGGGTCACTGCTGTATTCACGCCTCGTGCGTCTCTGCCTGAGATGAGCCACACGTTGGCAAGAGGAGGAGGGCTTGGAGCTTGTCATGAACATTTTCACCCGGTAGAAAGAGGCACAGGTATTTTGGTATCTGTCTAGCTAGAATCTCAACATAAAGTCACATGAGATCAGTTGCTTGTAAAGGTGGTTAGCCTTGATTTATTAGAGCTCACAGAGGGGTTTTTGCCCTGGAAGTACACACTGTTCCATTGAGATCCTTGTTGAACCTCCCGGTTCCAGAGTGTTGTAGAGATAAGCTTCTGATACAGTGAGAAGAGAAAGTTCATTCTTGGTCTGTTGAGTTGAATTGTTATGCATATTTTTAGGTCAGTATTTGTCAGAGAAGGGGAATCCGATCACCATTTACACATGTGACATTTAAGCTGTTCAGCTTTTCCCTTTTCCTCTTGACACAACACGTCGTTTCGAGGGCACCTCTGTACTTATAAGAGAAGTTTAAGCTTTGTATCATCAGATGCTGAAACATTACTCATTAGGAGCAAAAGATGACCACAGAATTTCAGAGGGGTCGATATGCCAGTCTAGGAAACAAGTGCTTAAAGTTACTTCTCCTTTCCCTTCTTACTCATGAAGTGAATTGGTCTTAAGTTTCTTTTGAGTCAATTAACTGATTAATTCACCTAGACTAAGATTCAGTCACCAGAGTGATTTGTACATGAGCAAGGTGAAATCTTTCTCAACTGTTGACCAAATGAGTTTCAGATATAAGTGAAGATCAGCCTCCAGTTTGGATGGTTGTTTATTGAATACTAGTATTTTGCATTTCAACTAATGTAGTTCTCTTTCAGCTTTTTAAATGACCATTTACACAAAGAAGCTAAGGAGGGAAAAGACAAGTCAACTCCTCCAATCCATGCATCAATGTGAGTACGGCTAGCAGAGGAAATTAGAAGTTTCACTGACAGACTTGAAGGAACACTCAGTTATCCCTTCCTGAGTTTCCAAGCAGCGCACTGACCCATGTGAATTTTCTTTCCGGTCCAAACAGGCTCCAAGCGCCATCTGCCCCCCCAATACCAAGCAAAGGTGTAGGCTCCAAGCGCCATCTGCACCCCCATACCAGGCAAAGGCGTAAGGCCTGACTTTCAGATAGCAAATTGCTTTGGTTTTCTTCCCAAATTCCTATTGGAAGTAGCATTCTCCGAATACCTGGGAGACAGGTGTTCTCCCAGACCAAGGCGATCTGGTGGTTGGGCAGTGAAGTGCTCTATAAGCCAGCACCGCCTTCCCCAGCCTTCCGACCACCAAGCCCCTAGAAGAGGGAGTGCAGGGGGATGGATGGCAGCCTGAACACAGAAAACAGCCCCGGTTGGCAGACCCCACCTCAGCAATTCCCCCCTCAGCCTCATGCTTCACTTGCAAAGTGTGATGTAACCACGGGACGAGTGCCTTGCTTGAACCAAAGCAACGATTTAGCCAGTCTGGACTTCTCCGTGCTTTTTTTTAATCCTTCCTGTGAATACCTCAGCTTCCACTGGGCCTCCATACAGTAAATTGGTGGGCTTATTGTACTGTGGTGCTTTGCAATGCAACCCTGCAAACAACGAGATTTGTATTAATACCAAAGGTTCTTTCTCTGTCTCTCGTCTGCCTCCCCTGTTCTTCTCCCTTTTCTAGTTCTTCATGGTTCCAAAGCTTTAATATGAACCTGGGCATGTTGGCAATGCAGACCGCGCAATTCCTTACCGAATTTTCTCAGATATACCTCATAGATAATAGTGTTTAGAGTAATGTTATTATAGCGTATGTAATAAATTATTCACTGTTTCTTTTGGTAACTGTGATTTAAAAAAAGAAAAAAGAAAAAAAAAGCTTTATACGTTTTAGGTTGTGCTTTTGTAATAGACGAAAAGGTGAACTTAAAAAGAAAAATGTATGTTTCCCCCCCGCCTTTGATTTTTATTTATTCTGGATTGGGGAAAGTTGAAGAATTAGCCCAAAGTTTACAGTTTCATATTTTGCTGAAGAAACAATCTGTGTTCATTTGCTCTGTTGAAAAAAAAAATTATTATTTTCTACATTTGTGCTACTTGGTCTGAACAATTAATTGTTCTGTGTTAACAGTGTAGTATTATAATTAGCAACTGCCAATCAGTGCTATAATTTTATGCATGAGGCTAAAAATCTAGCAGTGTGATGCATTGTGGTCTTAAATAGCAACGTTTTTCATTTTGAACTGGATCTTCCCCTTTGGTTCAATGGACTTTATTTATGCATGGGCGCCAAATTGTTTGTTAGCGGTTGTGGAACGGTTGTGTATACATTAAACTGTGAAAATGTACACAGTTCAGCCTCAGACAGTGGTAATATTGGTTTTATTGGGAGCTGTCTCACCTCGAAAATACCTTGACCTCTGTTGGGATTTCAAACCGAGTCAGACTAAGTCGAGTTCACATGCGATGAGAAGGGTCATTCCAAGTTTGAGTTCGCCAACTCGCATTCCCCAGCCAGATTCTCATAACCCAGCTATCTCACGCCATGCGAAAGGGGCTTGGGAACAAGCACTGAAAAACAGCTCTGCATCTTAAGTTCCCACAAGAGAGTCATTCTGACTTTCTGTTCCTGACCTCAGACATAACTGGCCACCTGTATGGAGATGCAGATCGACCCAGGACTCGCCTCTCCTGGGTCTTTGCTTGAGGGATGGTCACTTTGTGCTTGACTTCCTGGAAGAATACTGGAGTATTCTGCCAGGTCCGTTCAGATGGCGTCAGTATCATTCATTGTCCTCTGGGTTCTCTGGCCCTTTTCCTGGACAACTCCACCAGCCGTTCCAGTTTTGGGGGCAAAGATAGATGGCATTCCTCAAAGCTTCGCCTGTGCACCCATATTGTGGATTTTCCTCCCCAGAGTGAGAGATGAGTCTAGCTTACTCTTTTCTGCCCAACAATGTTGCATCTATCCTAAAGCGGGTATAAGAAGTTTCAAAATCTAGTTTAGTAAAACCTTCTTTGTTTAAACTCCCTAATTATCTGAGGCCCCCTATATATCTCAAAAAGTATTTTTCACATGTAGTGGATCGGGCAAACTCGTTCTTTCTTATTTTGGGTCCTGAGGCCCATTCTCAAGTTTCATACCTATTCCCCCAATCAACATGCTTGACATAAAACCAAATCAGTTGCCAAGCACACTTTATTTTGCATAGGAGTGCAGCTTAGGAAACAGCAGTGGGAAGGCCGCAGCCTGCTCTGCAAAACATTGGAAATCACCCACGGTAGCACATTCATATGACCGTGCATGAGAATATACTGAAAATGCGCTTTCATTAATAATGCCAAGAAACATTTTATTTGGCCTTATAAAGTAGATCATGATAATGAAAGCTTTGTAATAGATAGTCTTGATTTCTTCCCTTATTAATCTGCCAAAGACAGGAATGGATACAAGAACTTTAAGTCAATTTTTGTTAAGACCGTTTATGATTGTAATCGTGTTTAATCTTCCAGATAGCTTTCTATGTTCTTCCGCCATAAAATCAAATGGATGTTTCAGTCAAGTTCTCCTCACCCTCACAAACCCACCCACGAATCCTCTCTAAGCAGGTGTTGTAGAATCTACGAAGTTCAAATGTATTTTCAATCCAAAGTAAACAGAGGAGTGTCTGAGACATGAGTGTGCCCAATAGTTTTTATTACGAGAGATGCATGGGTCTGGCTTATTAACTAGGATTTGCCAAGAAGACTTGTCTTATGAAACTCGAGGTATATTTTGTTATGCCATTCTATGTCCTTTTTAAAAAAAAAAAAAAACAACTTTGTGGAAAGTGATATGTTGAATCAAGTGTAAGCTGAGTTTTCCAGACAACTGAAGTAGCTACATCGTGAATGTTATTTTGTTATTAAAGGGTTTTTACTCAATGCTTTGTGCCGGTGGGTGTCCTTTTCCTTGGAGACACAGAACTATGGAAGTGCCTCACCTGGGCCTGGGTTTCCCGCCTGCTCTCTTGGGGACACGTGGGCCGGGCATGGGAAGGAAGGTCATGGGCTGGAAGGTAGAGTTTGGCTCTAGGGCACGTGAATGTGAGAGTGTTCATTGCTCCGTCATGTCCGCCTCTTTGCAACCCTGTGGCCTGCAGCCCGCCAGGCTCCTCCGTCCACTGAATTCTCCAGGCCAGCCTACTGGAGTGGGTTGCCATTTCCTCCAGATCTGCATAACCATCAGCTTAGAAGAGAGCTGGGTCCAAACTTTCTCACCTCACTCTCTGGACCCCAACACTTCTCTGAGATCCCTTGGCCTTAAGCACATGCCGGCATGAAGGCAGGCCCCGGTTCTTACAGGAAAGGCCAGGAAGACGAAGTAGCCATCCTGAATCCTCGGTCGCCCCCCTGGCACTCACCTGTCCTCAGGCGGGGCTCTGCCAGCCAGGGTTATTGGTGGCCCATCTGGTCGCCTTGACCTGCGCCATCACTGTGCTGCAGGGGGTCCAGATCCCACACTGCAGCGGGGCTCATTTAAGTCAGAGCCCCCACGTCACCCTTCCTCTGCACCCTGGTTTAGTGAGTCCGTCTGTAGATTTTACAAACAATTATTTGGAGACCAAAGAAAGGTATGAATGGGTTTTCCTGTTGTTTTGTTTCCAGTTTATATTTTGGCTATCCCCAGTTCTTTGATCTGGAAAACAGACGAGGGGAAAGGAGATGCTGACGCCCCTCTGCCTGGCCCCTCTCTCGGGGGCCATGCCTGTCGTCTGTGTTACTGGTTTTTCTTAGAGGACAGGCTGAACCACATTTATGGAGCCAACCAAGAACATGGTCCATCAATGCCTACTTTAATTTCTGTTTGAAAGTCCTCTTCAAAAGTCTATATGATGTGGGGGCTTCCCCCATCTCCCTTGCATGCGTGCGTGCATGCATGCAATATCACTTCAATTGTGTCCAACTCTGTGCGACCCTGTGGACTGTAGCCCGCCAGGCTTCCTTGTCCGTGGGATTCTCCAGGCAAGGATACTGGAGTGGGTTGCCATGACATCCTCCAGGGGATCTTCCCAACCCAGGGATCAAACCCACATCTCTTAAGTCTCCTGCCTTGGCAGGCAGATTCTTTACCACTGGTGCCACCTGGGAAGCCTCCATCTCCCTTGCTTTGATCCAATTTGGCATTTAGCTAAAGAATCCAATTATTATGTAGCAAAAATTTTTTCAGATTATGACAGGAAACCTGCTACCTGGACATCAGAGTTAACTCTTCAAAGACCATCCAGCTGTTGAACAGGTAGTCATACCATTATCAGATACTTCCTTGAAGCTAGAATAGTATTTCCCTTCTTTACTATGTCTTTCTGTGTTACAGAAGTCTAAATGGGGCCAGCAAACTTCATACCGTGAATGGTTACAATGTGCATGTTAATTCACTTCAGTCATGCCCGACTCTTTTGACCCCATGGACTGTAGCCCGCCAGGCTTCTCAGTCCATGAGGTTCTCCAGGCAAGGATACTGGAGTGAGTTGCCATTTCCTCCTCCAGGGCATCTTCCCCACCCAGGGATCGAACCCAAGTCTCTTGCATCTCCTGCACTGGCAGGCGGATTCTTTACCACTAGCGCCGCCTGGGAAACCCACAAGAGGTTATAAGGTACCTGGCAAATTGGAATTCCGGAAACAAGAAGGTAACCTTCCCACTGACAAAATGATAAAGAACGTCTGCATTTGGCAGGCAGGAACTGAGAGGATACAGACTTAATCTTGGTGTTGGTTCCTCTTGCAACCCACACCTGCAATCACCAACTCTTATTTTCGCTCACTCAGTCCTAAAGCCAGTGAGCCTCCTCTGGTCTCAGATGCCAAAGAGCTTCATAAAGATGCTTCAGAACGGGCCAGCGTTCCCATTAGTTCCCTTCTTCATCCTTTGCTTTTCTTCAAGAGGCTGTTTCCCCGGACTGTAGAAAAAAAGCCTGGCCATTTTTTTCATCCTTCCTATTCTAATATTTCTACCCAAATTAATATTTTACTGGCACAGGTGCTGTAGATTCTTACTTGGTCGATGACCTCTTACTAGAGAAACGGTCCTTCCACCGAAGTGAGAACAGGTTCCAATATCTTCCAACGGTTTTTCTTCTCGGGATCAAATCCGTGAGGGCTCTTTTCTCCCGTTGGGCCCTGATGACCTCAGAGGTGTTAAATCTGGATATTAAAAATACCTTTTCATTTCACGGGCTTGCCTGGGGGTCTGGAATCCCTCTTTCCAAGCTGGTGGCTGCTGTATGGTTTTGAACGTGACTAAAATGAGAGAAGGGAGGGGAAGGACAGAGAGAAGAATCTGCCCCAGCTCTACTTAAAGTTTTAAAGGGGGAAGAGAGGACTCATTAAGTCACAGGCAAATGGCTCTGCCGTCAGAGCCCATGCCCAGTCATGCGGCTTCTCGGTCAGCTTTTCCAGAAACCCAGCCCTTTAGAAATCCAGGCGCCTTGGCTAGGTCTCCACCCAGGTTCTGAGAGAAGAGATCAGAGAGTCACATACACACCTCTTGCTCTGTTTCCTTGCTTTTACAGCTATTATCTCCAAGAAAATCATAGAGGAAAACTTTAAACTTTTACTTCCGGTCAAAGTAAAAGTGACCTCTTTTATTTTAGGTAGGAGACCTCACCTCTCCTTCCTAAAATCAGGAAAACACACACCTCCTAAAATTTGCATTCCTTTCTGTTCTGAAAAAAAAAAAATCACACACTAGTTGATTCACATTATCTCCTTTTAACCCTCAGCTATACTGACAAAGCATATTATCATCCAGATTTTGCCCCATCTCGGACCTGTTGAGGCAGACTGTGCTGAAAGATTTTCCAGGGAGGGCCAACAGGGTGAATGTTTGCTGGCTGCCCTGAAATTCTGGTGAGGAGGAGAAGCATGCCATGCTTGGGAATGCTCACCCCTTGATAAGCTCCCAGCCCTTTGGAAGATTTCTTTGAATGTTAATTGCATTTTCAGTTCTGCTCATTTCCCACCCTGGTGTTTGTCTGCAACATTACTTACACTGGATTCTATTTTTATTCCTATCATTAAATGGTAGTGCTGTAAATTCTGCAATTAATGTCAAATAAACTGCTTTCATTCACTGACCATGTCTCAGCTGGCCTCTTTCTCTTTTTGTGGAAAGGTCTGAGTCTCCTTCTCCCTGCTGCCTTCCATTGTGGTTTCATAAAG
Organism: Oreotragus oreotragus; assembly: GCA_006410675.1. Classification (NCBI taxonomy): domain Eukaryota; kingdom Metazoa; phylum Chordata; class Mammalia; order Artiodactyla; family Bovidae; genus Oreotragus; species Oreotragus oreotragus. The sequence continues at coordinate 331,932 of SJYX01016830.1, forward strand.
AACAGTCAAGTTGCTCTGCTTCGTAAGACAGCAACTTATGACCTCGTAAAGTATGCAAGGCGGGTTTTATCATCACCAAATCTGTCATCCCTGCCATCGGTTACAAAGAGTTAGGGATGCCCCTGTAAAGATGACTTTATTCTTAACACAGAGAGATTAAAAAAAAAAAAATAAACTTTAGCAGTAACTCATCCTAACTTTATCCTTATACAGATTCCATATGAGCATCAGATTCCATATGAGCCTCCTAAACCAGAAAAGGACATAGATTCCTTTAGGAATCAGACCTCCCTTGCATTCCCCCAGGTTCCAGGTGAGAAGTCTCGTGGACTCTCACATTCTGTGAAGGCAAGGGAGGGCAGGAGGGGTTCTCCAAGCTATCTATCTTAATACCTTTAATCTTGCTAGTCACCAAAGTCCATTGGTCACATTTCTCACAATAGTTGATAGGCTACAATTTTCACCATTAAGATGTCACTTTTGGCATTCGGTGTGCTAATTAGCAGAGCCGGGCACGGACTGAGATATGGATGGCTGAAGCACAGACGTGAGCAGTGGCTACCCGGGATTAAGACCCTTTGGGAACCATGTTCCTGCACACCCTTGATAAGGGCAACTTACTGCGCCCAGACTGAAGCTTGAACACACACACTACAGCACACTGTCCATGCTCAGCCTGCTACGGTAAGCCAGGGTCATTATGACAACAGTTAGCCTTTATTCACAGAAAAGATTAGAGAGTAGATGTTAATTTCCATAAAAATAATGATACATTTAAAAACTACTTTTGGGGACTTGGTCCAATGGTTAAATATCCATGCTTCTTAACTGCAAGGGGCACAGGTTCAGTCCCTGATCAGAAAACTAAGATCCCGAATGCCATGCAGTGCAGCCAAAAAGGTAAACAAAATAAAAATTACTTTTCTAGTCCTTTATTTATTCATCTTATTTTCCTGCAACCGGTAGTCCAGGTATTATTCTTCTCGTGGAATAATTAAGTGCAAACAGTTTCATACTCACCTAATAATAACAACTCACACAGATGGATCGTTACCATGTATGAGGCATTGTGCAAAACATTTGACACCATTTATCTCATCTTGTTCTCCCAACTGCCTTATAAGGCAGGTACTATAATTATCTCCATGTTACGGATGAAGGAACAGGTGTTGAGAGATCAGGCAACTTGCTACAGGTCACTCACAAGGCAGCCTGACTCCAGGGCTGAGCTCTTATATCTGCAGAGTTTCCTTGGGTTAACTGCAGAGTTGCGTAATCACAGCTTGAGGCTCCTACTTCTGGGTTCCTTCAATAGGAAGTCCTGAGATGGGTGGAAGTGAAGACCAGCAGCTCAAAGGTCCTCCGAGCGTCTCCACCAGATGTGTTTGAGGCTGAACACTGGCTCTGTTATGGCTGAGAAGTTGCTCACAGCTCCAAGTCTCCGTTCTGCTCTTGGGAACTCCATCCAGGACATTCGTGTGGAACTCTGTAGAGATGACAAGAAATGATGTGGGACTTCCCAGACCACAGAGAAGCCTATGGAAGTGCAGGTAAGATCTCACTGTTGGCTGTGGGTACTCAAAGTGCCCACAAAAGTGAATTTTTAAAGGACACTAAGAGCTGCAGAACTGAAACCACAACGAAAGTAGCAGGTTGTTGGTACAAACCAGTGGCTACAAATACATCTCCTAACAGGACTATTTTTGAGTAACCTCATTTGAGATTTACGTGGTCCTTGATATCATCACCACTGTTATTGTCATTATTACCTTCATTTTCAGCATCTTCAGACTAATAACTCTCTTGTCTTCTTCAAGCTTAGAACTAATTAAGAAATAAGACACAAAAATTAAACATGAACATTTTTAATCTGTGGTTTTGTTAAATCACAATAGCGCGTGTACATACCCAACTTGAGGGACAAACCTCCCATACCAAAAGCACCCCCGCGGTTCACATGTTTGGAGCTTCTCTAGGGCTCGTTCCAATGCCAGTTTAATGATCACAAAAGAAAACCCAGCTTCTCTACTTCCACATGTGAGCTTGGTTTTTGTGGTTGTTTTTAATCTTACAGCTTCCTATTTGATCACACACCTTCTTCAGCAGATTTGACTAGGAATGACTTGAAACCATTATCACAAATGATATCTATTATGTCTATTCTCAAAGGAGATTTTCCCAACCTGCTCCTGTCTCTTATACACATCTAGATGTGTATAAGAGACAGGTCCTTGATATCATCACCACTGTTATTGTCATTATTACCTTCATTTTCAGCATCTTCAGACTAATAACTCTCTTGTCTTCTTCAAGCTTAGAACTAATTAAGAAATAAGACACAAAAATTAAACATGAACATTTTTAATCTGTGGTTTTGATAGAGCTGAGTTGGAGAACATGAACTGGCTTGGACTGGATTTTGACCAAAGGGGCTTCCTAATATAATCCTGCTGGCTTGAACTTACCCCCCAGGCTGCCAGCCAATGTCGCCCTCTGTTCAGTCCTGCTTTCCTCCACACTCACAGGGGTTGCTCCCAAAAGCACGTCCCAATAAACCTGCATGTAGATCTTGGTGTCTGAGTCTGCCTCCCAGGGGACCGAAGCTACAGTGACGACTTATTTGTATTTATTTTGCTGTTGTTGGAGCATAGCTGCTGACAGTGTTGGGTTACTCTCTGCCGAACCACAGTATGAATCAGCTATGTGTGTACATATGTCCCCTCCACCTGCAGCCCCCTTGGAGCCCCCATCCCGCCCCTCAGGGTCACCCTGCCCCGGAGCTGCCCCTGTGCTGTCCCGAAGCTCCCCACTAGCTGCCCGACACCTGGCAGTGTCTGTGTGTTCATACTACCCTCTCTCTCCTGCCCACCCTCTCCCCGCTCACCCCACCAGGACACCTACTTATGGGCCCCGTTACTCTCCCTTCCCATGAAAATTCCTGACACTCACCTGGCGGAGGAGGAAGGAAAGGGGGGCATCTCTAAGACCCAGCTGTTTTCTAAACCAGATTTTTTTTTTTAACAACAAGAGATTGAGCTATTGTGACCTGGTAAGACTTGCTCTGCTTCTACGGGTCCAGCAGAGAGAAAAGGAGGTGAGGAACATGGTCCCACTTGAACTTTGGCTCGGCTTGGGTCGATGGCCGGCCTCCACCCACAGGGCGGGGCAGGGCCAAAGGCAAGAGGCCCCGGCTCCTTGTCCTCCTGGGCTGAGAAAGGCCGGCGCAAGGCCCAGCGGACCAAAGGTGCAGCAGGTCTCCCCCCCGCCAGAGAAGCAGCTGCACCTTCCCGAGCAACCTAGCCACGCTGCGCAGGGATGAAGCCACACTTGCCCCTTCCTTGCCTTTCCAGGGTGTGATACGGAAAATGTGAGCTGCTCCACACACATGTGCCTGAAACCCCACCATGCACGGCGTGTTCTTTGGGTTAAGTACGGCCCTGGGTAGGTACCGGGCTCCAGGACAGATGCATCCCAAACAGGAGTCCCCGACCTGCTGGGCCGGTGGCTGCAGCCCTGGGATGAGGGCGCAGCTCTTCCTGCGCCACTTGCGTCGGGGAGGTGGGTCTGGGGACAGTGAGAGACAGTGTGGACTCCTGCTCAGCCTGTGGGGCCCAGTGCACCTTTGCTTTTCCCGACTGACGTCATCCTCTTCTTGCCAGGCTGTGTTTTGCGGTCATGTCTTAGGAACCATTCCCTTATTCAAGGTCATGAAGACTGGACACTTAGGTTTTCTGTGTAATGATTTTCGCTCTTCTGTGTGGGTCTTTGATCTACTCTAAGTTTTGGATATGGTGGCAGGTAGACTAGCTTCCTTCTTTACGTATTCTATGTTTTCTCAGCACTGTCTGTTGAAAAGACTGTTCTTTCCCTGTGAATTTTTTTGACAGCTGCCTCATTTGATACTTTCTACCAATACTGTGAAAGGGTTCCAATTTCTCTCTATCCTCATCAACATTCACTTTTTTTATAATTATTTTTTATTTTAGCCATCCTAGTGAGTATGACTGGTAGGCTGCAGTCCATGGGGTTGCAAAGAGTTGGACACGACTGAGCTACTTCACTTTCACTTTTTACTTTCATGCATTGGAGAAGGAAATGGCAACCCACTCCAGTGTTCTTGCCTGGAGAATCCCAGGGATGGGGAGCCTGGTGGGCTGCCGTCTATGGGGTCGCACAGAGTCGGACACGACTGAAGCGACTTAGCAGCAGCAGCAGTGAGTATGAAGGCAGATCTCATCCTGGTTTTGATCTGCATTTCCCTAACGACTAACAAACAAATGATTAACAATGTTGAGCATCTTTTCATGTAGACAGTAATTTTTTTTTAACAACTTTTAGTTTTTAGAAGTTTTAGATTTACAGAAAAATTGTGAGATATTGGGTTTCATCTGACATTTTTCTAACAATTAGACTGACGTCGTGGGTTTGCGGGAGGAAGGCCACAAAGGTAAACTGCTGCTCTCCTTACATCTGATCAAGGGTTTATAGTATCAACGTGACCTACTATGGTTGAGGTTGACCTTGACCACCCGGCTGAGGTAGTGTTGGTCAGTTTTCTCCACTAAAAAAGTATTCTTTTTCCTCCTTTCCACGCCATCCACTTTGGAAGGCAATCACTGGATGCAGCCCACACGTAAGGAGTGGGGTCCCTTTCCTATTCCCTACTCCCTGCCTCCAGTTCCCCATCTTTTCAGAATCTCCAGCTCAGCGCAGCTCTAGATTGAGAGCCTAGAGGCTACCCACAATGGCACAGAGCTGCAAACCTGCCTCCCTTCTCCCCTCAGGCCTTCCCACGTTTGGACTCGGAAGGAGCAGCCCTATCTTTGTGAAAAGTTACCTATTAACAGAGATGACAATCCCAGAATTGCCAGGAAAGTTCCAGTCTCAGCAGTTCCATACAGCATTCCTTAAATATGCTTTCATGCTCAACAGGATAAGGAGAAAAAAAAGCAGTCATCAGATCGATAGCGCACAGGTGCACACAGCGCGTGCGCAGAGCAGGCCTTCAGCAGAGCTTGGGGGCAGATGAGGGTTTCCTTTGATGCCCCTCCTCTTGTGGTTTCAGGCTCCCCCCAGACCCCCCACGCCCCCCAAACCTGGCCTGCTCTCCACCAGCCCTAGATTTCTGCCTCTCCTACTTCCTAGGCCAGATACCATCATAAGCTCATTAGCACTTGGGCTTGCAAAACTGTATCCAGAACAGGAAAGGATGGGTTGGCAAAAGCAATGATTTTCAATCCATTTACTTGTCATTTCTTGAGAATGTTGAAAGCAAGCTACCTCTCTGCTTTCAACCTATAGAAAAGGCGATCATTCTCCAACAGTAAAATTGATTCGGCCTCTAGGTGTTTCTACCCAGCCTGGGCTTTAAATTTGCATTTCTATCGCTCCCTCCAACCCCAAGGAAGGTAAACCTGTGCTTCCCACTTGCCTCATTAATTTTCTACCACTTTGGTTTCTCACATTCCTAATCAAACCCCATTTTGGAAATACTAGTCATTTCTCAGAAACTTGAGAAACTTTTTGCTTTCTCTTCTTTTTGGGGAGGGGGAAAAAGTTTATTTTCCCCTCTAGCCTTATTTTGACTTAGCTGAAGTCACTGGAGACAGCACAAACTTTGCATTTTGATCAGGCCTTTTGCGAACTCGCCGGCACTGCGGCTGAATTTCAATGATTCTCAACAGCTGAGTATCAGAGAAGCCGACTCCCAGGGCTTTTATGTTGGTAAGAGTCCGGACCCTCCAGCATTTGCTGTGTATTTATTTTGAAGACAAGTACGTTTGCTTTGAATTCCTTTCGCCAATAATTAGGAGCACTTTCTTTGGGGTCCAGCATCTACGTTAAGCAACCAAAAGCACACAAAAAGTATAGAATAATCCACATTCCTTCAGGAGCTCATAATCCTGTTGAGGGTTGAGATGCATACCTAACATGCTTAAATAACAGTGTAAATAACATGAGTGTGTTTAAACAACTACTCTAGGTGTGCGAATGGGGTTCTACACCTAAATTCTGATGTGGGGAGGGTGTTCCGCAGATACCCAAGAAGCAAGCAGTTGTCAGGCACCAGCTGTCCATCCTTCAGTGAACACAAGGCGAACACTAACAGCAGTCCTAGCATCAGATTCCACAGGGGAAGGGCTCAGCCCTCTACAACTGCCCCTCACCCCCACTTCAGACGCCTCTGCGTATCAACCAGATATTGAGTTCAGGTTTCCAAGACCCCCTCCTTAGGTGTGATTAATTTGCCAGAGGGGCTCACAGAACTCAGAGAAACGCTTTCCTTACTTGACTCAGAAACAGGCAGATGGACGAGATGCACAGGGCAAGGGATGTGAAAGGGGTGCGGAGCTCCCATGCTGTCTCTAAGCCACCCCTCTCCCAGAGTCTCTGCGTGTTCACCAGCCAGGAGGCTCTCAGAACACTTTTCTTTGGGGTGTTAAAGGAGGCTTCATCACATGGGCGTGACTGATTACGTCACTGACTGCTGGCGACCGAACTCAGTCTCCAGCCTCTGTCCTCTCCCAGGAGGTCTGGCAGTGGGGCTGGAAGCTCCAGTTCCCTCATCACAGGGTTGGTTCTCAGGACTTGGCTCTGCTCAAGGCACTCAGTCGCGTGGTTCTCCTGACTGCTAACCCCCGACCTCAGGAGCCTTCCAAAAGTCACCTAATTAACCTAAGACACACTTTCAAGCTCTCATCACTTAGGATATTTCAAAGGATTTAGGAGCTCTGCTAAAAACGGGATGAAAACAAATATATTTCTTATTCTAAATCGTGTAAAAAAATAAATAAATACAACAACAACAACAACAAAATCTAAATCACAATAGCGCGTGTACATACCCAACTTGAGGGACAAACCTCCCATACCAAAAGCACCCCCTCGGTTCACATGTTTGGAGCTTCTCTAGGGCTCGTTCCAATGCCAGTTTAATGATCACAAAAGAAAACCCAGCTTCTCTACTTCCACATGTGAGCTTGGTTTTTGTGGTTGTTTTTAATCTTACAGCTTCCTATTTGATCACACACCTTCTTCAGCAGATTTGACTAGGAATGACTTGAAACCATTATCACAAATGATATCTATTATGTCTATTCTCAAAGGAGATTTTCCCAACCTGCTCTGCTCTCAGGTAATCAGGCTCTTGCCGTCTTGATTTCCTTTCTTATCCAGTCTAGAGGGCTGAACAAGCTCTAGCGATGTTGTTGCCAAGCCCTTCAGTTCCTTCACCTCTGCTGGCTTGCATTCCACATACCATGAAACAGCCCAGCCTGAAAGTTACCCTACTCTGCTGCCTCGACTCCACACAGGCCCAAGGAGAAAATCCCAGTGACTCTGGCACCACCACACATGCAGGGTTTCCAAAATCAGTAGCCCTCTCCTCCTCTATCTTTGGGTCAGTTCCACGGCCTGCACTGTGGCCCGGGTTTTACAAATGGTTTTCACTCCTCTCAAGCTTGCTGTACTTCCCCACCTACCCTCACTCTCAATTTCACCCATACGCTCTAAGAACTCTCTCAACCAATTGCCAGCCTCCCTTCTCACAGTCTACTGATTCATCTCAGGAAAGAACTACCCATCCTGTCTAAGCCTAAACCACCCCCTTGAGGTTTGGACATCACTCCTTCCTTCCTTGTCTGGGTCCTGGCTCTATCAACTGGTCCCTGTTTTTTTGCTTTGTCCTGTACATGTCCACCTTCACTCTCCTTTCCTACCAAATAAATGAAAATTTTTAAATCCAGCTCTCTACCCTGTATCTCCTTCTAACGATCACCCTCTTCCTCACCTTCTCTACACAGCAAGACATTTGAAACAATACTTGACTCTCACCATCACCATTGCCTCAAGACGCATTCAGTCCTTAACCCTTTGTGATCTGATGTCCTTCTGGACCACCCTCCTAAAGAACCGCTTTGTCAAGAAATCCAAAACCTTCCTGCTTTGTGAAGGCAGTGGACCCTTTCAATTTGCATCTGACAGTTCCTTTATGCAACACCTAGCACCAGCAACCACTGCTTCCTTCTGGAAACACTCTACTTTGGCTTCTCAAGCACCGTCCTCCCGCACCCCGACCGCTCCGGCTCAGTCTCTTTCCCAGAGCTCCTCTTCCTCAGAGCAACCATGAAAAGGCCTTGGTGTTCTATCTTCTCTAAAGCGTCTTCCTGACTGATCTCACCCATATGCTGATGAAAACTTTATGTACAGCCTCAACTTTTTCCTGGGCTTTGTAGAAATACATCTAGTTACATATCATGGCCGCAGTTATTGACTTCACTGCCCTGATTGAATGCCTCCCATCCCTCATTTCATTATTGGATCTTTAAAAAGGGTCTTGACTAATCTGCCTCCAAGACTGTCTTCCCGCCAGCTCACAGTTTCTAAATCCTGAATCTGATTTTGTCCCTCCTTAAACAACCTCAGTGATCTTCTCCAGCGTTCTAGGATAAAATCCAAAATCTTGAGCAAGACTCTCACGGCTTTTCTCCATGTGAAACTGGCCCACATCTCCAGCCTCACCTGCTAATTGTTACTGAAAATGTGGGTATCGACGTCACCTGCCTTCACTAATCAAGGTCATTTCAAGACTTGCCTATCCTCCAAGACACATAGAGCCTTAACAATAAGAGTTATTTTCTGGCACTTGGAGTCAGCTGTGTTTAGCTGGAGCTAGGCTGGTGGAGATCGGTTAGGACCACTGACCCTTCAGCTGGACCCGCACAAGTGGGCCCTTGGGGACCTTTCGAAGGTGCAGAGGTCTGTAGCTTAGTTACACCTGTGCAGAACAATCATTATCACCCCTTTCCCAATCACCTTTCTCCACCTTCCCCACGTCCCCCATGCCTCAGACCCGTCTGTTGCTGTATTCGTTTTCCTATAAATACCCCCAGCCCCTTGCCCTGGGAAGGCAGACTTAAGGCTTGTTTCTCTGTCTCTTTGCTCGGCTTCCTTGCATGTTAAGCCTTCTCTTCACTGCAAACCTCAGCCTTTGGGCTTGTGCTTCAGGCCAAAAGACGCTGGTCTGGTAGTATTGCCATCCAGCCTCCCCTTTTACAGCCTGATCCTAAAGTGCCAGTCTCAAGTACTAATACCTAAAAGCTCTGGCAACTTTCTTTCCCCGTTGCTCTCTCTTCCCTCTTTCTGGAACAGCTTTCTTCGGCTGATGGACTCCTGTTTATCTTTAAAGGATTGTGTCTGGATTAGAGGTCCCTGTAGCCCTGCGCTTCTGCCAGCCTGAGACCTATCCACCTTCGATTCTCTGCTTTCCCCACTACCCAGTGAGTTGCTTAGAAGCAGGGCTGTGTCTTACTCATTTTTGCACTCAGGCCTTTTGTCCTCACAAAGTAGGATACAGCGAAAATGGGAAGGGTCAGGCCCTAAGGGGAGAGGAGCCAGGAGCCACCAAGGCAAGTGAGGTCAGGAGCTGGCCGCGTGCTAGCCCGTGCCTCGGCGAGAATAGACAGGCAGAGAGCCGAGGTGAGAAGAGCTCCGTTGGAAAGAGGGGCTCTGAGCCCCGGGCTGGAACCAAGGAAAGCTGGCTTCTGGTGGAGGAAACGTGCCCAGGCGAGGGCCAGTCCTGGAGTCAGCTGGAGGGGCGGGCGGGGCTTTACTTCCTGTGGAAAGGCTCTAAGAAGCACTAAGAACATTGTGTTCTCTGGGTGACCACTCGGCTGAGAATGTACTGGGGGTGCAAACCAAATGAAAGAAACAAGATTAAGGCAGATTTACCTGGGGTCAGGAGATGAGCCCCGTAAGCCCTGAGCAGTCCAGAAAGCCCTTGACTTTTCTCCTATTCCCAAGGAAATGTATGAGTTCACTAAATTTCTCCATCCAGCTTTCGAAGTCTCAGTGCAAAAGTGTTTCCTATTTGTGTGTATCTCTGACAAATACACAGTGGCCCTGTTAAGAAAAATCCCTGTCTGACGAGCTCCCATCTCTCTTCATACCATCTCCTGCCAATGTTGATACAATATTTATTAAGGCTTAAATAGCACCGTTAAGTGCACACGTTGATTTAGAATGATGGAGTATGTCAACACACAGAACAGGAACTCAGCCGCAGAGTAGCGACCCCCCAAAGGACAAGGAGATGCATCATTAGCTAAAGACCGAAGCTAGCAAATGTCACCAGCAGGGAAGAGTGACTCTGTAATTAGGGCTTTCTATATGCCTATTAATACCCATTTTTATATTTTCAAAAACATTTTAAAATGTATGCACAGTTTCAGAATTCAAACAGGCTATTTACTGTGCTGTTATTGAATAAAAACTACATATCACCTCCCCTACCCAATACATCAGAGGAAACCCCTTTTAAGCTTTCATTCTCAATTCTCCACATTACCACCATGAATTCTAAATAACATGCTTAGATCTCAGTTTCTTAATTTACTAGCAGTAGAAAGAGTCATTTCCATTATCTGATGGAGAAGGAATTCAGCTCACACCTCTCTGAGTGTTACTAGTTATATTCACGTGTATGGTTTTTCTACTAGTTCCTTTATACTTTGAAGTCATGTGCATAATCTTGCCTTTTTTTTTGGGGGGTTCTATCTTCTTTATATACTATCTCTCATCTCATCCCAAAGTAAAATGAGGTGAGTTGCACCCCTACACTCAAGCCTCCATGCCTCCTGCTCTTGGCCTCTGCCAGCTGGGGCATTACCTTTACAATGCCTTTCATTACACACACACACTCCATCCTACAACTAAAATTAGGTCTTATGTTTTGATCATAAAAACTGAAACTAGCAACCATCTAACTATAATTATGTGAAAGTGAAGTCGCTCAGTCGTGTCCAACTCTTTGCGACCCCGTGGACTGTAGCCTACCAGGCTCCTCCGTCCATGGGATTCTCCAGGCAAGAGTACTGGAGTGGGTTGCCATTTCCTTCTCCAGGGGATCTTCCCAACCCAGGGATTGAACCCAGGTCTCCTGCATTGGAGGCAGACGCTTTAACCTGTGAGCCATATGATCATTTAACTATTAGTACAGAAGTAGTGTGATTAGATGCACTGAAAATACAATGATTTGTCACTGGCTCTCTCAAAGGAGGAAGTCCCCAAGATTAAAGTCAAATGAACTCTCCTATATTCCATCCAGTGATCAGGCCACACTGAGTTTTGCTTATTCTGTATTTAAATCAAAACTTTCTTCTCTAATTTTTCAATTGTTTTCTTGGCATTTCTTATTTCTCAGACTGTTTCCTTGTTGAGAGGGAAAAAAAAAAAACAAACTTGTCATCTTCCCCACTGGGTTAAGAGCTCTGAGCTTGTTAGTTGTCCTGCCTGTTACTTAATCCTCTTTCTAAGAGGAATTCCTTTTAGGGTCTTTTGACCTGGTGTTTTGAGCTGGGCCTTTTCCGATGCTGTAGAGGTATCATCCCTCCTGTTTCACACCTAGTTTCCTCCTCTGTTTCTTGGACAGGGAGCTACATGCACGCACGTTTAGTCGCTCAGTCATGTCCGACTCTTTGCAATTCCATGGACTGTAGCCAGCCAGGTCCTCTATCCATGGGATATCTCAGGCAAGAATACTGGAGTGGGTTGCCATTTCCTTCCTCAACTCTTGATAGAAGACACCCTCAAATAAAAATTTTTTAAANGCACGTTTAGTCGCTCAGTCATGTCCGACTCTTTGCAATTCCATGGACTGTAGCCAGCCAGGTCCTCTATCCATGGGATATCTCAGGCAAGAATACTGGAGTGGGTTGCCATTTCCTTCCTCAACTCTTGATAGAAGACACCCTCAAATAAAAATTTTTTAAAGAAAGGTTGATTGGGACTTTCCTGGTGCTCCAGTGATTAAGACTCTGTCCTGCTAACACAGGGGGCATGGATTTGATCCCTGGTTGGGGGAAAAAAAGACCCCACCTGTGACTCAGCATTGAAAAAAAACAAAGGTTGCTTAGGAGATAAAGATTCTGATTTCATTCTGAATCCCGCATGGCTGGAAAAGTGTTTCTTTTACCTTCATATTTAATTGATAGATCTATATAATATTAAAGATTTTCCCCCCCTCAGAAATTTAAAGACTGTCATTTATGTCCTCCAGTGTTTTGACAAGAAGTCTTGTGCCTACGATACACTTATTCTTTTATTAGTAACCCCTCCCTCTTTCTCTCTTTCCCTCTCCATTTCTCAAGAGAAATATAACGTGAGTCATACATGTAATGTAAAATTTTTCTAGCAGACACTTAAAAGTAAAAAAGAAACAGGTGAAATTAATTTTATGGTCTATTTTCATTTAATCCAATATATCCAAGAAAGAATTTCAACATGTCAGTATTTTACAAGTTATTGTTTAGATCCTTCCCATTATTTTTCTCATGCTAAATCTTTGAAATCTAGTGTCTATTTCACACTTGAAGCACATCTCAGTGTGGGCCAGCTACATTTCACGATCTCAACAGCCACGTGACAACTAGTCTGGACAGTGCAGGGGTGTGACTGTCTCTTTATTTTTGTGGTATATTACTTCATCTCAAGACATGAGTTTTTTTTGTTTGTTTTTTTTTTTTCTCTTTCCTGCTCAGAAATTGGTGGGCCCTTCGAATTTTAAAATGTGTGTTTTTCTTTACTCGGTAGACAAATACAACTACAGTTTGTTGTCATTTCTCTCCCTTATATTTTCTCTCATTGCTTGAATGCCTGATCTTTTGGACTGATGACTTTGCCTCTTAATTCTCCTCTCATATTTTTTAATCATCATTATGCTCTAAGAGATTTTATCAAATTCATCTTCAGCCATTTATTTTTTTTTTCATTTTATTACATTTTTAATGTTAAGTCCTATGTTTTCTTTTTTTGCATTTGATTACATTTTTCATGCCAGCAGTCATATTTTTCACTTCCAACGGTTCTTTTTGGTTTTCTGGAGTTCCTTTTCATAGCCACCTGTTTCTGCTTTGTGGATATAAGATCCTGGATCTCTCTGAGGATTCTAATCAAATTTTTAAAGTTTCTCCATTCTCCGGGCCTTCTTCCTTCGGGTTTCATGGTAGCCTTGCCCTGTGTGATGCTTGTTCATTGTCTGGTGATCTTGGACTGCTCATTCGTGTTTATGCATGAAATGCTCAGTTGACTAGCGTAAGCAGCCACGATGGGCTTTCTCTAGGAAGATGTGCATTCCTACACATCATCTGACCTCCTGCCTGAATCAGGGCAGTAGTGGTGGCTGATGGGGATCTTAGTTCTTGAGAGCTGCACCTCCTTAGACCGCTTCCCTAACTGCCAAAAGTTTAAAAGAGTTTTACCAGCACTCACAGGAGGAACCCAGCCTTCTCCAGACGGCTGACTTCCTCCCTGTAGATAGCTCTGCTTGGGCTTATTAACTGAATCTCTTACGGTGTTTAGAATCTCTGGGCTGTGGAGCCCTCCCCACTTCCTTTCTTGCTCTGATAGATTTATTCTTCACAGTCACTTCACTGGGCTTCCCTTGTGGCTCAGCTGGTAGAGAGTCTGCCTGCAATGCAGAAGACCTGGGTTCGATCCCTGGGTTGGGAAGACCCCCTGGAGAAGGGAGAGGCTACCCCCTCCATTATTCAGACCTGGAGAATTCCATGGACTGTAGAGTCCATGGGGTTGCAAAGAGTCGGACACGATCGTCACTTTCACATTTCACTAGGATTTTGTGTTCAGCTGTCATCTTGAACCAAAAGACTACTTATCTTCAAAGAAAGTATTTCTCCTCTCCTAAAGCCATTGTTTCCCAAAAAACAATAAACAAGTATTTGACTTTGAAACATGATTTTCATGGTAGAACTGTATTGGCCAAGGCATAGTCTTTTTTTTTTTTTTTTTTTAATGTTGTTAACTAGTGATCTGTCTCCACGGAAGTTTAAACAGAGTCCAATTTTCCTCTCCAAGATCCTAAGTTGAAACATTTTTAAGGATGTACAGAGAAGCTCTCAACCCTTTCCCCTCCCTTTCTCCCCTAACAAATGAGTTTGCCTGTGCTTTGTCATCTACAGTATAGGGGGAAACACTGGCCTAAGGTGAGGCGACATGGATTCTAGTCTCGACGTAGCCACTCTCAGTTCTGGGGATAATTTCCTGACACCTCTCAGCCTCAGCTGTAAAGAGGCCATAAACACTCTTCCTGCATTTCTCATGGGGCCATATAAGGATGAGAAGAGCTAATGTATCGCGACAGTCACTCAAATTTTGTTGGCTGATCCAATGAAGGGTTTAAGGCACGTGTCTCATTTTAAGGGCCTACTGCTCTGCAGCTAAAGGCCAACAGATGCGATCAGCCTCCCTGCCAGTGTTCAGCGGGGCAGGCAGACTGGACCAGGCTCTGCCCTCTCTCCCAGAGGACTTTCCAGAATGACCCCAGGTATCACCCCGAAGGCAACGGAAGCTAGCTCTGGTCATGACCTCCCCTGGTTCACTGGCCACTGACCTTCCCAAGCCAACAGTTTGTCCTGCAGGGGAGGAACGACAACCTATGTAACAGATACTCGTTAAACCCCCGGGAGGGCTAAGGAGATGACAGGGCCCTACAGGAGGCTAGGAACCGTGAAAGGGCCTGTGATCACTTGGTCTCATACCCTCCGTTTAGAGATGAGGCCCAAGTGAGCCTGAGTGGGAAAGGGGCTTCCCCAGTTAGTGACGGAGCAAGACTCAGGCACGTGTGTGACGGTCATGTGCGACTTCCCCCAACACGAAGCCTCATTGTGAAGCACTTCCTGGAGACAGGCTTCTTTAACCTTGCCAAGCTGGGTCTTGGGACAGTGACCTGAACTTCAAGCCCAGGAAGGCTTTGGACCCCAAATCTGTACCAGCATCTGCCGTAACTCGCACCTTGTAAGAAACCTCTCGGCGGGGAGACATCTCCCCTTGCCCAGTTTCCAGGCCGTCCCCCTTCCTGGTGACCTGAGTCCCCACCCGGCAGCAGCATGCATGCTCACACTTTGCCCCAAAGTGCCTGGCACACTGCAGGCTCCTGCTGTCTCCAAGGGGCCCCAGGGCCTGGCCGGAGGAGGGTAATGGCAGGAAGCCCATAACATATTAAAACAGCGGATTAAAACAAACAGGAGCATTTTGGATCATATTACACATCACTCTCCTCATGTCTGACAAGAGGATTAAAAAAAAAAGCAAAGGCGGTAAAAGACCATCGTAGACCATAATGGTCTAATAACTTGGTGATAAAAGCGCTTGTGGGAGCAGCGTGGGAGCCGTCTGCTCCTGGTGCAGGAATCGAAGCTCCCCTCCAAATCCACAGTGGTGTACTCAGAGGCATTACTGCTTAAGTGCTCGTTTAAGACTTCCTCGAAAATGCAGCACGCTCACTGGAGAATCATAATTAGGCTTCAGTTGTGGGCCATATTCACACGTAGTGCATCATCCTTAAAGATGACAGAAAAAAATTACCCAAGGCCATGTGGAATGGACGTCAGATCTTACACCATTGTCCTCCAAGGAAACAAACAAACAAACCCACTTAATAGTCCCCTGTTAAGACTTGCAGATTTCTGCATATGGAACAACATGACTTCTTGTTTTGAAAATAGGAGGAGAAAAGTCGGGAATGCAGGAAGGCTGTGAGCACCAGAACCCTGGGATCTGCATGACGGGGATGGTCACGGTCAGATCCACAGGACAGTACGAGTGCAAAGCTTTCATTCTTCAGGCGCTGTCAAAACCCAGAGATACAGTTCCAGCAAAAATCACAGACCAGGTTTATCAGTATACCAGCCCCCAGTTGACTCAATACTTGGAGGAGGAACTCTTCAGAAGACCACTTTCATCTAATAGTCTGTACAATGAAATAAAATGCCACCAAAACATCCAACTATTTCTCTGTTACTCTTTTTTTCTTTCCTCAACTTTCTCCTCTCAAACCCATTCCCATCCTTAAGTTTCTTTATTTTTAATATTTATTTGGCTGCTCCCAGTCTTAGCTGTGGCATGTAAGCCGCCAGCCCCGGCCCCCTGTATTGGGAGCCCAGAGTCTTAACCCCTGGATCACAGGGAAGTCTGCCATTCCTAAGTTTCTGCTACGGGAAATAGCTTCCTAGGGAAGGACAAGCCTATCCGACCATCACACCCTTCACACCAACACCAGTCTCCCCCTGGCACCTCTTCTCCATCAGAGGAAGAATTTCACTGGTCAATTTCACAAGGGATCAGACCTAAGCTTGCTTTCAAGTTGTCTTTGTTTGTATTCCGAACTGGCCGCCTGCTGTCATTTCTTCATCTTCTCGGAACTGTTCACACACACCAAGAGGCATATATTTATATTTATTGGTTGTTGTTCGTTTTGGGGGTTGGTTTTTTTTTTTCTGTTCCCCCATCACCAAGAGTGCTCATGAGTCTCCGGCTCTTCTGTGATCTCGTTTGGCCCTTGGCCATGTATGACTTTAGTTGATGGGCTTTTTCATGGGTTACAATCCTCTCTGCTTGAGCACACAACAGTCTGTTCCATTTCTTTGTATTTCTCATCAAGACCCAGGGCAGGGCTCATGGCAGAACCTTTGTTCGGTTGACTGAACTGTTGAATCCAGCAGGGCTCATCTTGGAGGCCTTGGGAATAAGGATAACAAAAATTGGACATCTCTAAACAATGCTTAAACGTCATTTCTGTTTATTGTTCTTGTAACCTCCCACTCCCCAAAATGTCCTTCCCATCTTCCTAGACTTGACTGGAAAACAGTCCATCTTTTCTTCTCTCCTAACTTTGCAAAATGGGATTACAAGCAAAGAGAGACATAATTATGAAAAAGAAAGGTATAAAGGGTCTGTAACACTCATGGTGGTTCAAACCCAAAGTAATCAACAGTTGACTGGATGTCATCACATGTGTTTTCTTTAGGAAAATGGTAAATACTTTAGCATCTATGTTCTTTTCCTTTCTCTTTAAGTTTTACTAGCCACTGAAGCATTTGCAGAATGTTTCAGAATTTGAGAAACCATGTCACCTAGATTTATCTCATTCTATTTTCATGACAACTCTGGGTGCTGAGTAACGGATTATTATTTCCACTTTACAGATTCTGAAATCTGCAGTTTCATAAGAGCCTCGTGGCTAATAAAGGAAGTGTTACAAATCAGTGAGAAAGGAATAAATTATTCAAATGTGATTTTTAGAAAAGTTGGCTTTCTGGCTTTCTTGGTGGTAGGAAACATCTAAATATTCCTTTCATAAAATCAATTGAAGATGTGTTAAAAATTAGTTCCACAATTGTAAAAAGCTATTTTAAAAAATGGGTAAATATTTGATCCCTGATTGGAAGAACTCCAAACATCAAACAGTGTGGGAAACCACAAAGGAACAGACTAACAGATTATACCACACAAAGATTTGGATGTCTGGTTTTAAAAAATTAAAAGCAAACAATAAATTGGAAAAATATTAGCCACGTACATGACAGGCAAAGACTACTACTCTTACTATATAAGAAATTTACAAATTGATAAGGAAAAGAAATGGAAAAATGGGTTGGAAAAATGGGTAAAAGTTATAAATAGACAATTTACAAAAGAGAAAATGCCCAAGTCCACCTAATACACAGAAGAAAAGCTATTCAGCCAGAAAAGTAATCAAAAAATAAATAGAATCACCAAATGCAGCTTCTTGCTTATCAGATTAGTAAAGTATGGAAAGATTGATAGTACCAGGTGCTACAGAGGTGAATTGAGAGAAATAAAAATTATATGACCTTTCTGAAAGGCAGCTTGGCCATGTGTATCAAGAACCTTGAAAATAATCGTGTTCTCTGACGTGGTAATTCCTCTTTAAAGAAGGACTTGGGACTTCCCTGGTGGCTCAGTGGTAAAAAATCAGCCTGCAATGTAGGAGACTCAGGTTCAATACCTGGGTAGGGAAGATTCCCTGAAGAAGCGAATGGCAACCCACTCCAATATTCTTGCCTTGGAAATCCCATGAACAGAGAAGCCTGGTGGGCTACAGTCCATGGGATCGCAAAGAGTCAGACACGACTAAAGTAACTTTATGAGCACACACATATAACGTTACTCAACTTCCAGTCACATATTTCCACATCCCCTGTGCTTTCTACCTTATCACACTTTTTCATTTCACAGAAGAGGAAAAAGGACTCTTAACAGCTAAAAAGCTCACAATACCCTAAAATCACTTCTGGGAATTTCCTGGCAGCCCAGGGGTTTAGGATTTGGCACACTTTCTGCTGATGGCCGGGGCTCGATCCCTGGTAAGAGAACTGAGATCCCACAAGCTGTGAGGTGTGGCCAAAATTTTCAAATAAAAAAATAAAATCACTTAAATGTTGGTGGCTCTGCTAAGTCGTCATTCTACAACTAGTCATTAGTCCTCATTGGCGCTTCTGGGTTCTGCTTTTCCTGTTTAACATTATTGAATATTTAAATCCCCACATCAGTATAGTCAATTATGTTCATCACTTTAAGATGTGGCAGTCACTGCTGTGTTCACCGAACCCCGTCGCCCAAGCTAGTGATACGTTCCCCAGGCTTCCATGCAGTTAAATACAGCGGATTGACTTCTGGCCACTCGAATGTGGATCAAAGTAAGGTTGCCTCCAGACCTCCGGTTCATGAGCTCTCCCCTGCCATCCTCTGTCACCCTTGTTCCCGAATCCACCTGTGTGATGCAGAGAGGAAACGGTGGAGCCACAAAATGGCAGGAACCTGGGTCCCTGAATGACCGAGTGGAGTTGAGAACCTCCCCCAGCCAACCACTGTTGGATTGTGATGTGGGCAAGAAATAAAATTCTGTGTGTTAGAGCAGTTATCCTACCCTGACCCCGAAGACATAGCTAACTATTTCATCATCTTTCTACATTAAAAAAAAAAAAAAAATTTTGGCCACAACCCACGAGCACGTGGGATCTTAGGTCCCCAACCAGGAATCGAACCCATGATGCTCCAGTGGAAGTATGGAGTCCTAACCACTGGACCTCCAGGGAAGTCCTATCCCATCATCTTAACAGCTCATAGTCTGATTAACCCTGCTCCTGTCTTGGGTGTTTTTATTGTTGCTATAATGCCATGATTATCTTTGAACAAAGTATGCTGTTTTATCTGTTCCTTCTGGCTTATACTCATTGAGTATATTTCCCCAGTTGGGATGACCAGGGCTCCTACCAACTCATCAACAGGGTTTTAATTATTTCATAGCTCTTGTTTGTTATACTATTATCAAATGGCTCTCTAGAAATCCTGGTGCAAAAGAGTGCAGCATAAGCAACGTTTCGTGTTTCCCATAGCCTCAGCAGCACTGGATTTTAATGTTTTCAGTTATGTTTGTTAATTCCTTCACACCCATGAGAAAGTGCCTTTACAGAGATGTTACTGAAGTCCTTTACAGTTTTAACACCTTGAGGGAGTTCCTCTGCCCTAAAGTACGTGACAGATAAAATTTGGTTCTTCCAACCCTAGCACATTCCCTACCCTTTGGCCTGCCCTCTGATGCATGCAGCCACAGGGACATTCACAAGTCCCGCGTTAGAAAAGTGATGACATCGCAAAATGCAGTAACAGGAATCAAGCTTTCACTTCTGTTTTACAAAAGAGGCTTTTGGAAACTCACAGCAGAGACTAGTTTTAAGGGGGGGAGGAAGAAAGCTTTCTGGGTTTCAAAGCCTGGCTTTTGAGCCTGAGAAGCCTCAGGCCTGAAGGACTCAGGGCATACGGTGGAGGCATAAATAATAGATTTGGAAGAATAGGTGATCAGTCAGAGCCAGACAGCTCTGCCCGGGGCTAGATAAAGTTTCTCTGGGCTGAGGGAGCTGAGAAGTGTAGAAGGAAGAGAGGGTTTAACTGGTGGGTCCCGAAGGGCGGAGGCCTGTGACAGAAGCCCTGAGGGGCAGCTTGAGGGGCAGCTTGAGGGCCAGTTCCCCACCGGTGCCAAGCAGCTGCCCTGAGCAGGGGCCGAGCAGCGTGGGGAGGGTACGAATTCACCCATCCATTCAGGAAGGCACTGCTTTGAGCCCTGTGGATGCAAATAGACAGAGCCTTGTTCTCAAGGAGCTGACATCCTAACAAGGGGATGGAGATGCTAAACAAATATAAATATATATATATAGGTGTGCATGCCCAGTCGCTCAGTCGTGTCCGACTCTGCAACCCCATGGACTGTAGCCCACCAGGCCCCTCTGTCCGTGGGATTTTCCAGGCAAGAATATTGGAATGAGTTGCTCTTTCCTCCTCTAGGGGATCTTCCCAACTTGGGGAGTCGCCTACATCGGCAGGCAGATTCTTCACCACTGAGCCACGTGGGAAGCCCTGAGTTCAGGAGTATAGACTAAAGCAGTCAGATTATGTGAAGAAGTACCAGGAACATCAAAATATGAATCAACCTTCCCTGGAAATTGGTTGCTAACTGACATAAATAAGCCTCTTGATTAGGTGAATGTGATGAAAGAGTTTTGTTTTGTTTTTTTTTTACCCCCCAGCAGCTTCTTACTGATTTTTCTACTTGGGCAGGTGAAACACACACAAACTCTAGAAAAACAAGGTCAGGAATCAGGCCCCAGCTATCGACAGATTGGCACTGCTGCTCTAAATGAACTGCCCACCTGGGCCTTCTTTTCATCTCAAAGGCCACGTGGCATCACCCCATTCATCTGCACAGACTGTCAAATTCTTTCTCCCGGATTTCTGTGACCTTCATCATCTTCTCTGCTCGTGCCTGAGTGTGGCAGCTGAATTGGATTGATTAAAGTTTTAGCCCTGTCTTGTTTTTTAATTCAAGAGCTAAACAGAGCATTGAAGTGAACTTGTGGCAGGACTGACTGTCAGGATCCTGAAACCCGGTTAACTGTTCTCGGCAACCCCATCTCCCATTATTACTGTTCTGGCTCCAGGTTGGTTTCTGGATAATGTTCACAGTTGTTCAAAATGACATCATCGGAGCAAGTGAGAGTAGATTAACGTTCATTTCCATCCATCCGTCCATCACTGGAGGCCTAGGGTTCATTAACCGTCCTCCACTCACAGCTGGCCTCCACTTTCCATAACTCACCGAGGGCTTTAATGAAGTAGGCTTGAGTTTGTCAGTTTCCCCCAGCTTTGACCGGAAGGGAAACCAGTTCTCTGGTGCCAAGCGTCTTTTATCCTGCAGATGGAATGTAAGAAGGGGACAGAGGCCTGGCATGGTGATATAGATGTCTGAAGATGTCGATTCATCATTCCTACTTGCAAACACCAAGAAGATCTGCCACCAGATCACAGATGCTAAACTGAACCTTTCCTTCTGCTCTGAGTCTTCAGTCTGACTGCTGTTTTGGGGGCAGTTCCTTGGTCCCTCCACTCTGTTCTTCCTCTCTAATCACCTCCTGCTCTTATGACAGTGGACGGAACACAAGAGAAGGGGCACAGGCCCTTCTCACCCAGGCCAGGACAGGGCACTGAACACCGCGCCTCCACTAAATTCTCAAGGGTCTGCTCGCCCATCCATACCATCCATCCAAGTCAAACCATTAAATTCAATAAATATTTATCAGTCACTTTCTGTGTGACAGGCGCTCTGCCAGGTGCCAGCGGTGTCTGAAAATGTACCAAGGATTTTGGTTTTAATTCAGGTTCATTGAAGCCAGCAGATCAGGAGATGGCTGCTGCAGCAAAGACAGTTCCCGACCCTCATCAGCCAGATTCCCTCGTAAAAACAGAAAGCGCTGAAAGCCCGTGCAATGACACAGATGAACCACGGAGAAGAGTGATGAGTACAAGAAGCCAGATGCAAAAACAAATAGCACATGTTAATGCATGTATATGGAGCCTGGAAAGATCACACTGATGAACCTATTTGCAGAGCAGCAATGGGGGATGGAGACTTAGAGAACAGACTTTTATGGACACGTCAGGGTGGTAGACAGGAAGGAGAAGGTGAGATAAATGGAGAGAGTCACATGGAAACATACACGCTAACATGTGAAATAGACAGCAGAAGGGAGTTTGCTGTATGACTCGGGGAGCTCAAACGGGGCTCCACGACAACACAGAGGGGTGGGACGGGGAGGGACGCGGGAGGGGTAGGCTCAAGAGGGAGGGGGCATGTGTATGCCTGTAGCTCATTCAAGATGTATGTCAGAAACCAATACAATGTTGCGATTATCCTACAATTAAATAAAAGTTTTTTAAATGCCAGATGCAAAAAGAGGTCCGTTTATATGAGGTTTATATGAAGAACATCTAAAACTTACAGAACTCAGAATAGGGGTGGGTGGGCGGATGGTGATTTTGAAGGTACACAGAGGACACAGGAACTTTCTGGATGCTAAATATGCTCCATACGATCCTCTGTATGGGTGTTATATGGCTGAATGCAAACATGAAAATGAAAAGATAGCTTGATACTTACAGTTCCCAGGAGGAGGATGCACCATGCCACAGTATACAAGCCTCACAGAGAAGCACTGAGGTCAGTCAGGAGGCAGGAGTGAGGAGAAAGCAAGGACCAACGCCTTATTGACAGTTTTCCCGGGGAGGGATGGGTGGTGAGGTTGAGGAGGCTTGGCATTGGACAGTCTGAAGAGCTTCCCCAGGCTTTGGGCTGCAAAGGTGGTCCCCTGTTCTCTGGTATCCAGCCTTGGGGTGATTTAGGACAGGAGGATAATGTCCCAGACATCCAGTAGAGCCTGAAGAAAGCCAGTGGGTGGGGTGTATGGATTTGGGATTGGTGGGTTTGCATATCCGAGGCAGGCTTGCAGACCATTGTTGGCTAGCTTTAGGAATTAACACTGGGAGGGGCAGTTCTTCCCAGTCTGGAAGGTCCCAAGATGTCAAAGCATCATACTATATAGAAAAGAAAAAAGATGATCAGTACACTGGGCTTCCCAAAATGACAGGCTCTACCCTTGAAGAGTTCTCAGACCTCAAACAACTGCAGGGGAGCTCAATTCCACGATGGCACAGGATGTACCAGTCATCTCTGGGGGTGCCTGCCCAGCTCACAACCTCAAACTCTCGGGAAACAGACTGAATTTAAAGGAGCAGCAGTAGCCTGGCGGGTAATTCATGACATTACCACCCTCACCATGGCTAATTGGACCAAAGTGGACCCCAGTCGCCAAGCTGAGCCAGTCAAATGTCCTTTCCCAAGAACTCGAAATCGAGGCTCAGAGACGGCAGACCTGTGTGGGTACAAATTATAACAGGTAAACAAGCAAAGGAGTGAGGAGACAGTCTTCCTTCCACATACAAACCGACAATACCCAACCCCAACTACACATTAGAGTCATTTGGGGAACTTGGAAGAAATATAACAAGGTCAGTCCCAACTCAGATCACTTATGTCAGAATCCCTGAGAATGGGGACAGGTATCAGAACCCCTGTTTACAGCCCAATTCACCCCTGTACCCCCATCAAAATGCTCCTACGGACCGTCCGAGAGCTCCACTGTGTGGGAATGTCATGGACTACACTGTTGTCATTCAAGCGACTGCTCCTCACACCCACCGGCTCAAGGAGCGCTGCAGCGGGGAAGCTGGAGAGGGCTTCTAGTCGCTGCTCTCTTGCTGAGCTTCTAATAAAATGAGTGTCCATCCAAGGAAGATGTGCGGTGCACCTAAGATGTCAACACGTCAATTAACCAAGAAGTATTTTTAGAGAGCGGGGTGAATGAGAGGAAAGATGAATGTCCTGCTCTGGAGGAGCCCTTAATTGGGTCGCAGAAGGAGTTTAAATGTCAGTGTAGATAAACACACATAGATACACCTGTGCCTGCGTGCGGTCTATTTAACTGATGGTAGGAGGCCAAGCATGATACACGTTGAATGAGCGGTGCCCCACGTGACCAGAAATGAAAGATCACTGTGGGCTGGCTGGTCCAGGAAGACTTCTGGGAGGGGGGCGGTTTACCCAGTCTTTTGAGGAAAGGTGGGCTTCAAACAGTGGAGAAGGCAGGCCACACACGGCAAAGCTCCCAGACCAAGGTGACCAGCTGTGCGGGAACTTGAAGGAGCACCTTCCCCGACACGATGTTCCCTGAGTCTCCCCACTGGCCTCCCGGCAGAAATCCTCCTCCCTTCATTCCCCTCCGACAGCCTCAGGGTTGATCCCCCTCCCCCCAGAGTGACTTCTTTCTGTCTCAGGTAAACCAGGGACACTCGGGCACTTAAACTGCCCCTGGTCTAAATCCAAGAAAGCACAGGGAACCTCCCACAGGCCCGATGTCAGGCGATCTGGTCTCACCCCTGGGCGGACACCACCCTTCAGAGACATCGAGGCATCTCTGGTGGTGGTGGTGGTGGTGGTGGTGGTGATTTAGTCCCTAAGTTGTGTCCGACTCTTTTGCGACCCCTTGGGCTGTCAGAGGAGCCCACCAGGCTCCTCTGTCCATGGGATTTCCCAGGCAAGAATACTGGAGGGGGTTGCCATTTCCTTCTCCAGGGAAATCTTCCCAGCCAGGAGATTGACCCTGCATCTCTCACATTGGCAGGTGAAGTATTTACCACTGAGTCACCGGAAAAGCCTTGGGGCATCGAATACCCCAAACGCAGTCAACTCAGAACGGCTGCCCTAAGGGACAGAGACAGATGAGAGCTTTTGGTCCAGTGGCTGGGCTCTGCCCAGGAGCCAATCCCTAAACGCCCAGGCCCTGCAGTGAGTGTTAACACCTTGTCGTTCCAGAGAAAACGTCCTTCCTGCATTCTGTGCCCACAGCAAGTCCCTGCCCAGCTTGAGAACAACCCACTGACCTAGCTTCAGCCATCTCCCCTCTGAGCCCCTCCGGTGCCCCCTGCCGCCCCCCGGCCCCCCATCCTCCTCCTCGTCTCCCTTCCTGGACCCCTCCTCCCTCAGCTGCAGCTGACTCGAAAGTGCTTAGTCTAAAATTCTCAAATGTCTGCCTGGCCCTCTGCGGCCTTCAAACCCACAGCCCTATGCCGAGTTTCAGGCCAGGAGAGTCCCTTTCTGTGCCCCCCGAGGCGGGGGGACCTCAGATTTCCACTCATTTCTGCTCCTTTGTTGCTGCTCCTCAGTTGCTCAGGTGTGTCCGACTCTTTGCGACCTCATGGACTGCAGCACGCCAGGCTTCCCTGTCCATCACCATCTCCTGGAGTTTGCTCAAACTCATGTCCATTCTGGGCCTTTAAAAATGTCCTTTTCCTGAGATAGTTAGGAAGCTGGGGATGGACAGGCACACACGGCTGTTTAACACGGGTAACCGAGAGCCACCTACTGTATAGCACGCGGAGCTCTGCTCAGTGCTACGTGGCGGCCTGAATGGGACGGGGTTCTGGGGCGATGGAGGCATGTACATGTACAGCTGAGTCCCTTTGCTGTCCACCTGAAACTATCACATTTTTAAT
Source organism: Oreotragus oreotragus (assembly GCA_006410675.1). NCBI lineage: Eukaryota > Metazoa > Chordata > Mammalia > Artiodactyla > Bovidae > Oreotragus > Oreotragus oreotragus. The sequence goes on from SJYX01016830.1 coordinate 357,189, forward strand.
CGGCTGTACCCCAATACAAAACTAAAAGTTTAAAAAAAAATCCTTTCTTCCACTGGGTTTGGGTGAGAGCAAGCTCTGGGAACATCTGGGAACTGATGTCTCAGGGTCCCCCTGGTCGTGGGGCTCAGTGTTCCCCTCTGTACAACCCAGAGTGGACTGTGACCTCTCTCTAAAGACAGCCCCACCTCCTGACCCTGTTTACCGGCTTCGCCGCTGCAGCAGCTCATCTGCCGCTGTTGGCTTCAAGCCAGGCTGCACTCAGGTCCTTCCTTTGCCCTGCTCCATTTCCTTACACCACTCCAGAGTGGAAGCGCTCCTCATGTGCGTTCTTGAAAGACCTTGGAAACCTCGGTAGAAATCAGTAGCAGCAGCCCATTTACGGTTTTAGACTATCTGGATAATTTATTTGATGTCAGGGAACCTGAGCCCTCCCTCTCCACCTGGGCCCCCGAAGGGGCTCCACTGCGTTTCCCTTGCATGTTTGCTTTGGTTTGCCCTGAAATGCTAGCCAGCCACATGGAGACCTTTATCATTATTCCAAATAGATCTTTCCCCTTCATAATGACAGACTCCTCGGAAGCTTGCACACTGAGCCAATGCTTCTTCCCCTTTAAAAAAAAAACACAACAAAAACCAACAGCTAATGTAGACGTCTTCCTTCCACGCCGGGCAGGCTGGTTCTCAGATTTCAGCCTCACTTTCTGTCCTTCCTAAGACTGTGACCGCTGAGTGCCAGCACAGAGACCCTCTCCTGAGAGCTTCCTGTCCCCTTCCTGCTGCCCAGGGCAGTCACACGGAAAAGCGAACCCTGACTAAGGTGACACAGTTAAAAAAATAACATCTCACACCCAGCAGGCTGCAGACGGGGCCCGCTGGATGCTCTTGGGGCTGTCCTTCCAGAAATGGCTGAGAAAGTTGCAGCTGACATTTCCAGCAATTTGCGTAATGTCCATCCCCCAGGGCGCTCTCATCCTTCCTGGCTTTGGACTGGGATTCAGATGTGCAGTGCTCCCTGCCTTTTGCGGTCTCAGTACCACCTCCACCCGGAATCAGGGGTCCAGCCCGAAACCCCGTGTTCTCAGGGCAGTTGGAATGGCACCTCTGGTGTTTGTGCCTGATTTTATGGCCTCATGATCTTGTGCCCTTTGCACTTCAAAGGTCACATCAGGCAGCAGGCAGGGAGGTTTTTGATGTAACCTCTGAACCCCAGAAAACAAAAGGACACAGGCCCACAGAGACAATCCATCTAAAAACGGTCATCTGAAGAATGCAACTCAATCAGCCGAGAGCGTGCAAATCACCGGACATTTTCACGGGGGCGTCTTGCTAAATCCAAACTTAGAATCACAAGAAGGGGCACAAATTCCCTGATCCAAACGCATAATCCAAGCTTGGGAAGAGCAAAGAAAGGGTTTATGCCTGGCCCAGAAGGCGTGGGTTTGCAAGATGCCATTTAGAAATTGGTTACCTCTCCTCCTCCTGCTCCCATTAGATGCACGTTCATGTGTGTGCATGTGCACTCACACACACATACACACACACACACATGCTGGTCAGTACTCGTCCACCACTTAAAAATCAAGCATTTCCCTTTCTGAAGGTTTGCCCAGTGGCAAAGCCCACTGTGGACAGATGTGTGAGGCCTATCAGAGGCCAAGGGTTTTCTCCTCGGCCACGAGAACCATCCTCAGAAACGAGCCGAGAGGCAGTGGGGCAGACAGCCCACGGACGACGAGGACTTGTCAGATGGGTGAGAGGCTGGCCCCGCAAAGCCGGTCGTGGTCTGCTGAACAGATGTCACCTCCCGTACCACACAGACTGTCCCTCATCAGCCCTTAATACCTGGTACACACGCCCCCGGGCAAAGGTCAGACTAATTTCTGAACTGATGAGAAATTCGACTCGAATAGTTCAGGAGCTGAACAGGAGGTGCTCCCATCATTCATTACCAAAGACGCTTAATTTCTTTAAAAAATAAACGTCTAAGTATGTGTATCTAGCATAGCCAGGGCAGACACTGGTGCTGCAAAACAGATCTTGAGAACCTTGCCCAATAAAAGTTCTGTTGGGAGACCAGCCTGTGGTATGGGGGCAATAGATGCGCCTTATCCTTTTAGATGAAGATTCGGTTTCAAATAGAACACATGTTCTCCTCTGTAGTGACACAGAAACATTATATAGGATCATCTAGGTCCTCATCGCATACCCTCCATTTGGAAGAAATTTCCTCTCCACTGTATCTCATCCAGCCTCCTCCTTCTCTTTCAACTTCGCATCCAACAGTCAATGCCCTGGGAGGCGTGACTATGTTTTTAATTATATCTGAACAGGAGCACAATTGTATTGAATAAAAATGTGTTCTGAACAATTGGACCCAAAAGCAATTCTTTTTAAAATTGCTTATTTGGCTGTGCCAGGTCTTAGTTGCAGCGTGTGGGATCTAGGTCCCCGATCAGGGATTGAACCTGGGCCCCTGCATTGGGATGGACGCGTCTTAGTCACCGGACCACCAGTGTGTGTGCGCTCAGTCGCTCAGTTGTGTCTGACTCTCTGTGACACCATGGACTGTAGCCCACCAGGTTCCTCTGTCCACAGGATTTCTCAGGCAGGAATCCTGGAGTGGGTTGCCATCTCCATTCCAGGGGATCTTCCCAACCCAGGGGTTGAACTCGTGTCTCTTGCGTCTCCTGCATTGCCAGCTGGGCTCTTTACCACTGTGCCACCTGGGAAGCCCTCTGGACCACCAGAGCAGTGCCCAAAAGCAATTTCAGATGGAATGAGAGCCCTAGAAAGAAAGAGTCCTGGTCTGAGAGTTGGAAGACCAGCGCTGTGTGACCTTGCCCAGGTTATCTCATCTCTCTGAGCTTGGATTTCTTCCTCTGTAAATTCACAATCGCATTTGTGCCTCCCAAGGGCCTGCTGAGCACAGCTCTTTCCAGGGGCCAGGACAACCTCTAAACTGTCGGAATTCCTCTGTTTCTGGACAACCTTACCCCAACATAGGAGGATGGACTAAAGAGTTGGCTCTCTAACCCTACTCTTTTTCACAAGTAAATTTCTTTGTCTTTGCTGCTGCGCACTCGCTTTCTATAGCTGTGGAGGGCGAGGGCTCCTCTTGGGGGCATGCCGGCTTCTCACTGTGCTGGCTTCTCTTGCTGCCGAGCACGGCCTCTAGGCGCTCGGTTTTCAGGGCTTTAGTCGCCCCACGCATGTGGGATCTTCCAGACCAGGGACTGAACTGTGTCCCCTGCATTGGCAGGCGAACTCTCAACCACTGGATGACCTGGGAAGTCCTCTAATCCTATTCTTTAGCTCAGGAATCCCATGAGCTGTTTCCTTCTCAGGGAAAGTGAAGCACAGCCCACTGAAACCATTTTCAAAGGATAACTGAGCATCAGACATTATTTTTTTAATGGGCTGCCAAATTTTCCATGCTCTTTTGGAAGCCTAGTTTAAGATTATATAAGGACTCTACTAAAGCTGGTCAAAATTGAGAGTTGCCAAAGCCCTGGAGTGCTCTGGTGGGGTTGTTTCTGCCAGGTTGAAGGCTCAAGGCTGCTGTGACTGGAAAAGGTTGGGCATCACTTGGTCAGAGCACCCCATCTTTATCTGCTTCGTAGACACTCAGGGCATGACCACCAGAGGTTGCGTGGCTAGTTGGGACCAGGCAGGATGGAAGCTCAAGTTTCTCCAACCCCAGCCCATAATAACGGTTATCATAGTGAGTGGTCGCTCTGGTCCAGAGCATTTGTGTTTTACGTATCATCTCGGTTCATCTCTGCAACAGGCGGCTGGTAGGTATTTCTCTCATCTGAGAGGTGAAGAGGCAGCGTTTGATTACTCAGGTCTCATATCTGATACATGGGGAGCCAGGGCTGGGTTCCAGGTCATGCTTGTAACCACCCACCCCAGTCCTGAGACCCCGTTTCTATGCTCTGACCCTACCATGCTGCCTTATAAGCAGATGGCAGCATCTCACATCCTCAGGCGTGAGTGGGAGTGGTTTCTGGGAAAGGCAAGAGCAGGTGCAGGGGGTTGATAGTGAAAATAAAGTCAAAGTTGCTGAGTCATGTCCGCCTCTGTGACCCCGTGGACTGTAGCCCCCCCAGGCTCCTCTGTCCATGGGATTCTCCAGGCCAGAGTACTAGAGTGGGTAGCCTTTCCCTTCTCCAGGGGATCTTCCCAAGCCAGGGATCAAACCTGGGTCTCCTGCATTGCGGGCGGATTCTTGACCATCTGAGCCACCAGGGAAGCAGGGGGTTGAAAGGTATCATCCTAAAACATCTCTATGGCTTAACCCGCAGAACTTGGGATGTGATCTATTTTGGAAAAAGGGTCTCTGCAGATATAATTAAGGATCTTAAATTGAGACTACCCCAGATGATCCTGGTGGGCTCTCAATCCAATGACACACCTCCTTTTCAGAGATGGAATAGAAGATGCAGACGCAGAGGAGGAGCCGTGGGAATGTGGAGGCAGAGATGGAAGTGAGGCCTCCCCAAGTGAGGACTGTCTGGTGCTCCCGGAAGCTGGAAAAGGCAAGGAAGGGCTTTCCCTAGAGCCTTCGGAGGGAAAACAGCTCTGCCAACACCTTCATTTTGGACTTGCTTTCCAAACTGGGACAGAACAAATTTCTGGGCTTTTCGTGCCACAGAGTTTGAGGTGCATTGCTACGGTAGCCCTGGCGAGCAAGGCAGAAGAAAGATTTCCTCTCAGAAGAGCTGTGTGCCTTTTTAGGGGATATGGATCCAGATCCCATCTGTCTGCAGCATCCTAGTCCTCATGAAGCCAGATTAGTTACTTAGGCTTCTAAGGCCAACGAACCTGGTCCTGTCAAACTGAAATCTCCATTCTCATGGGAGGGCTGGGAGCTGAAAGACCATCTGGTAAATTCACACCACCTCCCAATCCAGACTCCAACCCGTCCTCCTCAAGCCCTTTACCATTACAAAGGGCTTCTAATGATGGGTTTTTTGTACTATTATTCCATCCATTTTTGCCTAATGGAGGCCAGTTTCTTTCCCAGTAAAACTTGGCAACAGACCCCAGACATGTTCTAGCCTGAGTCCAAAATCTAGATTTACAAATTAGCCAAGGCTTGAGTGTGTTAGAGATTCTTTACTTCATCGATGGTTTCCTTTAGATTCTTTTACCTTCCAAATACATGTTACATGTAATTGGATTTACAAAACCCACCTCCATAGAGATATTTAGGAACACACTTTTATATAAATTATGATCTATGGCACAGTTTGTGGGTTTATTCGCAAGGAACCCTGGGGTTATGAGATGAAAGGAACTGGATGTCCTTCTAAGATGGGTCTGGGACTGGCAAACCAGCAGGTAGGGCTGATGGATTGAATCATCCTTCCCTGTTCCTACTCTTCTCATCTATAAATCAGAAGGACCATCTGCCCCAAATGTAGGCAGTTTAAAGAATCCTGGAACAGCGCTGTTCTGATGGCCAGAGATGAATGTCCTGGGAGGTCAGGCCAGTGTAGGTCACCTCTGTCCATCCCAAGGGCTGCAGGGCCAGCAGGCAGCCAGACCACTGAGAAACCTGCCTGAACACAAGAGTCAGGAAGTTCTGCCTTACAATTATTTTTAGAACCTATTTAATATTTAATAAACTCAATTAAAAAAAGAATAGTCCCAATCATCAGACACAAACCTTGGAAAGACAAATATTTGAGGATGCCTCCAAAGCAGATAAAAGGAGAGAGAGTTTGGTTGTTTTTTTTTTTAATAAAAGCTTATGGTAAGATTTTTGATAAAATGAAATCAGTATAACAGCAAATTCTGTGGGACTCTCCCTGTGAATCATGCCAAGAATTAATCCTTGGAGGTTGGAAAATCCTTGTGGATGTATAGTTTGGGGAATTTATATACATGTCCAAGTTTACTCCAGTTTCAGAACAAAGACACCTTTCCTCTAACTCTCCCAACCTTCGGGTACACACACACACACACACACACACACACACACACACACACTCGATGAACCAAGAAACGAAGGCAAGAGATCAGTAATGAGAGAGCCCACTAATGGGTTGGCTTAAGTATAAAACAACAGCCCATCACTGTTCTAGAAAATAATCAATCAAGCACTTAATTTTAAACATAAAAGTAAGCTGCCAGGAGACTGCTAATAGATAACCAAATAAATTAACAGTTGTAGGTGGGATTTGAAGCCAGGTCAGATTTCCTTCCCCCGCCAAGCTCTGAGCCCGTGCAGATAAAGGGGCTCCCCAGCTGGGCACTTGACATCACACTGTTTCCAAGTGGGAAATCTCCTTTTAGCCAATATCCCCTCTCAGCGGGCTGGTCACTTCAGGGAACTGTCCTTTGTGCGTCTTCTGCACATTTTATGACACGGTTACTCTACAATGTTGATGGGCAACTTGGCCTTGGCCCAGGTCCACAGTAGGACATGAAAACCTTCGGAAACGTAGAAACAGGAAGGGACACGCTCCCTGCTGACCTTTCTTAAAGGGACAATTGTGTAAGTGCTGTGGTTACCTGAGTTAGAGGCCCAACCAGGCTCTGATGGACGGCGCTGCCCTCTGAGAGCTGGTTCAGAGCCACGCAGGGACAGGTGGGCATGCAGGGCACACGCGGCACCACTCAGGTACCTGCAGAACCATAAAGGGTAAATGAAATGCACACGTAATCCCCCATGTTGTTTCAACCCGAAACTCAGTTTTCCTCCAACATTCAAACTCTTTGCAAAGTTATTGATGAAGAAGGACTAATAACTTTACTGTCTGTCTCTTCTCCCTCTACCCATGACATTCTCAGGGCAAGTGACCAAAAGCAGAAGCAACAAGGAACATGAAAGGCAGGCCTAGGGAAGTGATCCCCTGATTCCTAGAAAAGGTTCTGCGAGGGCTCTGAACTTCAAGGATAACATTCATTCTGACATGACATCTTCATGAAAAAACAACACAGTGAAATTCCACCTCCGAGAATAAAGTCACACTGAGTACAAGACAGCAGCAGTCATCTGCTAACCAAATGAGTAACCCAAGTCAGCAATAGCGACCATACACTGAGTCTTCAACACATCCACCAAGCACTGCACCTTGCTAAATGCATTAATCATGTGATCTCCTTTAATCCTCTTTTAAAAGTTTGCAAAAATATCCTTTGATCCAGAAAACCCACTTCTAGGGGGTTTTCCTATGGAAATGATTGAGGATATGCCCAAAGATTTTTTTTTTTGTCTATAAGGCTATTTATCAAATATAAGCAAAAAATGAAAATAATTTCCAATAATAAACAGGTGGTAAACAAATTACAATACAAATGCATACTATTGTATAGCCACTTAAAACTATCCTGTGAAAGGATAGGTGATGACAGATAAAATTTGTCCATGAGATAGTACTCAGTGAGTAATGAGTATTAGAAGAGTAGGAACACGATGAGTATTTTCAGAAGTTTAAAGTACGCAACATAAATATGCATAAAATACATGGGATGAGATTCATCAAGTGCCATAGGAATATGAGCGATTCTTTCCCTTCGTTTTATTTCTCCTTCTGACTTCTTAAAGTTTTATGATAGGAAATATCTGTAAGAAATGATGACTCGAGGGAATTAATTCCCTGGCAGTCCAGTGGTTAGCCACTTTCACTGCCAAGGGCCTGGGTTCAGTCCCTGGTCAGGGAGCTAAGATTCCATAAGCCACGCAGCATGACCGAAAAATAAGAACGTTAAATAAAATTTTAAAAACGACTCAAGTACCACGCCCAGTCCCTTGGAGGGAGGGAATGGCAACCCACTCCACTATTCTTGCCTGGAGAATCCCCATGGACTGTAGCCTGCTAGGCTCCTCTGTCCATGGGGTTGCAAACTCAGACAGGACTGAGCAACTAAGCACACACTATGTCCAATTGTTCATAGATGTTAGTTTACTTAGCCCAGTTCACATGCAAAGCCCTTCTGGTCTATAGCATGGTTTTGCACATATTGTCTCAGCAGACCTTCAGAGCAGTCTTTCTGGGTGGACAGGGCAGTTGTTTTCAAACTCGAGATTTCCAAACATATAAAGAAATTAAAGAGAAAGATACAAACAGCCCAGAGCCTCCCTCTGCCCCTCAGCTGGCAGCACCCAGGCCTCTCTGGAGGAGGGCTGCCCAGGCTGTGGTCTACCAGCCTGGTGCTCCAAGCCCTCCTGTCCACTGAGGGTGCCGCAGCTCCAGCTGTTCAGAGTAACCTGTCTCATTCCTGTTTTGACTTTTCCCCCCATGGGTGCTTGGGTTTTCCAGAATTCTCCTCGGCTCTGGACAGGAAGGGAGTGTGTGGTCGGGGACCATTCCAGGATACATGGTCAGCAAAGTCTCCCAAAAGGAATGGAGTGGGCAGTGTGATGGAGCTGGCCTATGCTCACCAAAGCCAATTATTAGCATCTCTTCTCAGCTCTACCATCAGTGACATCACAAAGGTAGCTCAGGAACTGGCCGTGGTGGACATATTTACACCATGGAAACCGGCAAACCCTGAACATTGCAGGCCCTATTCCCTCCCAGAAAGCCAGCTGTTAAGGGTCCAGCACAGGGCTGAGTGGTCTTAGAACGAACTAGAAATCCATATAAAGGAAATGAAGTTTGACTATCCGGACTCTTGCTGTAAACACGATTATGCCTGCAGAGACTAATGCAGGATATGAGTGTTGTTTTGAAATGATGTCACAATTCAGAAAACTGCTTCCATATTTACGAACCTGCCAATGTGCCTCCTCTCCACCCTCCTTGTGGCCACTTAATTTGAAGAGGATCCAAACAAGGGGAAACAGTCAAAGAAAGGCTATCGAAGGCATTTTTTTAAATCTCCAAACTTGATGGACCCAAGTGACGTTTGAAACAAGAAGAGCCACTTAGGTGCTCTGTCCAGGACAACTCCACCGCCTTGACCCAAGGTCCCTCTCCTCCAGGTGTCCTCGTGGGGCCCGGGGTCCCTCTCCTCCAGGTGTCCTCGTGGGGCCCGGGGTCCCTCTCCTCCAGGTGTCCTCGTGGGGCCCGGGGTCCCTCTCCTCCAGGTGTCCTCGTGGGGCCCGGGGTCCCTCTCCTCCAGGTGTCCTCGTGGGGCCCGGGGTCCCTCTCCTCCAGGTGTCCTCGTGGGGCCCGGGGTCCCTCTCCTCCAGGTGTCCTCGTGGGGCCCGGGGTCCCTCTCCTCCAGGTGTCCTCGTGGGGCCCGGGGTCCCTCTCCTCCAGGTGTCCTCGTGGGGCCCGGGGTCCCTCTCCTCCAGGTGTCCTCGTGGGGCCCGGGGTCCCTCTCCTCCAGGTGTCCTCGTGGGGCCCGGGGTCCCTCTCCTCCAGGTGTCCTCGTGGGGCCCGGGGTCCCTCTCCTCCAGGTGTCCTCGTGGGGCCCGGGGTCCCTCTCCTCCAGGTGTCCTCGTGGGGCCCGGGGTCCCTCTCCTCCAGGTGTCCTCGCGGGGCTGGCGCAGGGGCTCTCTGGTCTGTGCTCTGGCTGCCAGTCTGGGGCCACCTCCAGGGGTGCTTCCTGAACCAGCCCGGCTCTTTTCTGCACTTGTGGACGACTCAGCGGGGAGTGAAACTTGATCAGGAAATAATTTGGTCCAGATGGTGCTGATGCAGACAGAGATAACGGGCAGAAGCATTCGGCAAGGCACGTTGCTAGTCTGGGGGAATCCATTTACACTTCTTTGAGGAGTGTCTGTACAAGGATGCCCCTACCCTCGAAGGTTACCTTGGGTTACCTAGCTGCCCGCACATAACTGCGCCTGCGCCAGAAGGGACTGTCCGCTCTCCGGATGAAGGTGGGACCAGACCGACCTTTCCTGCCTGGCAGCACTGTGACAGCTCAGCTGGGTACTTGGCCTTCGGGGGATGTGGAGCGGATCAGGCATAAAGCCCTGAAGACAGCCTCGGCTCCCAGGGATCAAGGGCTTGCGGCAAAGGATAACGGGGCTGCTGAAAGCATCGAAGATGCGCAGAAGGGTGAAGGGGCTGCCCGGAGCGGCGGTCTCCATTTCGGTCAAGTTCGGAGGCATAGAAGAGGCTGGAATCCACCATTTGACCCAGGCTTGTTTTTTTCTTTTTCTCGTGTCACAGACTCGACATGAAATAAGACACAAAGGAAGGACACTCCTCATCTTCAGAGTCCAACCCTCAGAAGGGATGGCTTTGCTTCAGGAAAATAGGAGGCGTGAAACCAGGGGCGCCGTGATGTGATGAAAGGGCTGCGATAGGACGGGAAGGCGCAGGGCAGCCATGGGCGGCCTGCACCGGGCGCTCGGCTGGTCCGCTCCGCCGCCGCGGGCCTCGCGAGGTCTGGCCCATCAGCGGAGCCGACCGCAGAAAAGCGCTTGGAGCCACGGGCGACTTTGGGAAGGGCGGCACATGTTCCCTGAACAGACACCCGCTCGCTCACTGCAGCCTGTGGTCCTCGGGGCGAGTGACCTGGAAAGTTGAAGGAAGCCCTGCTTTCCAGGCCTCTGATGCTGGAAATCAGGCCTCCATCCACCCCTCCAGCCACAGCTGATCGGGAGAGAGAAACCTTCACTCTTCAGGGCCTCTCTTAATACCAACAGGTCCGTGAGAATTTGTTGGACATAATTGGGATTTTACTAAAAACATGAAAATCTCTAGTCACCACGGGGTAGCTCCCACTGTAAAGAGACAGTGATCTATATAACGAATCTGGAAGAATGCAACCTTGAGACCCACATAGACCATCTCCATCATCCTGAAAATTCCCTTGCAGGCAATAGTGTTTTGGTAAATGATCACCAACCAGGTATTCGGAAAAAAAACGATCTATGTATATGTGTGGATATTTATTATATTAATAACTTTCACCAGTATAAAAGCCATAGGATGTGCAATTTACAGCCAATAGCAAAACACATGATACTCTTCCCTCTAAATTCCATGTAGTCAATACATTCTCAAAGAATGCTTTTGTTGATTTTTATCAAGCTCTTGCATACATGCTTCCCTGGTGGGTCAGTGGTAAAGAATCCACCGTCCAAAGCAGGAGACACAGGCTCCGTCTCTGGGTTGGGAAGGTCCCCCGCAGAAGGGAACGGCACCCCACTCCAGTATCCTTGCCTGGGAAATCCCATGGACAAAGGAGTCTGGTGGACTACAGTCCACGGGTCCCAAAGAGTCGATGTAACTTCACAACTAAACAGCAACAACAGTGTTTATCTGTAACCAACCTAGACAGTTCTGACATGAATGCTGACGATTTTATTTACATTATGAGTAATGCAAGTGTGACATAACTTCACTTGGAGACATCAGATACTCAGTTCAGTTCAGTCGCTCAGTCGTGTCCGACTCTTTGCAACCCCACGAATCGCAGCATGCCAGGCCTCCCTGTCCATCACCATCTCCTGGAGTTCATCAAGTCTGTGATGCCATCCAGCCATCTCATCCTCGGTCGTCCCCTTCTCCTCCTGCCCCCAATCCCTCCCAGCATCAGAGTCTTTTCCAATGAGTCAACTCTTCGCATGAGGTGGCCAAAGTACTGGAGTTTCAGCTTTAGCATCATTCCCTCCAAAGAAATCCCAGGGTTGATCTCCTTCAGAATGGACTGGTTGGATCTCCTTGTAGTCCAAGGGACTCTCAAGAGTCTTCTCCAACACCACAGTTCAAAAGCATCAATTCTTCTGCGCTCAGCTTTCTTCACAGTCCAACTTTCACATCCACACATGACCACTGGAAAAACCATAGCCTTGAGTAAATGGACCTTTGTTGACAAAGTAATGTCTCTGCTTTTCAAAATGCTGTTTAGGTTGGTCATAATAGTTGCAGTCTGTCTTACAATGTCATTATTATATCAAGGGTGTTCCCTCTACACCTAATTTGTTGAGAGTTTTGTCACTAAAGGATGTTGAATTTTGTGGAATGCATTTTCTATATTTATTAAGATGACTTAAAATATTTTATTCTATTAAATGACAAACCATACTTATTGATTTGCATAATGCTAAACCATCTTCATGTCCCAGGGATAAATCCCACTCGATGATGGTACATGTGATTCATTTTTTTATTGTGGTAAAATATAAATAACATAAACCTTACCTGGTGGTTCAGACGGTAAAGAATCTGCCTTCAATGCAGAAGACTTAGGTTCAATCCCTGGGTCAGGAAGGTCCCCTGGAGAAAGAAATGGCAACCCATACCAGTATTCTTGCCTTGAGAATTCCATGGACAGAGGAGCCTGGATAATAACAAATGAACTTAAGTACTATATTACAAATGAATGACATAATCTTACTGAAAGAGGAAAGATAAAAACTAACCTAGGGAACTTTGAACAACAGTATTTGGCCTATACAGTTGACTCTTGAACAACACAGATCTGAACTGCACTGGTCCACCTGTATGGGGATTTTTTTCAGTAAACACAGGACCAATTTTTTTTGAGATCTGCAACAAACTGAAAACTGCACAGATGAATGGCATAGCATAGAACTATCCAAAACATCAATCAAAAGTTATGTCAGGAATGCATACAATATATAGATATACATATCATATACAAACTATGTGTGAGTTAGCTGTTTGAATTATTGGTAAGGCTTTGTGGAATCTAAGGGCAGTCATATCTCAGAAAGAGCATGGGATAATACAATGGTTAGCAACCAGGAACCCAGGAAATGCCTTCTAGTATCTTGTCCTGTTTCTCTGTTTAATTTTCATTGTTCTGCCTAGCAACTGTCTCTGCTACTCAGTTCACATGTCAGGTTAACCTGTATCCCAGCTTCAGAGTTTTAAAATTTCCTTCACTTGAAATAGTAGCTCAGTCTGAATAAGAATATTATGGTCCCAATTTCAAATTCCTAGTAGAAAGAATCTGATGATCTCAGTTTAAGTCAGACCTCTACCCATGATGGTCTCATCATCTGTGACCAAGGAATGAAGTCATGTAAACAGAATGAAGTCATGTAAACAGAAATAAGGTTGTCTGGGGCCTGTAGTGTGGAGAATGAGTTAAGCTAGGTCATTATAAGATAAGCCAGTACCCCCAAAAAACTTAATATAATTGCTGAGTGGAAACCAAAAAGAGCCATGTATAATGCAATCTCATTTCAATAAAATAGAACAAAAGTATCTATATACAAATATGTGTTTATTGCTAACACTTATATTAGAAAAGTCAAGAAAGACATCGGTGAGTAGGAAAAATATTTTTTGTTTAATCACTTTTAAAGTTAATTTTATTGGAGTATAGTTGCTTTAAATTCTTGTGTTAATTTCTACTGTACAACAAAATGAGTCAGCTATATATGAAAAATACTTTTTAATTTTTAAATTTTCATTGATATAATTTCAGACTTACAAAAGAGTTGTAAAAATATTATAGAGAATTTTTGTATGCCCTTAACTCAATTTCCCCAAATTTTAAATGTAACATAACCCTCATTAAAATGATAAAAATCAAGAAAATACCACCAATAAATACTACTAATTAATCTATTGGCCATATTCAAATTCTGCCAACTGATCCACTAAATGTCATACTTTTCCTGGACCAGGATGGAACAATCCAGGATTACGCAATGTATTTAGTTTTTTGTTTCTTTAATCTTTAATCTGGGACAGTTTCTCAATCTTCCTTTGTCTTTTGAGACCTTGATATTTTTTTCTCTTTGCCATGAATAAGTATCTTCTGGGGAGATACTTTGACTTAGGTAAAAAATTCCATTTTTCTATTCTTTGTTCTAACAATTTTAGATCCATTAATGATTCTTGCCTAAAACAATTATTACTATACTCTTGGGCAAATGGTGATTTCCTATTTCTGTCACTTCTTCAGTATCTAGTACTTGAAATCCTACTGTTCCAAAAAGCTTTCCCTGTGCCACTGATTATTTGAGTTTTTGATTGATGTGATTTTTTATCATATGGTCTCATGGACATTGATTTTATTATTGGATTATAATATGCTACTCTCATTTGTTTTGTTGCTTAAACTGTCCCAAATTTGGCTACTAGAAACCCTTCACATTGTTTATAATGTTCTTTCAACATGCCCCTATCATTTTTTTTTTTTTGGCTGCACCTTGGAGCATGTGGGATCTTAGTTCCCCAACCAGAGATTGAACACATGCCCCCTGCACTGGAAGCACAGGGCCTTAACCACAGAATGATCAGGGAAGTCCCACTCTCATCATTTTTTGATCACTTATTTTTGACACTGCAAAATGTTCCAGGCTCTTCTTGTTCTCTTCCTGTTCCAGCCTTGGAGTTAACCATCTCTCTAAGGAGCTTTGCTTATCTTTTTTTTTTTTTTTTTTTTAAATTATACTTACAGAATAAAATCTGGGTACTGAGTGAGGTTGTTGCTACTAGGGTGTCATTCTTATAGGCCCTCTTATCAGAGCTGGGGAATAGATGTATATATACATAAATTAATATTTATCTATATGTATATATACATATGCACACACCTCTGTTTCTATATTTCTGTTTATCCAAACCCAACAGTTCATATTGATACTTTTCCCCCAGTTTTACTGAGGTGTAACTGACTCACTTGGACTGCAAGGAGATCCAACCAGTCCATTCTGAAGGAGATCAGCCCTGAGATTTCTTTGGAAGGAATGATGCTAAAGCTGAAATTCCAGTACTTTGGCCACCTCATGAGAACAGTTGACTCATTGGAAAAGATTCGGATGCTGGGAGGGATTGGGGGCAGGAGGAGAAGGGGACAACAGAGGATGAGATGTCTGGATGGCATCACTGACTCGATGGACCTGAGTCTGAGTGAACTCCAGGAGTTGGTAATGGACAGGGAGGCCTGGTGTGCTGCGATTCATGGGGTCGCAAAGAGTCAGACACGACTGAGTGACTGAACTGAACTGAACTGAACTGACAAATAAAGCTGTGTATATTTAAAATGTACAACATGAATTGATGTGTATTTACACTGTGAAATGATTACCACAATTACACCAGTTAACACATACACTACCTCTTTTGTGTATGTGTCATGAGAATGCTTATTCACTTAGCAAATTTCAAGTATGCAATACAATATTATTAATTATAGTCACTGTGCTGTACAATAGATCCCCAGAACTTCTGCAAGTAAAGCAAAACTCTTCTTATTATGCTCTTCATTGTGTCTGTTCTCAGATTTTTTTGCCTCAAAATGTGCTGGAACTTCCCCCCAGGACTCACAGACTCCTACAAGTGTACCCTTATCTGTAGGTGATTGCCAAAGTTGATGTTTTGTGGTAGAGTGTTGGTAGAAAACCCCTTTTCTACCATCTTTTCCTGGTGCTTTTATTCCATTCCAATTTCATAGAAGTCAGTGTAGCCTTCCTCCTTTTCTTATATGTTATTCCTTCTTTGATGCTGCAAGTACCAATAAAATACTAAAAAGGTGCTGAGTACTTCTATCAGAACTGTGCTGTATGCTTTATATAAATACCTAATTTCATCTTCATGACAACCCTGTAGTAGGTAATATTTTTACCTGAATTTTATAGAAGGAGAGAATGAAATATCAAGAAATAAGCAATATTGCTAATTATTTATTAGGTGTTACAGCAAAGATTTAGACCCAAGGGATTAACTCCAGAATTCACATTTTTTACAGCTATGCATATCTTACTTATAAAACCTGAGGAAGTTAGCACAATATAAACCAATCTCATTCATATATATGGATGCAACAATCTAACATAGCAATTAAAATATTACATGTAAAAATCTCAAATAATAAAAAAGAAGAAAATGTAAATGAATATTTATCCAGTACTTGGATGAGATAGAACTCTGTGACATCACAAGTTCCCAGCACCCAGCTGTTTCAGTCACTTCAGGATATACCCCCTCATTTGGCTATGGCAGGAACCAGATTAAAAAAGAATTTGTAGCTCTATGTATTTTTTTCTCAGGGATCGTTCTTGGCTTGTCTGCTTTCCTGTCTGCTTGAATTGCCTTTGTACTCCATTATCTGTCAGACAGATAAAATTAAAGCTTCCTCTTCTTATTGTCCTGTCTGAATTTGGCATCCTGACCCTAGACTATTGGTCTTGGCACTACTAACCCAGTAACTCCATAGGAAACTGACCTGGTAATTATCCTCTTGGCTCCACTTGCCACAGCCTCATGCCCACTTCCAGCCCAGGAATTCAGGGCTTTCCCATGCCTCTCAGGCCCCCATCTGTCTAAGACAGGAGATTGGACAAAAAGTAATGGAAAATACACATACGAATAAACAAAGATGATTAGATCTGACTAAACGGTGACATGTAAAACTTCTATTATTCAAGACAACGTACAATTCTATGATTTTATATACACATAATTAAGGTTTTTAATTGCTAACATTTCTACTAATGTAAGTACTAGTGCTTGCTCAATACTATTCATTTTTTTTACAAGTTTATATTTTGAAATGTTTAAAACCTACAGGAAACTTTAAAAAATAGTACGCAGAACACCCGCATTTATGTGTGTTTCTGTTCAGTTCACTCAGTCATGTCTGATTCTTTGTGACTCTATGGACTGTAGCCTGCCAGGCTCCTCTGTCCATGGGGTTTTCCAGGCAAGAGTACTGGAGTTAGTTGTCATTTCCTCCTCAAGGGAATTTTCCAGACCCATGGATCGAACCTACGTCTCCTGCTTCTCCTGCATCAGCAGGAGGATTCTTTACCACTGAGCCACCTGCTGCTGCTGCTGCTGCTACTGAGCCACTTGGGAAGCCTCCAAATACCTACATACACTTTATCTATATTCAGCAATCAACAGCTGGATTTTCCCACCAGATCTAACTATTTATTGTCTCTATACAAAGGCATTTACGTGCATTTGTGAATCTTATTGCATGCCATGTGTTTCAGGGGTATTATGACTGCTTCAAGTTTGGTGATTTGCTAGAGGATTTATAGGACCAGACCACCTAACCTGCCTCTTGAGAAATCTGTATGCAGGTCAGGAAGCAACAGTTAGAACTGGACATGGAACAACAGACTGGTTCCAAATTTTCTAATTTCATGGCTGCAGTCACCATCTGCAGTGATTTTGGAGCCCAAAAAAACAAAGTCTGACACTACTGTCCACATAATAGGATATTTCCTCAAAGTTTCATGCTATGCACAATGACTGTAATGGCTACAGATGTGACACCTTTTAAAACACACTAACATTTTTCCATCACTCTAAGTCTAGAGCAACAAAACAAGCAAGCCCTGAGTTGTTGTAGGTGCTGATTTCCAGTGTAAACAGCCCTCTTGTAGTCAATTTCAAGCTACCCACAGGGCGTCACCGAACAAAGCTAGAAAGAATGGTACAGTAGCTCATCATTATACAGTAGTTTCACCACATAGGTGTCATAAACATAAATAACCTCTAGAGAAACAATGAAATATAGTAAGGTCACTGGGAAATGATTATTGAGTGTTTGTTATTTTTTAATATAATTTTACTGTAAGATATTAACATGTTTTTAAATAAATTTATACTGCTGTTGGCTGTGCTGGGTCTTCGCTGCTGAGCTGGCTTCTCTCTAGTTGTGGAGAGTGGGGGCTACTCCCTAGCTGCGGTGAGCAGGCTTCTCTCGCCGGGGAGGACAGGCTCTGGGTGCTGGCTCAGTAGTGGGGGTTCTGGGCTCCAGGGCAGAGGCTCAGTACTTGTGGTGCCTGGGCTTAGCTGCTCCTCAACCCGTGGGATCTTCCTGGGTCAGGGATCCAATCTGTCTGTATTGCACTGGCAGCCGGATTCTTCACCACTGAGCCACCAGGGAAGCCCAAGGTTTAACATTTTTAATGATTGCTCTGTAACAACCTGAAATTTTAACCAACTGGCCAGGACACCCCTGCTTGTATCCCTGTGCAGTTAATCCCATCCCATAAGTTATATATACATACTTGCTGTGCAGTGCTAAATCACTTCAGTTGTGTCTGACTCTCTTGTGACCCCAGGGACTGTAGCCGCCAGGCTCCTCTGTCCGTGGGATTCTTCAGGCAGGGATACTGGATGGGT
Source organism: Oreotragus oreotragus (assembly GCA_006410675.1). NCBI lineage: Eukaryota > Metazoa > Chordata > Mammalia > Artiodactyla > Bovidae > Oreotragus > Oreotragus oreotragus. Next base: position 375,161 of record SJYX01016830.1, read on the forward strand.
TGCTGTGCCTTCTCCAGGGGCTCTTTCCACAGGGAGTAAACCCATATCTTCTCTCCTGCACTGGCAGGCAGCTTCTTTACCATTAGCGCCACCTGGAAAGCCTATATATATATATTTAATTTTTTGACAAGGAAAAAGGTAAGAATATAGAATACCGCCTGTATTCTCAGGGTAAAATGATGATTTCTTAAAATACTGGGAAGACAAAGCTTCAGCCCATCGGGCTGAGGGGAAGGACCAATGCCGGCCTAGGTGCTTTCCTTTCGGGAACAGGCTGCTGAGGGGGCTCCTGGAGCATCAGAACCACAGCTGTCAAACCACCGGAACGGGAGCTGACCACTCCTGCCGGAGAGCTTGTCACCAAGGCTCAAGCCAGGCTTTTTTCCAAAACTGTTTTTAATTCCAATATCCCTCCTAATGGCTTACTGTAGACTAATTTAGCCAGGCGTTATGCTAAAAATGGAAGCTAATGATCTCAGCAGAAAGTAACCAAGCCGGTACCAACAGGGTATATTGTAAGAAACATTATCACGGATGCCTTTGTTTTCCGCTTGCCTGTAGAAAGGCTTAATGAGATTCCCTCAGCAAATGCAAACCCGCTCCCTCCCCTCCTGAGAGCTGGAGGCAGCACCTCCCCAGAGCCATCTCACGCTGGGAACCGAGATCGGCTGAAGAGTGCCCACTGCTGCTGCTTGTCATGACTGCCTTTCCGCGAACATTGACAGCATCTGCTTTCCTCCTCTTGGAGTGCCCACCAGTGCTCACCACTCAGCTCAGTGCCTCACAGCTTGGCACACTTTACACCTTCCTGAAGACGCTGTAAAAAGAAGCGTGCTTTCAAGGCAAAGATCTGATATTAGTCATAACACACAACTGTTCAACCAGGACAAATTTAGCAAAAAAAAAAAAAATCAAGCTTTCCGGTGCCACTGTTTGAATGAACCAGAATGTGGGAAAGTAAGCGCACACTTCAATATCACTGTTCCAGTTCAGTCATTAAGTTCTGTCCAATGCTGCGACCCGGGGACGGCAGCACGCCAGCCTTCCCTGTCCTTCACTGTCTCTCAGAGTTTGCTCAAACTCATGTCCATTGTGACATAATTAAATATTTCAGCTGGCAATGATTGAAGCAGAATTCAGGTTTCTTGAGCCATGTGATGTTCAGATTTAATTCATTTGATGTATGTATCCTGAAACCTTATGATGCCAACTTCTACTAATATAAAAAGAAATTTGAGTGTCGCAGAAAGCCACCTGAACTAGGAGAAGTTACTGATGGGGCTTCTTACAATGGAATCTCAGTCATTAGGCGATTAGAACAAAATTCCTAGGAATGATATTTACAAAGTCCAGGGCACAACCTTGATGAAGGGATTTTAATTGTGTAGTTTTTAGAAATAATAGAAGAAATGGTTAGCTTTTGTCTTCCTCTGAGAATTCCCATATTAAGACAGAAACTGCAGGATCCTGACTTAGGACGATTGTTTTAGGGTCAACTCAGAATTTTTTTTCCAGCTTGTAACATCTCCGGGGAAGGCAATGGCACCCCACCCCAGTACTCTTGCCTGGAAAATCCAATGGACGGAGGAGCCTGGTGGGCTGCAGTCCATGGGGTCGCTAACAGTCGGACAGACTGAGCGACTTCACTTTCACTTTTCTCTTTCATGCATTGGAGAAGGAAATGGCAACCCACTCCAGTATTCTTGCCTGGAGAATCCCAGGGATGGGGGAGCCTGGTAGGCTGCCGTCTATGGGGTCACACAGAGTCGGGCACGACTGAAGTGACTTAGCAGCAGCAGCAGCAACATTTCAGTGAATCTCCCATCTCCACCCAGTGTGGGGAAGCATGTTTGTGGGCCATCTTCAGAATCCTGACAGCAGGGGTTCTGCGGGCCGATTTAAGAGCTTAGAGATGCAATACCGAGGATGCAGGCAAGGGCTCTAGGCTCACACACCAGCACATGCCTACAGGCACACAGGTGTGAGTTCCTGCTTGCGGCCGCCAGCTTTAAGCTCTGCCCTCTGGCTAACAGAGAAGTGGGCTCCTTGCCCATCCCCCCTCCTCCCGCCCCTCCCACAGGCCCCAAGGGAATGGAGGGAAGTGCACTGCAGAGCCCTAGGATCACAGCCCCGCTGCTGTGCCTGCTCAGTGGCGTGGACCCACCCTCGGTGCAGGTGCAAGACGTATTATGGATAAACACAGTGGCATGAGATTGAGCAAACGACCTCTCTTCTTGCATACCTTAGGGTTCCTTGAATTAAATACCCAATTTATGAGAACAGATTAGCCAAGGGGGGAAAAAAATGCAATGACTTTACTAGGAGATTCATCCCACCAACTCAGTGTCTCTTCTCCCAAAAGAAATGAAGAAGAAAATGAAATATCTATCATTATGTAAATATCCTAACATAAATTTAGTATTGTTAATATAATGTACCTTCTGACAGGCCAGTTTGGACAATTTGGAACAGAAAATCCACTGACTGTTCATATAACTACATAATCATCGTTGTCTAAATCTCAGCCATAAAGAAAAATGTGACAGAACCCTGGAGAAATGTCACGTTCTGCAGGGATGTGTACTCTGAGGTACTACCAGGGAAAGTCATGGGTTTTTACCAGTCAGCATCAACTAGCCATGGATGTACATTTAAAGGGCTTTTAATAATGAGTTTCATTTCTCCTGATACAAAACAAATTTTCTTTGGGTGCAACAATTTCCTTTAACCTTAAAAAGGTCAGTTGTTCCAGAATGCATATTCTATAGAAGAGTTCCTTCCTCTTGTGCTAAACAGACAGGGTTCTGAGCCTTATAATAACCCTGGCAAGCTAAACTGCTTCGTCATCACAGCTTCTGCAAGTTTGCCGTATAAGGTGATTCATCACTTAAAGCCAGGTCTGGACCCAAGTTCAGCTTAAAGAAAGTGCCAGCAGTACACTGCTAATTACCAGGGCAAACATTTGTATTTCAAAGTTGACAAATAGGATAATTCTTCCCACAGACTATTAGTTCTAAAAAGAGTGACTGTTGATTCCATCCCACCAAATACTCCGCCTTCAGGCATGGGCCCCTACCCATCTTTAGTTAGTAACAGTTGAAGGCAACACTTCTTAGATCAACAAATGCCTGGGCAGTGATCCTCATAATTAAATCCCCCTTTGCCTCTCACTGGGCTCCCTGGTGTCCCAGATGGTAAAGAATCTGCCTGCAATGCAGGAGACCCAGATTGGATCCCTGGGTCAGGAATATCCCCCCGAGAAGGGAATGGCTACCCACTCCAGGATCCTCTCCCGGAGAATTCCATGGGCAGAGGAGCCTGGCGGGCTATATAATATAGCCTGTGGTGCCGCAGAGTCAGACGCAACTGAGCCACTTAACACTTTCACTTTGCCTCTCACTACAAAGGCCAGTCTGGCCCACCTTAGAGTCAAGAATGCTTTTCCTGACAGTCAAGGCGCTGTTGATTTGGAAGTTTCCTTAGCAATAAGGGTCTTCAGACACCGTAGCCAGAGCTGTTGGTTGGAGTTTCCCTGCAGCATCTCTAAAATAACATACATTCAGCTCTACGGCAGTAGAGGTGAGCAGGCCCTCAGCGAATTTCCTGGAGGGAAAAGGGTTGCAGGCAGGACCAGCCTTCCAGCGCCAACTCACAGAGCTCATTTCGCTGCGGGACAGTCCTTCAAAGTCCACCTTGAACCCAGTTCCCCCAAAGCAGGCAGAAACAGATGGGACAACTCTAAACAGCTGTCTATGCAATGTACCCTCTTCTGGAAACACAATCCACTGATAGGAAAGCCAGTTTGGAAAAAAATAAAAAATGTAGATGCTACTCAAATTTCAGAGCTGTTATCAGTGGGGGAAAATTATTAACGAAAGTGAATGGCATGTTTTTTGCATTACAAAGTAAGTTCCTCTTAATAATTTTGATTAGTAACAAATTTGGATTGCTTTTAAAACAATGTATTTTTATGTATTTGGTGTGTTGGGGTCTTAGTGTGGAATGCGGGATTTTTTGTTGTGGCACATGGGGTCTGGTTCCTGATCGGGGATCAAACCCCGACCCCCTGCGCTGGGAACACAGAGTCTTAGCCACTGGACTCCCAAAAGTCCCTGAATTACTTTTGATTTAACAGAGACAATGAATTACACTGGTTAAAATGTGAATAATATCATATTTATTAATATAGTAAACCCTAAATATAGAAGATCTATGGCTCCAAGAATACTTTCACTGGCTTTAAAAAAAAAATCAAATAAATGCTTTTTTGAAGAACAAAGTTATACAATGGCATCTTAAATATTCACTGAAAATGACTTAACATGAAATATAATTAATAGTTGTCACATTAGAGTTGTTCTTTTCCTTTTCTCCAAATTTTCTATAGCATGGTTACATAATTTTTATAATAAAAATTGTAAATTAAGAAAGAATTTGAGGTTATAAAACACAGTTGGCTTTTCAAAAATCTTCAAACAAGGCAGGAAAGGGGACATTCAACCAAGATGAAGAAGATGCTGGGTGGAGAGGTCTGGAAGGAGATGTGGCCTGTCAGCCCTTCATTTCCAGCTGCATTGTCCCTGGAGACAGCAATCAGGAGCCCCCTCTCCTGCCATCAGGATTCCCACCAAGGTGGGGAGGACAAATCCCAACTGCTACACGCTTATCAGCCCTGTGTGCCTGGGGGTCTCAAGGCACTTGTGGAACCTACACTTGATTAGGTTTGATGGTGAGGATCGTGAGGATCACACACAAAAACCAAAATGACCGATTAACAGTGACGTCCCAGGAGCAGTCAGCGTGGGAACCACGCCATCAGACAGGCATTCCCTAACCCACGGGCTGAGGGAAAGGGCAGGCGCCTTTCTTTTCTAAAATTATATCTCCTTTACTCAACTATGCTCACTTCAATGGAGAAAGCAATGGCACCCCACTCCAGTACTCTTGCCTGGAAAATCCCATGGACAGAGGAGGCTGGTGGGCTGCAGTCCGTAGGATCGCTAAGAGTCGGACACGACTGAGCGACTTCACTTTCCTGCATTGGAGAAGGAAATGGCAACCCGCTCCGGTGTTCTTGCCTGGAGAATCCCAGGGACGGGGGAGCCTGGTGGGCTGCCGTCTACAGGGTTGCACAGGGTCAGACACGACTGAAGCAACTAAGTGTGAGACTTTAAACAGACCTCACGCACACTGCCTGGAGAAGGGAATGGCAGCCCGCTCCAGCATCCTTGCCTGGAGAATCCCATGGACGGAGGAGCCTGGGGGCTACAGTTCGTGGGTCGCAAAGAGTCGGACACGACCGAGCGACTAGACCACCACCTCCACCATGCACACTGACAGCCCACAGAGCAAACTCCTCACACCCTTGCAGGGTTGGTTTCTGTTTTGTTTTTTTTTTTTTGGGGGGGGGGGGGCACGTGCTACAAAACCAAAATTGGTACTGAGAATGTGTGTGCATCTCAGAAGATAAATTTTTAAAACTCATTTTTTAAAATGGTCTAGTGGACATTCCAAACTAGTAACTTAACCCAGGNTTTTTTTTTTGGGGGGGGGGGGGGCACGTGCTACAAAACCAAAATTGGTACTGAGAATGTGTGTGCATCTCAGAAGATAAATTTTTAAAACTCATTTTTTAAAATGGTCTAGTGGACATTCCAAACTAGTAACTTAACCCAGGGAGGAGGGACCATAAGTGCTTACTGTATTGGTCTATAAAAATAGAAAGCCCTCAAGAAGGACTTCAGACTCCCTTCCTGGAGAAAGCACACAGCTTGTGGCCAGAGGCTATGCCCACGCGGATGTAACTTCCTCCCTAAAGGCCGGACGCACCCTCCTCCGCCTCGGAGGTGTCGGGAGGCCGGGCACCCGCACCTCCCAGCGGCGAGCCGCCGGGGTCACAGCTGCTGGCTGGTGAAGAAGGATTTGGTCTCCCTGCAGGTGGGGTTCACGCAGAGCGGACAGCTCAGGGTCAGCTGCGTGGAGCAGCGCTCCTTAGACTGGAGGTGGGAGTGGACCAGGTCGGCCAGGGCCTGCAGGACAGACAGGAAGGACAGACAGTCAGAAGCACAGTCACCGCTGCTCCCCACGCCGCCTTCACGCCCCCGTCTGCCCAGAGGAGCGCCAGGGCGTGGGGCTTCTCTTCACCTCATTATTGATTTGCATCCTTTGAACCCAATTCTATAACGTCTTCCTTTCCTCAGAATTCTCAGCTTAGAGAAAAGGCGAAAATTCAGGTTTTAGAAAACGAAATCCCCACACCCCACCTGCTGAACCTTGTCTCTGGAAGGCAGATTTTAAATTAGACGTCGTGATGGGTGGGTAGAAATAAGAAAGCAGGGACTCTGAAGGAGGAGAGAGCCGGAGTATAAGGGATTCGATTTTATTTTTCTAATTAATTGGAACTCAAAATGTTCTAATATGTGAGAAAACCAATATTCTGTACGAGTTTCTCAGAGGACCGCTCTCCGACATGCTCTACTAAAATGGTTGTAACATTAGAGATACCTTTGAGAACAGTGGGTTTCCATTAAGAGACTCTGCTCTTCTGATGTTTTCAAGTCCACACTGAATCAAATGAGAAAAGGGAGGAAAAACACATACACATTTATTTTCCTTTTGTTTTTAAAGAAACTGCTACAAAAAAAAATAAATACACATACAGATACACACACAACTCAAAGTCTTGGTACCCAAGTATTCGCACACCACCCAGAAACAAAAAACAGTCCTGAGACCAGGCACAGACACTGATTTCCACCTCTCTATTGTCAAACTGCTCATCAATTTCTATTCCCACCCCCAAGCCCATGACCCTCCAATGGGTGCTTTGTTTCCAAACCATTTTTGAGGTTCTATCAGATAGAATACTCAAATAATTTAAATCTGCTTACCATTCTTTTTAGTCCACCTTTCTAATGCCTACTTATAGACTCTACCTAAGCAGAATGTTGCTTTAGAGACTTAAATTTGTATGCATGCTTTGATTCCAAGTGCCAAAAGAGGTAAATTAATTTAATGTGTATTGAAACTAAATTGGATCTAATATGCAGAGTTAGGATTTTAAATATATTCTTACCTAGAAAAATCTAAGTTAGAAAACTAAGGATTATTTCATAACCATCCTTACTCCCCTCTCCAAAAATATCCTGTTAATTCTAGCAAATTATCCCACAAATAACTGTGAAATATCTATTATTTACTCAGGTAACTAGGATCTTCTCTTTCCCTTTCTGAAATGCTGATGGCTTTTCGGTTGCTTTAAGTTAGAAGACTGGAAACAGGAAAATGGTGAGATTCAGCAAACACATGGTTCTCAACAGACCAGTCACATTCTAACACTTCACAGAGAGGCAAGCTAGCCATCCTGCTGTTGGTCCTTGGCCGCAACCACTGCAGGTCAAGTTCCCTGACCAGGGATGGAACCTCACCCCGTGCAGTGGAAGCATGCAGCTTTAATCACTGGACCCCAAGGTAAGTCCTAGAAAGCATCACTAAATGAAGTCTATAGACAACCTACAATCTCATTTTAGCCAGTTACAACTTTCCCATAAATTCCTTATCAGAACTGCTGACAAGCACCTTAGGTGCTCTCTACCTGCACGACCAGCAGGCACACACAAAAACGGGGCGGGGGGCAGGGGGTGGCGGGAGTTGCTGCTGAAGCTCCCCGCAACCCACTCTCCACCCTGCCCTGCACCTGCCACCAGGTCCCAGAGAGGGAGACGTATTCTTCACAACCAGGTCCCCACCCAGCACACGTGGGATGACCAGGGCCAGGAGCTGGGATGCAGGATGAGCGGGGAGGTCTTTTTGGGTCCCCAGGGTTCCACGGTTCCCACAGAAACAACGCTAGGAAAGGGGGCGCAGGTTCAGGCCAGCCCTCAGAAGCCCTAAGATGGGTCAACAGCGGTTTTCCTCCATGTGGATGACAATCACATCCATCTTCCATTACAAGACACTCAGGATGGTTGGTATTTGTTATTTCAATAATCAGATTGATCACAGCATAGTAGCAAACAGCTAATTAAGTGAGTGCATAAAAGAGTTCAGGGAAATTACAACACATAACTGCTCCAGAGTTCATCCCATGGTCTTTCTTAAATGAGGAGGATTCTAGTGCCTCAAAACCCACCAGAAGCAGCGTCACAGCCTGAGCAAAGGGCACCATTAGGTGAAGAAAGGAATTATATAGAGAACAATAAAATTCTTTTCTTCCAAACTGGTGAGAAGTACACTTATTATTTTCTCAAGGAAGTGTGGTTTTTACTACTTTCAATGGGTATAGTAACTCAAACTAAACCAATGATGTTGCCTGCAGTGATGCCCGGATCACCCGTTTTGCAAAGGCACGAAAGTGCTTTCCCCCTGCAAACGTGGAAATGAAGTCGATTTGCTCAGATCAGAACTCGGATGAAGTATTATCTGGAACAATGAGGCCATAGTACATGCAAACACATATACCAAGCAATATTTCTGAATGATACAATTAATTAGATTACTGCAGAGCGAGTTACCTTTTAAAACAAATCACATTTCAAAAAAACAAAGTCAAAATGGGATTAATAAACCACACTTACCTCATTGGCTAGAACTTGAGAGTACTCGATGTCCAGCTCATAGAGCGTTTCAATGTGATCACTGGTAAACGCTATTGGAACCAAAAGGATGTTCTTCCTTCCCCTCTTACAAAGCCCTCTGATGGCCTCGTCTGTCTGAGGACCCAGCCAGGGCATCGGGCCAACCTATGAGAAAGCAGGAGTGCACACAGGGACCGTGTCTCACTACAGCCTACTGCCCTGGACACACTCACATGCACACACCTGTGCACACGCACACACGCAGCCTCCCTGTAAGAGTGAGGGCCACGCTTTACACCTCGCTAATGGGTTTTGGTATTTCTTTATTAGGCTTGAATCCTTCTAGAAGCTGGCAAAATAAGAAGAATTTCTGTGATTTCAACTGAAAATAGTGTATTGTTTGAATGGAATCAATGGAATTCGGCTCATCACCTGTTTTCCTCTCCATCATATTTGCTTGCAGAATTCCTCCTGCTCATATGAGCAGTTAGGTTATTGCAGAACATTCTGTCTGCATGAAAAGGCCAAATCTGATCGTTTTATAACTAAGTCCTAAAATAGACATCCTCCAAAGAGCTGACCACCTGCAAACACGTGGAAGTCACCTACCTTGGACTGCCAAACCAGCCGGTAGGGGTTGGAGTAACCCAGCTTGTCCATAACTCTCTGGACAGTGGCGCCCACCTCCTGAGGATAGGGGTCCCCTCTGTTGACCACCTGCAGCAGAGACACAGGAGTTCAGTCTCCAACACTGTGCAGGGTTCTGAGAGCCTAGGGCTGGGCGGGGAGGCAGCCTGGGCCCTGGGCTGGAGGCTGCCCCTTGTCCTCCGCACTAATGCCCACGCCAGCTGAGCTCAGGGCCCAACTCACTTGGATGGGTTTCATCGGCCAAAGGCGCACAGGGCACCAGATCAGCTCTCGGGTTCCTAGGAATGCATCAGACTCTACATCCACGTCACCCAGAGGAGACTGACAATACATACCACTGGAGGATGGATTTCTCCAATCCCCCGGCTGGAACAGGGACGACGACAAAGAGATGCCGGCAAGGAGTGGGCCTCCACTTTTGGTAGCTACCTCAAGGGCTGATTTTATTTTAATTTTTGACTGTGCTTTGCAGCTTGCAGGGACTCAGTTCCCCGAACAGGGACTGAACCCAGGCCATGATAGTGAAAGCCCGGGACCTTAACCACTGGAACGCCCAGGGAACTCCCTGATTTTAGAAACGGAACTGAAAGAGTGCTGTGTGGACAGTGTATAGAACTACTGAGTTCATGGGGACCAGGTGAACAAAAGGGGCGAACACTAGTGGAGTAAGAGAAAGAAGCAGCACGTGGTTCGGATTCCAAGCTCCTTGAGAACGCGGCCTGTGCCTGCGAGCTCCTTTCGGTTCCTTCTCCCCACTCCTCCCGCAGCAGCGGACCACAGCCGCGCTTTGAGCACAGCCAGTGTCTGCAAGCGCGCCTCACCTTGAAAGCGTGCAACAGACATCTTCTTTTTACTGCTTTAATATTTAGCTGTATCGTTGCTCTTTAGTTGCTAAGTCATGTCCAGTTCTTTTAAGACTCCATGGGACATAGCCCGCCAGGCTCCTCTGTCCATGAGATTTCCCAGGCAAGAATACTTGAGTGGATTGTCATTTCCTCCTCCAGGAGATATTCCAGACCCAGGGATCGAACCCACGTCTCCTGCATTAGCAGGCAGCCACCTGGGAAGCCCATTTAGTTGTGTACCAACTTTCTAACCCCCGCATCCTGCTTTATTTCTTCCCACAATACTTATTACCTTCTAATGTTTCATACGACTTTCTTATCTATTATGCTTATTATTTTCCTCCTCCCCTTCATTCCCTGAATGCAAAGATTTTTTTGGTCTGTTTTGTTCATTCCCCTATTTTGTGATAGAGGATAGAACAGTGCCTGGAATAGCGTAGGTGTTCAATAAACACTGTTGAGATGAAATGATGAGCTATTCTATGATATGGCTAAAAGTGAGTTTGCCATTCAAAACATGAAGGCAGAACGAATGAGAGAAATACAAAGTCACCATTAGACCAACACAGAAATATCCACTTGAAGCTAAAAATCAGTGAGCAAAAGTCTGAAACACAGTAAGATATTTGCATAATCTCCAAGTAGCTCACTTAAGATATTTTTAATCACAAAGAGACAATAGTGACTTTATAATGGGCAAATCCAGAAGACTCCACCTTAGGCAAATGACCACAGATCACGTCAGGAGTAGTAAGATTAATTGGCAGCCTGCACTCCCAACATGATGCACTCAGAAGCACAGGCCACCGGCGAGGGGAGAAGGGGTTATTCTTCCTGATAATAAGCAACCTCAGTCTATGCATGAGAAAACACCCAACTCATCCAAATGAAGGAGCATGCTGCAGAATAACTGTGTGTGTGCGTGTGCGCTAGTTGCTCATTCGTGTCCAACTTTTTTCGACCCCATGGACGGTAGCCCGCCAGGCTCCTCTATCCATGGGATTCTCCAGGCAAGACTATCAGAGTGGGTTGCCATGTTCTTCTCCAGGGGATCTTCTCGACCCAGGGATCGAACCCGCGTCTCCTGTATTGCAGGCAGATCCTTCACCATTTGGGCCACCAGGGTTGCTACAAAATCATGCTTCAAAAATATCAAGTTCAGCAAAGACAAAGACAGTAGGAGGAACTGTCCCAGACTGTAGGAGCCTAAGGAGCTGGGACAAGTAACTTCCCTGGGAGATCCTGGGAAAGGAAAGCAACGCCTGAGGTAGAGCTGGTGAAAAGCGATTGAAGTCCTCAGGTAACAGCTCTGCACCTCGGTTCAGTTCTGTTTCTATCGCTGGACTTGCGGTTATGTGAGATGTCAACGTTAGGAGAAGCTAAGGGAACTCTGTACTATTCTGTAACTTTTCTGTAAGTCTAAAATGACTTCAACATACATTATATATATATATTTAAGTTATTAAGGGGGAAAGGGGCTTCCCAGGTGGTGGTAGTGGTAAAGAACCCACCTGTCAGGGCAGGAGACATAAGAGACAGGGGTTCGGTCCCTGGGTCGGGAAGATCCCCTGCAGGAGGAAATTGCAATCCACTCCAGTACTTTTACCTGCAGAACCCCATGGACGGAGGAGCCTGGTGGGCTTCAGTCCGTGGGGTCGCAGGGTTGAACACAACCGAAGCGCTTGGCACGCAAGGGGCAGAAGTCATGAGGAGCAAACGCAGGAGAACAGGGCTTGCAAGAACAATTCTCTTGCTCGACAATCCCTCCGCCTTCCCGACCCCATCCGGACCCTCCTGACTTCAAGGTGTGCCTCAGTTCTACCCAAGACCCTTGGCAGAAAAAAAAAAACACACCCACACACCCACAAAAAAAAAAACCTGGAAGCCGCGTGCTCAGTCCCAGAGAGGGGAGAAAGGGAAGTGAGGGAGAGAAAAGCAGAGAAGACAGCACCTGGAACCGTTCACGCATGAACACGTGCTTCCCCCTCTCCCGCTTCCCTCTGGCCCTTCAGCCGCTACCTCGTCACACACGGGCGGGTATAAAGAAAGCATGAGGGAGGCGGGCGAGCAGGAGGACGGACGTGTGAAGAGGCTGCGCGCGGTACCAGAGAGGAGAGGCAGGCTTCCCGAAGAGCAGGTGGCGACCGCCAGGCCAGTCAGAAGCGGGGCCCCAGGGAGGCCCCGGGTTAACTCATCAACCCTGCAGCGAAAACCTGAATGATGCCTACGGCAGGAATTCTCCGCCCCTCCAACTTTGACAGCAATGTTTTCAGGACACAATGCGAGCTGCAAGCTGACGAAATGGACTGCTGACCCCAAGCGTTTCTGTACATCATATCACTCTTGTCTCCAAAAACGCGATAGTCATGGCACAAGGGTGCTACTTTAACAAACACCCGGTGTTAATATGAGAAACTAAGGAGCAACCAGATCGTAACTGGATACACTTTACATGGACTGGCCAAAATGTGCTCCCCTGGGCGAATGAAAAACGAATCACTTCCTGGAATTCAAACAACTTCGGTCAAGTCTTGAGGACATAAAGAATGGAGTTGAGAGAGCTCAGTCTGGATATGGACGCCCATATTCAAGGAACCATCCAAGTTCCTGGAACAGGGCAGGCGAAAACAGCCTTATTTAACTGTCCCATTTAATAAAATTCTCACATAGGAATGGATCTTCAACTTATCATTTTAAAGGAACTTAGGAAGATAATATCTACTCACAGTATCATAGTCTGAATTGTTACTAGGGTTCAAGAGCTTCGCTGGTGGCTCAGCCGGTAATCCACCTGCGATGCAGGAGACCTGGGTTCGACCCCTGGGTTGGGAAGATTCCTAGAGAAGGGAAGGGTTGCCCACTCCAGTCTTCTGGGCTGGAGAATTCCGTGGACTGCACGTCCATGGGGCTGCAGAGAGGTGGACACAACTGAGCGGCTTTCTCTTTCAGGTCTCAAGAAATGAGTCTAGAGGGCTGACTCACTGGAAAAGACTGAGGCTGGGAGGGACTGGGGGCAGGAGGAGAAGGGGTCGACAGAGGACGAGATGGCTGGATGGCATCACCGACTCGATGGTCGTGGGTTTGGGTGAACTCCAGGAGTTGGTGATGGATGGGGAGGCCTGGCGTGCTGCACTTCATGGGGTCGCAAAGAGTCGGACACGACTGAGCGACTGAACTGAACTGAAATTAGCACCAAGCCCAGTTTGAGATTTTTGAGTCCCTCCTTGCCCTGGGCTTGGAAACTGGACCCACGTTATACCTTTTAAACCCTCTACCATTGGGTCATCCAACAAAATATTCTTACTTACAGACATTGGCAGTGAGTGAGCAGAAAAAAGAATGACCACCTCGCGTCTCTTCTCAGGAGGAAAGTGATCCAGCTCTTTCAGAATATGGTCAGCAAAGCACTGCAGGAACACCAAGAAAGGGGGGGATACGGAGGGGGCAGGAAGAAAGACATGGGAGGAGAAGAGAACATTCTGTAAATAAGGGTGACACCACAAATCTCAGCGAAGCCCTCAAACACAGGAACTGCCTCTGTTAAGAAAAAAACCCCTGCAAACTGTACAGCCTCTCTAGCTTTGGTTCATCATCAGAATGGCTCATAACGGTTCCAGGGGCCTGGGGAATTTGATGGGAAACTTCTAAAGCTTGCTAATGGCTCACTGAAAATGAACGCTCCGGACCTGCTTCCCCGTGGGAGGCACAGGGCACACTTCCAGATGGAAAGGAAACACAGATGGGAAGGAGGAGTTGTTTTAAGACCTCTCACTCGCTCTGTTAGCAGGAAAACCGCTTACAGGGTCTTTCTGAATCTCCCTTAGTTTGGCTTTCAGGCATATCACATTAAAATACATTAGACAGAAATAACCAAGGGATAAGAAAATATGGTTCCTTTTATACGACCTTGGCCTCCCTGAGTCAGTCTTCATAACGACCTTCCTAACAGCACACGAGAGGGTTGCACAACTCTCGTTCAATTCACAGAGAGGGGAGACACGGCCGACGGGGTGGGGATGGGGGGTGGCGGGCGTTGGGTCCCATCTGCGGAACCTGGGCCAGAAGGCAGCTCCCGCTCCTCCACATCTCTGTCCACCAGATCAGCCAAACCCCTTTCGTGGCCAGCACATCCAGAGTCACATCAGTAGGTGCTGAAATACCAGATCTGAGGAGGCCTCCTTTCATCTCACTCTTTAATCATGCTGTCATTCAACTTATAAAGCAAATGGCTACAAAGGACATGAATGGGTCAACCGACGAAACTGGAGTATGAACGTAGGTTGGATAGATTTCATTATCAATATGAAGTTTGCTGAAGTTGAATATTGTATCATTGCTATGGAAAAGAATATACTGTTTAGGTGTAAAGAGTGGTTTTATACATCTGTGTGTGTGCATGTATATACACCTTATTCTCAAAAGGTTCAGGAAAAAATTATGTATACACAGACACACATATGCACACACACATAAAGGGTNTCTACTCACAATATCATAGTCTGAATTGTTACTAGGGTTCAAGAGCTTCGCTGGTGGCTCAGCCGGTAATCCACCTGCGATGCAGGAGACCTGGGTTCGACCCCTGGGTTGGGAAGATTCCTAGAGAAGGGAAGGGTTGCCCACTCCAGTCTTCTGGGCTGGAGAATTCCGTGGACTGCACGTCCATGGGGCTGCAGAGAGGTGGACACAACTGAGCGGCTTTCTCTTTCAGGTCTCAAGAAATGAGTCTAGAGGGCTGACTCACTGGAAAAGACTGAGGCTGGGAGGGACTGGGGGCAGGAGGAGAAGGGGTCGACAGAGGACGAGATGGCTGGATGGCATCACCGACTCGATGGTCGTGGGTTTGGGTGAACTCCAGGAGTTGGTGATGGATGGGGAGGCCTGGCGTGCTGCACTTCATGGGGTCGCAAAGAGTCGGACACGACTGAGCGACTGAACTGAACTGAAATTAGCACCAAGCCCAGTTTGAGATTTTTGAGTCCCTCCTTGCCCTGGGCTTGGAAACTGGACCCACGTTATACCTTTTAAACCCTCTACCATTGGGTCATCCAACAAAATATTCTTACTTACAGACATTGGCAGTGAGTGAGCAGAAAAAAGAATGACCACCTCGCGTCTCTTCTCAGGAGGAAAGTGATCCAGCTCTTTCAGAATATGGTCAGCAAAGCACTGCAGGAACACCAAGAAAGGGGGGGATACGGAGGGGGCAGGAAGAAAGACATGGGAGGAGAAGAGAACATTCTGTAAATAAGGGTGACACCACAAATCTCAGCGAAGCCCTCAAACACAGGAACTGCCTCTGTTAAGAAAAAAACCCCTGCAAACTGTACAGCCTCTCTAGCTTTGGTTCATCATCAGAATGGCTCATAACGGTTCCAGGGGCCTGGGGAATTTGATGGGAAACTTCTAAAGCTTGCTAATGGCTCACTGAAAATGAACGCTCCGGACCTGCTTCCCCGTGGGAGGCACAGGGCACACTTCCAGATGGAAAGGAAACACAGATGGGAAGGAGGAGTTGTTTTAAGACCTCTCACTCGCTCTGTTAGCAGGAAAACCGCTTACAGGGTCTTTCTGAATCTCCCTTAGTTTGGCTTTCAGGCATATCACATTAAAATACATTAGACAGAAATAACCAAGGGATAAGAAAATATGGTTCCTTTTATACGACCTTGGCCTCCCTGAGTCAGTCTTCATAACGACCTTCCTAACAGCACACGAGAGGGTTGCACAACTCTCGTTCAATTCACAGAGAGGGGAGACACGGTCGACGGGGTGGGGATGGGGGGTGGCGGGCGTTGGGTCCCATCTGCGGAACCTGGGCCAGAAGGCAGCTCCCGCTCCTCCACATCTCTGTCCACCAGATCAGCCAAACCCCTTTCGTGGCCAGCACATCCAGAGTCACATCAGTAGGTGCTGAAATACCAGATCTGAGGAGGCCTCCTTTCATCTCACTCTTTAATCATGCTGTCATTCAACTTATAAAGCAAATGGCTACAAAGGACATGAATGGGTCAACCGACGAAACTGGAGTATGAACGTAGGTTGGATAGATTTCAGTATCAATATGAAGTTTGCTGAAGTTGAATATTGTATCATTGCTATGGAAAAGAATATACTGTTTAGGTGTAAAGAGTGGTTTTATACATCTGTGTGTGTGCATGTATATACACCTTATTCTCAAAAGGTTCAGGAAAAAANTATCAATATGAAGTTTGCTGAAGTTGAATATTGTATCATTGCTATGGAAAAGAATATACTGTTTAGGTGTAAAGAGTGGTTTTATACATCTGTGTGTGTGCATGTATATACATCTTATTCTCAAAAGGTTCAGGAAAAAATTATGTATACACAGACACACATATGCACACACACATAAAGGGTATGCAAATGGTAAAGTGGGATAAATGTTAACACAGGAATCTAAATAAAGAGATGAGGGTTCCTTATATACTATTCTGGTAACTTTTATGTATGCTTGAAATTATTTCCAAATAAAAATGTTTAAACATAATATTAAAAAATTATAAAGGACAGTTTACCAAAACCATGTAAATTTGCACTTGTTGGCATTTTTGATATATCAGTGGTTAATATGACAGGATGAGCAATTACGCCATAACAAATACTGGAATATTATTAGTTTTCTCAGAACCCTCAAATTTTGATACATTAATGCTCAAAGGCACAAAATGGTGCCTAGAGAGTTTGCTCCCTTTTCAAAATTTATAATTTACCTACAGAGTCAATGTGATAGGATTAAATACCAACATAAACAATATTTTTTGGTGGTCTTTGCAGTGTCAGTAGACTAAGGATGCTCAGAAAAGATCATATTTGTACAAGCCCAGACAAGGAGGCCCAGTGCAAAGTTTAAAGAGAGGCTGCAACATACATTTACTCTAAATATTCCAGCAGTTAGATAACAGAAGCAAAATGACTATTTCAGTAATTATTACTTATAAGTAGAAATATAGATTAAACACAAGATTTTTAGTTCCAGCTTTTGTTTTTTGTTTAGTTTTTTTTTTTCCCATTTCCACTAGCTATCAAATCTCCTTCTTGTGTAATCCACATAATACTAATAAACTCTAAAATTTTGTTTCCTCGAGATTTTAGTAGGATTTCTCCTTTTATCGTCTTGCATGCAAGGAGAAACACCATTTGTTACGGCTTACAGCAGACTCTAAGCCGACGTCAGCACTCAGGAGCCGGGCTGCTGCTGTTGCTGCTGCTGCTAAGTCGCTTCAGTCGTGTCCGACTCTGTGCGACCCCACAGACGGCAGCCCACCAGGCTCCCCCGTCCCTGGGATTCTCCAGGCAAGAACACTGGAGTGGGTTGCCATTTCCTTCTCCAATGCATGAAAGTGAAAAGTGAAAGTGAAGTCGCTCAGTCGCTGACTCTTTGTAACCCCGTGGACTGTAGCCTGCTGGTCTCCTCTGTCTATGGAATTCTCCAGGCAAGAATCCTGCAGTGGGTTGCCATTTCCTCTTCCTGACCAGGGATCAAACCTAGGTCTCCTGCATTACAGGCAGATTATTTACCGTCTGAGCCACCAGCCCGCCAGACTCAGGTTGAAATGAAGCATAAATGGAACCAAACAAGTGATTCACAATACATTTTCTATACACATTTCTTTCCTTTTTGTGGGGGTGGGGAAGGGAATATATATTATCTATATGCATTTCTTTTCTTTTGGGGCCACACAGAGAAGGGAGATAAAGAGGAGGATAATATTCCTGGGAAATGTTGCTTTGAGTGCAGTGTCTCTTACTGAGCTAACCACTCTCTTGGTAGACATTAGGCTAATGCATCACTTATTAATTATTCCAGGATTTGACCGTGACATTATTAATAAGGGGGAATCACTTTGGTGCTCATCTTTTGCTCTACTCTATTCTTACTAGGTTTGAACCATAATTCTTCCTTTTCACAGTGCTCTGTAGATCTCCTACTCCACACACAGCTTATGACACAAAAACTCACCCTTCACATTCACTATTTTGGGTAGCATAATACAGGAAGTAAAGTCATTATTCTTTTTCTTGAAAACCCTAAAAATATTGATGAGAGCCTACTATGTTTTAGACTGAGTGTGCAAGAACTACAAGAGCAATTTCCCAGAGAAAAGAGTAAAAATCTATCTAATAATTGGGGCTGATATGCAAGATAAGGAGTAATACACTTTAAAAATTAAAATGATGGTTCTAGAAAAGATCAACTAAAGAGTACTGGCTTCTCTTATCTTTAAAAATTAAAATGATGGTTCTAGAAAAGATCAACTAAAGAGTACTGGCTTCTCTTATTTTTATACTTCTTCATATTAAATAATGAGATCATATTTTCTTGGTAGCAGGTGACATCAATTTTTAAAATAAGGAAGACAAATTGTCCTCTCTTACCTAATCAACTACAGCTCATGTTTCCATATCCAAGTAAGCATCCTTTCCTCAGGGATACTTCCTAAATCCCAGTTCAGATAGAGCTCCCCACTTACCTATGCTCACAGAGCTATGTTCTTTGCCTTCATAATACCTATATTGGCTACGATTGAATGGGTTTCTCCTTTCACTGGACTGAAAGTCTGGAAAGTCACGGCTGGCTTTGCTCACCATTTTATCACCTGCACTCAGCACAGCATCTGGTCCAGAGTAAACACGCCACAAATATTTAGGAATAAACAATATGTTAA
>SJYX01016830.1:397699-420472 GCA_006410675.1 Oreotragus oreotragus
AGTTTGTATCTAATACTATTACTCTAAAGAAAGGGAAGAGTTAAACCTTTAACCTTTAACCTTTACATTTCTTTTCTCCTGGCATAATAAATCAAGACTCAAATACTTTTTTTTTTTCAATTCCCCAGCACACAATTTAAGGACGAGGACAGCAGGCTCAGAAGGACGCCCACAAGCCAGGCTTGGACAAGAGCCTGGCCCACACCGGAAGCTGGGGCGCCGGGCAGCTGGTGGTGGTCGGCTTACCTGAATGAGGAGGGGGTGCGTGGGCCACCTGTCAATCGTGCTCCACTTCATTGTGGGCTTCTTGCCCACCTCATTATAGTATCTGTAAATGGCATTTAAGCTGCTGCCTGAAATATACAGGGACCACTTAGTACATGTGTGTGGATTATGGTGAAAAGGAAAAAAGAGACTAGTAAAGGCAGTAATTATAAGTTCAAAGCAGGTAATTTCTGCACTGAGTCAGTCTAATGACAATCATTTCACTACTCTAAAATGCATATAGATCTAACTACCCTGCAAATGAAAATCACTAAAAAGCAATCAATTTCAACGACCTTTCAAAGATTAGTGAGGCCACATCTCTAGGGAAGCACAGTGGCGGTGGATTTATGAAATATAAGCGGTCGTTATCTGCAAGGACCAAGGCTTACAATGGACAGCATGTGACCTTTTTTTCCCCCGTTATGAAGGGAATCAACCCCATTTACAGGAAACATAGTGGGTGGGAAAGAAAGGAAAAAGAAATGAGATGTGACCCCAGCATGCTACCACAATCGTTGTTTCATTCTAACTGGTGCTTTCCAGTGATTTTTCTTTATAGCTGTGATGTTTCACAAATTAATTTCAGTATATGGGCACTTTTGTATCCTGAATATTTAGGGCATTTTTACTTAACATTGTGAGATGAACATTTTCCACATTATAATAAAAGCTTTATAACCATCCTTTTTAATGGCCCTTTGACAAGAATAACAGCTTATTAAGGCTTCTAAGCTCATTCTCTATTTTATCTACTTTATTAAATTATCCGCACTCCCTAGAATAAGTTAAATGGGTACCAAATCCTTGTAGGTAATCTATCAAAACTCGTATTTCTAAGCAAGAGATGGTTAACATGAAAATTCAAAGACTAGAGAAAGGAAAGCAGATGGTGCCAACCCAGGGCAATTTTTTTCCTGGCCTAGAGGATTTGGCACTGGGGCCAACCCCTAATCCTATGAAACCAACCCTAACCTGGGGCCTCCTCGTCAATCTTCACATGGGCCAAATGCTCCAAAACACGGCTATGCTTCCTGACACCAGCAGTTTCTCTCCTAGAACAATTCATCAGGCAGGTCTCCAGATAAAAGACGCTTGCCAGCACAAAGCCATACTGACATCACATGTACTCTCAGGCCAAGACTCGATTTAAAAAAAAAAAAAAATACATCAAGTTCCATTTTTCTGAGCAGAATACAATGAGTCGGATAAATTCAAATGGAGTCCAGCCCAGGTTCAAAACCCGTCTCTCCAGAAATCATGAAGCAGTCACCGCCATCTGCATGTTGCAAGCCACATTTCACAGGGGAATCTTCATTGTCAGATGGATTGGGTTGACCAGAAAGTTTTTTCAGATTTTTCTGTACCATCATGCCTGAAGGAACTTTGTGGTCGAGCCAATACAAAAGGACTTCCGGAAGCCACAGGAGGTCTTCTGGATCACTCAGAAACATTCGATGAACTGCCTAAAGTAGTAATTAAGGGGAGCGCATAACTAAAAAAAAAAAAATATTGCCTGATTTAAAAAAGTGATTGATACATCAAATATACTGGCACTGCCACATGTGTCTAAATAAAACAACAGACAAATGGCACTCATGTGGCCTCCAAGAATGAACGTGCCTTCACATCTCTGCAGTGAAGCTGCACCTTCCCTTACATCCAGGGAAAACCTGCACAGACCTTGACGTTTTAAACACACAGGCAGAGCCAGCTGTGAGATACAACGGTAGTAATCCTTTGTCACACAAATAACCATCTTCTTGCTTAATTTTGAGAGCAGACATTTACATGGTGAGGTATATTTTTTATAAAATTTTTCTCCAATAACATTTAGACATGTTACCAGACATTTTAAAGACACATATCCAAAAGAAATCACAATTCAAACTCTCGAGGGTGTCTGAGAACTTGGGCACTTTCACAGGGGCTCTGAATAAATATTTAAGGCACACAGCAGGCTTCCAAGATTTCTTTCAGTAGCCTTTTGTTTTCTCCTTCCTGTTATAGAAATAATATGCACTAATGTCCAAAAGCAATTTAGAAGCAAAAATGTGCGGACCCCAGAGCCTTGAAAAAGAATGCAAACAAACGTAATTGTGAGTGACATGACATTAGACGATTTACCTATACCTAAATGATACAGAGATTGGCAAAACATTACCCTCCAGCTTCAACTAAATATCTAGGAAACAACACCTAGTAATACTTCCCCAAATCTAGAACACTGAGAGAAGTTAGCAAAGGAAACCCTAAATTGGGCTTTGGTTTGACCAGGAACCAACCCGTAACCAAAATACATATCCATATTTCCAGTGTTATACGGACACCTCTGCTTGCAAAATGGAAACCTCTATCACCTTTGCTGCACTAATAAGAAAGAATGCTGGCGAGGCCATAAAAATAAAGGTTTATTACACAAGCACAGAAAGCGGCTTAAGGTGCATTATGGACGCATTCCACGTGCACTGAAGCACTGGGCGCTGGAAGCCGCCTTTCACCCACCGTTTAGTAATTCTCAGTCCCCTGGCCAACAGCTCGAGGGACAGGTGGACCACGAGATTTCAAACAGACTGACCTGAACTCGCGTTTAACACAGGCAGGCTGGATCTGCCATTCAAATCGAAAGAGATCCATCCCCTCCCGCCCTCCGGCCTCCTGTTCTTCTCACTGGGCCAGAGCCACCCTCCGCCGGCAGCGGGCAGGCTTACCTGTGGTGGAGCAGCTGTACTGGGGGTACTGCGTGAAAGCAACCGCCCTCTCCAGGCCGTCCCTCTCCATCTCTGCAATTGCTTCCTCTGTTAACGGGTGGACGTACCGGAATCCAATATAGTATTTGTGCGGGGCTGTTAGGCAGCATGTGTGGAAGGAGAAAGTATTCGTCTTGATATAGATTCCGAACATAATGCAGTGCCCAGAACAAAGGACAGTTAACCTGACTTCCTCTGAGGCTGATAATGTGGGCAAGGTTAGAATATTCCTTGGGTCTTCTCCAGCCTTTCACTGGTAGGTGCATCTTTCACCACTCTTTTCTGTGATCAACCTCCCCCATCACCCACATTCTTTCATGGAGTGCGTGGTTTTTAAAACTCAAGCTTCTGTGTCTTGTTCTCTGCTCTTGGCCAAGACAAGAGAGACTCGAGAGCAAGGAGTCAAGAACTAGCATTTTTTCTTAAATATAACCTCTTCTATGGACTGTGCGCCATGGCAGACGCTGCGCTTTTTCTTCTTATCTAAACCCCGTTTCTCAGAGAAGGAAACAGACTCTCAGAGGTTAATGAACCCACCCAAAGGCACACCTAGCAGACGGTCCAGATGAGATTCACTGTGATCTCTCCACCCCAGAGCCTACACTCCGTCACTTCACCCCAGCCCTCTCATCGCCCGAGACCCCAGGCCACCTAGTCTACATGAAAGCTCTGGGACACTCGATAAAAGTTCACTGATAACAAATGATTGAAATGATTCTTCTCACTTACGTGAAAAACAAGACCAAACCCAACAGCAATGCGTAAGTTGGAGGCACTAAGCGGGAGTTAAAGTCCTTCTTCTGGGACTGCTGTGGCGACCCAGTGATTAAGACTCTGCTTCCAGTGTGGGGAGCATGGGTTCGATCCCTGGTCAGGCAAGTAAGGCCTCACATGCTGAGCGCAGCGGACAAACCTTGATGAGAGAATCGTTCTTCTGGCCCCTAAATGCGCCAGGTCAGGGGCTGTCTTTGTGTTCCCTCTTCCATCACTTCACCAATTCTGTCTCCTCCTTTGTTATTTTAAAAGCTCCTCAACCAATTTTTTTAGGCATTTATAAAATCATAAAACTGGAAGCTTTCTAAAGTTACCCAGGGCTTCCCAGGCGGCTCAGTGGTAAAGAATCCACCCACCAAGCAGAAGACTCCAGTTCTATTCCTGAATCGGGAAGATCCCCTGAAGAAGGAAACTGCAACTCCCTCCAGTATTCTTGCCTGGGAAATCTCATGCACAGAGGAGCCTGGTGGGCTGCAGTCCCCGGGGTCGCAAAGAGTCAGACACAACTGAGCACCCACGCGTCTTGTTTACTTGTCTTTTCACAGGATTATACCCAGTTTATACTCAGGGATGAAACTGAAAATACACGACATAAACATTAAGTCCAGTAAAACCAAGGTCATCTTACTGCCCAGGCCTCAGCCAGGGCTGCAGCTAAGAATATGATGCTAAATTGCCACAAGAAACATTTAAGTTAAAGAGAAGAAAAAGATAATACATTAATTGTGTGTGTCTCTGTGTACATACTATAATGTGTATTTTATATATATGTATATATGTGTATTATATATGCATGCGTGTGTATTACGTATATGTATGAAAGTGAAAGTGAAGTCGCTCAGTCGTGTCTGACTCTTTGTGACCCCATGGACTGTAGCCTACCAGGCTCCTCCATCCATGGGATTCTCCAGGCAAGAATACTGGAGTGGGTTGCCATTTCCTTTTCCAGGGGATCTTCCCGATCCAGGGATCGAACCCACGTCTCCCTCATTGCAGGCAGATGCTTTAACCTCTGAGCCACCAGGGTCCTATGTATACGTATAAATGTGTATTATATATGTGCATATGTGTATTATATACTATATGTGTGTATATGTGTGTGGTGGATATAGATATATAAAGCATCCCTCAGTAACTTGAAGAGGGGACTGAATCAGTGAACCGTGCTGTCAAGAACAGAGGCAGAGTGTCAACAGAGTGGGAGAGCCACGTCTGTGCGTGGGAAGGATGGTCTGATTCAATGATCTCCAGTGGCGACTACAAAAAAAGGAAAGAGGGGGCACAAATGAAACCTTTCTCAGCTGCCTGTCCCTTTGAGGCCTACGATTTTCTGGTCTCTTGCATAAAGCATGGTGGCCTGCCGTTAAAACCCCCCAGAGGACAGAACCCAGTAAGCAAACTGCTGGACGGATTGTTCAAAGATTACATGGTTCGCGCTAAAGCTGTCCACGATCACAGTATCATCAGGCCCGTTTTTCAGGAGCTCTTGGTGCTCTGAGCTGGGCTGAAGTGGAATTTGCTTGCTGATCTATTTTGAGACAATACAACAATCAGACTGACAGAGCAAGATCCCCCAAACGCTGTGGGTCAACCAGCTTCTGGCGTTTTCCTTTCCGCTGCCAGGAGTTGAAAGCCGCAGCCTAAACGCCCGGGGCCTGGGAGTATCTCAGATGTTAGAGGCCTCCCTCACAGATAAAGGTGGGGCAGTGACCATATCTGGAGGTGAGACGGAGAAAAGTACTCTGGAAAGAACAGATAATGCTTTTTAAACAGTCCAGTTCAAGATGGCCTGCAAAAATACGTTTCGGCAAAAGCGACAAGGCGCTGGGCCTCTCCTGAGGAACTAACAAGCCTGCACAGAGGCTCCCAGCTCCCGCGGGGAGACGAAGGAGGCTCCAGGGTGTCAACCAGCAGCCCCCCGTCTGGGGCACCACACCCAGCCAGAGCGAGCCCGCAACACACGCTCGCGGACCCCGCCTCGTCCAGCCTCAGAGCAGATGCCCAGTGAGCACCCTTTGGTGAGAACTACAGAGAAGTTAAAAAAAAAAAAAAAAGAAAAAGGAGCAAACAGAAAAACCATTTCTTTAAACAGTAAAACTTCATTAACCTCCTCCCCATTCATTTAGCGATGGGCGATAGTTCAACTATCATGGGCGATAGTTCAAACGTCTGATTTATACATGACTCTTTGAGAGAAGCGCATGAAGTTATTATGATGCTTTTTAATTTGTAGCCGATCATGGTGAATAAGGAAAGCTCAACTCTTCTGAATTTCTATCACGTAACCATGCTAATGCCTCTCAGGATTATTTGATTTTAATGTTCACAGTGATCCTAGGAGTGGGAGTGTGTTATCATCCCCATTTTCCAGATGGGGCTCAGTGAGTTGAGCCATCTGCCTGATCTCACACAGCCAGGAATGGGGAAGCCAGCTGCACCTGAAATGACCCCATTTTGCATCCAATAAAGAATAAAAGTCTTTTACTGAGTAGCACTTACTCAAGAGCTTCACTGAAAGCAGACACAGTGCATGTAACTAGATATCGTTTGTAAAATATATTTTACTGTATTTCTTTTTTAAAAACGGGATCACGTATGAGCATTTATTTTTGGCCACGCTGGGTCTTTGCTGCAGCACATGCACTTCCTCTGCCTGCGGTGGGCACGAGCTTCTCACTGCGACGGCTTCTCTTGTTGAGGAGCCCAGGCCCTAGGTGCATAGGCTTCAGAAGCTATGGGCCCCGGGCTTGGGCTGCTCCGAGGCAGGTGGAACCTTCCCGGACCAGGAATAGAACCCGTGTCCCCTGCACTGGCAGGCGGATCTCTAACCACTAGACCGCCAGGGAAGCCCTAAAAATGCATCTTGGATTTAGGCTTTTCATGCACTGTAAGGACTAGACCTCTCATCTGTACTCCTGTCTTCCTTAAATGACTGCAGTGCAGTCTAACTCTGTGAAACTGATCCCAGGTTATACTCCCTCCTGGAGCGCACCGTGTTCAGTCAATACTCAGTTCCGTGCAGAGCCTCTGCAAGTCTCAGGCCGTCTGTCCCAGCTACCCAGCAACAACTGCCCCCCAAATGGGAACATGAAACATTCTTATCTGGCTGTAATCATCACATTTTTTGTTTGCTTGTTTGCCTAAAGAGAACTTTTCCAAATATACATAACAAATAGACACAGTTCAGAAATAAACTTTATAATTTTACAGGCTAAAAACTATAAGACGGGAGGAGGAATGAGAAAGCGACGCTGAGACAGGGAAGCACGAGGCGGGAAGGAAAAGCAGGCAGGAGGGAACCCGTGCTAGTCCCCGAGNAATATACATAACAAATAGACACAGTTCAGAAATAAACTTTATAATTTTACAGGCTAAAAACTATAAGACGGGAGGAGGAATGAGAAAGCGACGCTGAGACAGGGAAGCACGAGGCGGGAAGGAAAAGCAGGCAGGAGGGAACCCGTGCTAGTCCCCGAGGCCGCTGGGGGCTGCTGGGCCTCGGGTCCCCCCGCAAAGCGCGACCAGCAGGACGAAAAACTTCCAGGTAGCCTGTGCAAGCCCCTGAGGGAGCCACGGAGCCACGCCTGGTAATCACATTATTAGCCTTTCGTGCAAAGTTCCCCCAAAGAAGCTACCAAACCTTGAGGCTGTTTGCAACATCCTCATCAGCCGCCATACTAGTTTAGAGAATCACTCCAGTAAGCCTTCAGCAGATTTTCCTCTCGGCCCCTGGAGCAGACTGGCCTGTAGCAGCAAGGCCCCACAAGACCAGAAGCTTCTGGTGAGTAGAAGCCAGGTGTTTCAACTCTGAGGAGAAGCATCAACCAGGGAAGGGCACTGGCTGGGCCCCTGATGAATGCACGTGTGGGTGGTCATGGGCCTCCTTAAACACCCCCACCGCCCCCAGAGCAGGCCAGCTTGGATGATGAGATGGTCATCTACCACGCAGGAAAGAGGCAGAATTGAGCTCGTCTGCCTCAGAGTCCCATGTGTGGGCCGCAGAGGCTGGTGACATGCCCTAGGGTCAACACCAGGTGTCCGACAGTGAGCGGACTATCGCTGTTCAGTTGCTAAGCCGTGTCTGACTCCTTTTGAACCCATTGATGGCAGCACACCAGGCTCCTCTGTCCTNAGACGCTGTCTTAAAATTAACTGGCAGCGGCCTTATGTCTTCGTGAATCCCATGGACAGAGGAGCCTGGCGGGCTACAGTCCATAGGGTTGAAAAGAGTTGGGCATGACTGAAGCGACTTAGCACGCACGCACATTATGCAAAAACAACGGTGCGTCCTGCAGTCAGTGGTGTCCTGAACACAGTTAGATATAGCACTGAGTTCCTTCGTGCAGTTAATGTTTCATTGTGCGCATTATAATTTGTGGTAGAGGTTCTCAGAGAACAGCCACCAGATGGATGCAACCCCCTTTCGTGCCATGCCCAACGAGGCCTTGAACGACTCACCACAAGGGCGCTGCCAAGAGCTGAGAGCAGTTGCTGAAAGTTGCTCAGAGACTCATGGCTGCAGTGACAGCTGCCGATTCTGCCCTAAAGGCTGATCTAATTAGCCATCCACACGGAACAAACTCACCAGGTCACCCAGTCGTGTCTGACTCTTTGTGACCCTCTGGGACTGTGGCCCACCAGGCTCCTCTGTCCATGGGATTCTCCAGGCAAGGATATTGGAGTGGGTTGCCATGCCCTCCTCCAGGGAATCTTCCCAACCCAGGGATCGAACCCACATCTCTTACATCTCCTGCATCGGCAGGCAGGTTCTTTACCACTAGCACCATCTGGGAACCAGCAGCCTCAACTGATTTCCCAAAGATTTCTTTCTTCCCGGGACAATGATCTGTGCTTCTTTTTCTTTCACGGTTGGTAGCCTCTTCCTTATAATCCAGCTCAGCACACACCTCCAACTTCCCTTTGAGGCTAATGTTCCAAAACCTTAGTTTTCCATTTGTAACATAAGGAAGCGGTAGAAAAGGCTATACAGCCGAGGACAGAGGATAATGATGACGCCAGAGAACTGAGGTCAGTGGCTAGGCCATCATGTAGGAACCCCTGCAAATCGAGAGCTGCTGATACCCAGAACCGCATTTGGCATCCAATCACGCTGTGAATTCCATGTCTGCCCCTTGAAAGAACAACATTAGTGGGACATGAGTTGAGAAACGCCCTACCTGTGTGTGGGGACAGCTCGTCCAGCAGCTTCACCATGCCTTCCCCCTGCTTGGAGGTCCACATCTTGATGGGTGATCCACCTCCAATCCTGCGGTACTGCTCCTGAATTTTGGGGGTTCGGCGTTTGGCGATGAATGGTCCCAGCTTACTAAATCATTGAACATCAAAATCATTTTATTCCAGCTTAAGCAACCTCAGAAACATTTTCTACTCGATTTAAAACAAGAAAAAAAAAGGGCAAAATTTAAGAAGAGCCTAATAAAATCAAGCCTTTAGAAACAGAATCTCAAGGTCACTGACACCAACTAGCTTTTTCGACCCAGATTAGAGAGAGAGAATCCGACGGTCCCCGAGAAGCAGCCTCTTCTGTCCCACAGGCGGCTGCGGCAGCAGGAGCCCCACCACCCATGCAGAGCCTGCGGCTGTGTGCCAGCCACTAACTTAACCCCTCTTGATCCTGCACCTACAAGAACTGGGACAAACAAGACATTTGGCAGTGTACAGCCCTCTTAATTCAAGAAAATGCATATTAATCCCATAATATACTTGCCCACGTGAGCAAAGATGTATGGGCAAGCATGTTCATTGAACACCGAACACAATCCAAGTGTCCATCAGTGAGGCACTGGTTAAATAAATGAAGGTATGACCATACCATGCAGTTCTATACAGTCATGAAAACAGAATGAGCCAGATCTATACCATCTGTTACAGAATAATCTCCAAGAAACATTATTAAGTTTCCAAAAAAAAAAGTAGCAAAGTGACAAATAACGTACACGAACTCATTCACATTTGTGTAAAAGGCAGGGATTGTGTAGGTTTGTATATATACTTGGATGCCCATGGACCATTTCTGGACCTAATAGCACTTACCTCTGGGGTGGGCTAGTGGAAAGCTAGAGTCCAGTGGGAAAGAGCCACGCACTTTTTACTGTACTTTTTAATTGTTTGCATTTTTATCATAGGCATGCATAGTTTTTTAAATTTAAAAACCCTATTTTAAAGAAAAAGGAAAAGGCTGCCCTGGTGGTTTAGTGGTAAATCCCACTGCCAGTGCAGGAGACATGGGTGTAATCCCCAGGCCAGGAAGATCCCACACGCCACAGAGCAACTAAGCCTGTGTGCCACAACTACTGAGCCTGTGCCCTAGAGCCCGGGAGTCGCAACTCCTGAGCCCACATTCTGCAACTCCTGAGGCCCAAGGACCCTGGAGCCCATGTTCTGCAACGAGAGAAGGCACCGCAGTGAGAAGCTTGCGTGCCACAACTGGAAACGCTCGCTGCAACTACAGAAAAGCTTGTGCAGCAACAGAGACCCAGCACAGCCAAAAATAAAGAAAATTATTTTTAAAAGATAAAGAAAAAGGAGAGAAGGAAGAAGGGAAGAAAGAATGAGAGGAAGGGAAGAAGGATACCACAAATCTACCGTCACATCGCAGACAAATCATACTCCTTGCTTCTCTCAGTGTCAGCCAGTAGCCAAGTACCAGGCACAAATGTATCTCCAAAGATCTTTAAAGGTCCTTCCGCAGTGTGCCCAGACCACCGCGATTTCCAGAGCTCTGGGGAGGAAAGGGCTCAGGGGGAATCCTTACTGACTGGCTTTCTCTCTCCCCTGCAGTTCTTCTGATATCATAGCTTTTTCATAGCCAACAGAAAAATAATAATGCTGCTCCAGCCCTAACCAATATGCACTAAAACCATTTTTCCTTCTTTTGGAAACTACAGAAATGGGATCCAGAGAGGGCGAAATGTAGCGCGCAGGTAACGGATAACCTTACTTCTGGACAGGGAGCGTCATGAGGTCCCGATCCAGGAAGAGCCTCTGGAGGAAGCCCTGAACTTCCTCGACGGTTTCGGGGCCTCCCATGTTCAGCATCAAGATTCCAGTCTTCGGCTTCCTGCATAAAACAAAAGGCAGCAGTGGGTTTGAAGCACATCTCGTTTTCCTCTAAGGTAGACCCTTGGTTCAGCCGGCAGATTCGCACGTCTGTCCAACGCAAAGACGGAAGCGGCGGCTGGCAGGTCTCAACTCGGCCGTCGCAGTGAAGGCAAGGGGCCAGGTCGGCCCAGCCCCGGGCCCGGCTCAGACGCTGACCCCCCCCAGCTCCGGCCCGGCCGCTGGACGGCCCTGGGCGCCCGGTGCTCCTCTACCCAATGGCCAGCTCTGAACAAAGACCCCGTTCTTCGGGGGCTGAGGGTCAAAATAGAAACCTAAAGTTGTCCTGAGGCGGAAACTCCTGTTCCTAAGATTGCCTCATGACTACACAGGTTCCCTGATCTCTCCAGGCTTAAGTCTCCTCGTCTGTAAAACAGAGGGTTCACCAGTTACCTCAGGAGGCTACCTGGAGGATTAAGCGGATAACGCGCTTGTCATTTACAACGAGCCGGCGCGTTCAGTAGGTTCCGTTCTGCACAGCGGAGCCCTGGGCGTCCCTGTGACTTTAAACCTCCACAGTGAACTACTAGCCCAGCCCTCTCGCTAAATAAATACGTCCTTATTCATCCCCTTCGCTTTGGTTAATTATTATATTATTGCAGACTTGAGTTATTCCCTGCTACTCCGCTTCCTCCTTCAGCGCCTGCCTGAACGCCTTTTCAGGGTCTCCTGCTGTGATGGACTACATTTCTCACCTTCCCCTCACCTCTCCACCCTTCACCTAAAACCCAGCTACCTGAGCAACTCCTACGAAACACGGGTCTAAATCACGCAAGCTGGTTCCGAGCTAAAGAATCGACCATTAATAAATGAGCAAAGAGAAACAGAAAGAAAGTCAAGCAGCTTCCGGGACCTTTTTTAAAAAGGACTGTGCGAAAATGCAATATACACACAAGGTTAGGCAACTGTTACAGTGTTCTAATTCCTAACCATTTTCGTCACCCTCAAAAAACTCTCATACCCATCACAACTATTCCCCGTCCCCCCGGCCCTCACCCCCGGCAACCTCTAATCTACTTCCAGATTTGCCTATTCATAGAAACAGAATCATTTCTGGCCTATTGGCCTAAATAATATCATACGTGGTTTTATGTGCCTGGTTTTTCACTCAGCATAAAATTTGCAAGGTTCGTTCACGTTGTAGCACGAATCAGTACTTCTTTCCTTTTTGTGGCCGAACAATACTCCATCCTATGGATATCCTCTCCACTCAGTCTTGATTAAATGGGAAATAAGCAGCCTCACGTTTGTTTAAAACGCCGTTATTACAAATGCTGAGGGGTCTACTTTCTCTGTCTCCTGGGCCAAAACCACCTCCAGTTAAAGCAGGGACTGGAGCAATCCTGCTGAGTGGCTCTCGTTTGGAAGATTGCTCGTAAAGGGTTCTAAAGCTAATGATATGATGACAGTTTAATTGCAGTTTTAAAAAAAGTGTCAATCATGTTTGGCAATCATTTTAGGCAATAGAGTGGGTCAAATTTATACAAGTGGAAACTGTTTTCTTGATCGAACAGTTAGATGGATGAAGCAGATATCTGAATTCTCAGCCTAAATTTTCAAAATAAGAACCAATTCCTGGGGAAAGGGAAGAGCCACATTACAACAAAGTCAAGGATTTTCTCATTTAGACCCCACTGTATAGATTAACCAAGGTCACATTTCCCACCATTTTCTTAGGCCAGGGTTTCTTGACCTAGGCCCTGCTAATGCTGGTAGCTGGGTAATCCTTTGTTATGGGGCTGACTTGTGTATTGTAGGAGGCTGAGTGGCTACTTTGGCCTCCAGTTATGAGATGGTAATAGCACACACCGCACCCCAGCTGTGGCAACCAAAAACGTCTCCAGCTATTGCCAAATATGTCCCAGAGGACAAAAATATCCACTCCCCACCCTCTGTTCAGAACCAGTATGTTAGAGAAATGGGTTTAATCTCCTTTTACCAAACCAAACAACTACTTTGAAGTTACTGTTCCATAACTTTTCCACAGCCTCTGGCCAGAAGTCATATCTATGAATTAACAAACCTATGTTTAGTTTTCTTTTCTTGATACCTGAAAATTCCAGATTCATTATATTGTGAAACTGTAATATTCCCTTAATCTTTCCACTTAGGCCACTGGCGTTCTCCTGGGATTCTGTCTTTCACCCTCAAAAAGCTGTGACTCACAATAAATTAAGTGCATTTTCCCATGGATTGCTGCCAGTTAACAGATTACTGGTTAAGAGACTTACCTAAGCCACAGAGGGTATCAATGCTCAAACGGGATTTAGAACTGTTTTTCATCTATAACACCTGAGCTCAGAACAAGAGTGGTTTTAAATGGGATGTTACTCTGTCCTGCAAACCCATGTTTTTGCAAACCATGTGGATCTTATACATGAAAGAGACACACGATGTGAAAATACCTAAATACACGTGCACTTAATTCAAAACTGTGCTGTGCATGATGAATGGAGCATTAGGAAGCCCTAGTCTGACACCCTTTATTCCCAAACGTGAAGAGCAAAGCTTTAGTCAAGGGTCAACATCTCCTCTCCCCTCCAGACACAGCACATCTGAGACCAAGGTCTGATTGGCCAAGTTCCCTTTGTTTGAATGGTAAAAGTGTTCACGGCAAACATGTTCAAAGTTTCTCATTTGAAAAGTTTGCTACATTCTGCCATTTATATTCTTGACTTCTCAAAACAGAAGGTTTTTCCTTTGAACTGTTAATTGGACAAAACCAAAATTGAAGCTCATCAATTAATGAAGGAACAAAATAATTCTACTCTGCTGTATATAATCAGCATCAAGATTAAAAAAAAAAAAACAACAAATCCCAACTCTTCATTAAATCCCCTAGATGTAATTGGCCAGAGGATCTATGCGGTCTCTAGAACAGGGTTTGGCAAACTCCAGTCCATTGGCCAAATTTGACCTCATGCTCCCTGACTGCTTTTGTAAATAAAGTTTTATTGGAATAGAGTTCCATTAATTTGTTTACATATCACCAGTGGCTGCTTTCGCATTGTGATGGGAAAGGTGAATAGCAGTAAATAAGACCAAATGGCCCATGAAGCCTGAAAAAACGCTCAGGGCTTTGCAGACAAATTCGTACTGTAGAATCATCTAGAGCAGTCTGAACACTAAGCAACACAAGGCCTTCATCATATCTGGCATCAGAATGACTCACAAAGACACCAATTCACTGTCATTGTTCAGTTGCTAAGTCACATCTGACTCTTTGCAACCCCCTGGACTACAGCACTCCAGGCTTCCCTGTCCTTTACTAGCTCCTGGAGTTTATGTATGTGTGTGTGTGTGTATGTGTGTATGTGTGTGTGTATGTGTGTATGTGTGTGTGTATGTGTGTATGTGTGTGTGCATGTGTGTGCTCAGTTGCTCAGTCACGTCCAACTCTTTGCAACCCTATGGACTATAACCCACCAGGCTCCTCTGTCCGTGGAATTTTCCAGGCAATAATATAGGAGCATTGCCATTCCTTACTCCAGGAGATCTTCCTGACCCAAGGTTTGGACTTGCATCTCTTGAGTCTCCTGCATTGGCAGGCACATTTTTTACCACTGAGCTGCCTGAGAAACCCAAGGCCAGGGGTTACAAATGCAAATTCCACAGGGGCCAGGAACCCTGGGTGATTGAAGGTTATCTGCTCCATTCACGGGGCAGATTCTCCTTATCGCCAACTGGATGGCTGCTGTGTGAAAGGGGCAGGTCTGGTGTGGCCAGATAGTCTGAGTTTTGGACATAAACCAGAAATTTTCATTAGTCTGTGAACTCTTTCAATGCTTAAGTGTTGACGACTCATTAACACAAAACCCCCACCACGTGAAGGATGAAACGGAATCAGCCTGGGAGTTGAATGTGGCCTCCCGAGTGCCAGCTTGTAATCTCCAGATAGTAATAGATAGAGCCCGTCAGACAGAACCAGGCTCTGGCCTTGAAGTCCCAGAGAGGGGCATGGTCCTGGGGTCCCCAGGACAAGCTCAGTGGAGGTGCTATGGAGATGGGTGTGGAGCCATGGAGTTCTGGCCTCTATACTTCTTCCTGGGACTTCCGCCCAGTCCTGGTGGCATCCCACAGCCCAGCGTGCTGACTAGCATCCTGGTGGTGCTAGAGTGGTACTGGTCTGAGGTCCGGGCCTTGGTCTGAGGTCATGTCCAACCAGCTGCACTCCTGTGGGGTTGGCACTAACCACTGACTTTCTGGGGAGCTGGCGGCTGCTGTATGTGGGCCAGGAGTGAGCTCTCCCTGCAGCAAGCTGTTCCCTGGGGTCCCCATGCTCCCTTCATCCAGGCTTAATCTCAGCAGGCTTAACTGCCATCTGTTCATCTTGCTCGTGAGGACACCAAAGCTACTCTGGGCTAATCCTGGCTGATGGGGGCAGGGCAGGGTGACCTTCATCTTCTTACTGGTGACTTGGAGACCAAGCTAAACCGTTCCTGCCCCTTCACTTTTGGGGTGTCTCTTTACTGGAGTTGCCATGCAGGAGGCTGAGATGGGCCATCTGAGAACCCGTTCCCAGGAGAGCAGTTCTTGGAGCTCATCTGTGGGGCATCCTAGCTCACTGAGGACAAGCAGCTGATTTTTCTAGCCCATCCCCACCCTCCGAGGGTGGCCACCCCAGTTCCTGTGCTGGATGAGGTTGTGATGAGCTGGCCTTACCTCAGCACCATCTCACTGAACCCCTGCAACAGCCCCACTACCGGACTGGTGCAACCCAAGGGGCAGGAACTCAGGGGGCTGCAGTGATCCAGGCTCGCTGCCAATCAGCGGTGCCATCAGGACACCAACCTGGCCCTCAAGGACTTGGAACCCTGGTCCTTCCACTACTTTCCACGCTCCCCTCCCTGTGAGTCACAGGATCCATGGACTCAGGGTCTCCTTGGGAGAGAAACCTGTTAGAGTCGACCACAAGGGCTGGCAAGAGGCAGCCTAGCACTGTGGCTGCAGCATGGACCCCGGAGCTGGGTTTCCATCCTGACTCTGTCATTTGCTAGCTGTGTGACCTTAAACAAATCACCGACCCTCTCTGGGCTCTATTCCCACATCTATAAAATAGGGAGAATAATAGTGCCCCTCTCATAGGGTCATCTTAAGGATTAAAAGTACTGACAGGTGTAGAGCACTCTGCATACAGGTGGCTGCGGTAATTAGATGAGAAGTAACACATGGGACAGGTGTGTGTGTGTAGGGTAGAGGTCCTGCTCTGGGAGGGGCCCAGAGTGGGGCTCTCTGTGGCCCAGCCGGCTCTGAGCAGACAGCCTGATACCATCCGCCCACCTCTGCCCACAGCACACAGGGGTCTACCCCATCCTGTCCCGGAGCCTGCGGCAGATGGCGGAGGGTAAGGACCCCACGGAGTGGCACGTGCACACGTGTGGCTTGGCCAACATGTTCGCTTACCACACGCTGGGCTACGAGGATCTGGATGAGCTGCAGAAGGAGCCTCAGCCACTGATCTTCATAATCGAGTTGCTGCAGGTGTGACCCTGGGGTGTGGGAGGTGGGGTGGGGACGGTCCCTGCACCAGAGAACAACTGGGGCCAGTGGGCATCAAGGGAGCCCAGTCCCACGGGTCCCTGGACATCAAGATCCTATTTAGAAAACCAGAAAGGGTTCCTAAACCACGGGAGAACTGGAATTGGACCCTCCCACTCCACCAAAAAAAATCCTTTGCTTTTCCAAAGGAAAAGCCCCTTTGAGACCCATTTAAAAGATGTTATTCTTTTTCTTTTTGGAGGCACTTTATTTCTATTGGATATTTACTTCTTTTTCCCCTCAAAAGTTTAGAATTATATTCTCAGTCCCAGTCCCTGTGGTTTGTGGGTTCCGATCCGGTTCTCCAATAGCGGGAGAACTGCATGGAACCAT
Organism: Oreotragus oreotragus; assembly: GCA_006410675.1. Classification (NCBI taxonomy): domain Eukaryota; kingdom Metazoa; phylum Chordata; class Mammalia; order Artiodactyla; family Bovidae; genus Oreotragus; species Oreotragus oreotragus. The sequence goes on from SJYX01016830.1 coordinate 414,478, forward strand.
CCATACCGTCTCCCTCGGACCTCAGTGTGACTGATGGTCCCTGTCTGTGGGGTGGTGGGAGAGCATCAAAGCAGAGCAGGACTCAGCTAATGGCCAAGGTTGAGGTTCAGCCTGAGGGTTACGTGGGTGAGTACAAATAAATAAGAGAATCGCATTAACAAGGGGCCTTTTCAGGGTCTGCTTGAACAGTTGCACAGCTTGTGCATAGCACAAGAGCATCGCCTCTAAGGTGCTCATTAGAGACAATATATATTTGTGATTTTATAACCATAATTTCCCAGTAGATGGCAACAAAGTGTCTTGTTCTAACAAAATGAGTGTCATGGCAATTTTCTGAGTATTATCAGTAAAGTGTGTTGACAAAGCACCTTTTCTTACTTTGCACAAAGGCTCTGATTTAGGGTAAAGCCATGGTGGTGGGGAGGGGGCACTTGCTTCCTTTCCCTGTTTGCCTGTGTTTGGCCAGCAAGCATGGTTCTGCCCACCAGTCCTCACTGTGGAAAACGCAAAGCTGACTTTAGCCAGATGTTCTGGACCCACTGTCTCTGGTCCCTTGCAGGGGAAAGGGCCTGCCCTACTGGGCTGTGGGCACCCAGGGTCCCTGCGTCACTGACCTGCAGCTCTTGGAGCAGGTCGAGGCCCCGAGCCAGTACCAGAGGGAGACCTGGAACCTGAATAACCGTGAGAAGATGCAGGCGGTGCCCATCCTCCATGGAGAAGGAAACCGGCTCTTCAAGCTGGGCCGCTACGAGGAGGCCTCCAACAAGTACCAGGAAGCCATCGTCTGCCTGAGGAACCTGCAGACCAAGGTGGGAGGCTGCCTGCCACGGGGGATGGGAAGTGGGGTGCGCTGGCCATGGCCGTGGTGGGGAAGGGCGGGGGCATGGCAGAAGCAGAGCTTTCTCTACTGGCCAGGAGAAACCCTGGGAGGTGCAGTGGCTGAAGCTGGAGAAGATGATCAACACCCTGATCCTGAACTACTGCCAGTGTCTGCTGAAGAAGGAGGAGTACTACGAGGTGCTGGAGCATACTAGTGACATCCTCCGGCACCACCCAGGTGGGCGGGGTGGGGCGAGATGGGAGATGTGTATAAGAGACAGGTATGGCGTGGTGTCCCCTGGGGTGGGCTGGTGTCCCCTGGGGTGGGCTGGTGTCCCCTGGGGTGGCGTGGTGTCCCCTGGGGTGGGGTGGGGTGGTGTCCCCTGGGGTGGCGGCTCACAGCCGCCTGCACGGCACCTGCTTGGAAGCCTCCTCTCCCTGCTTTGGCTGCTAGGTTTCATATGACCCCTCAAGAGAATCACTGCATGTCACGATGGCAGCACGCTACTCATGAAGGTAAGGAGCCGGTAGAGAAGGTTGCGACCACTGAATACAGGAGTGGCGTGCATGCGTGCCAAGTCGCTTCAGTCGTGCCCAGTTCTTTGCGACCCCCTGGACTGTAGCCTGCCAGGCTCCTCTGTCCGTGGGAATCTCCAGGCAAGAACACCAGAGTGGGCTGCTGTGCCCTCCTCTGGGGGATCTTCCCGACCCTGGGGTTGACCTCGCGTCTCTTATGTCTCCTGCCCTAGCAGGCGGGTTCTTTGCCATTAGCACCTCCTGGGAAGCTGGGCCGGTTTTCCACACCGGCACAGATCTCGTATCTACCCACGAGCCTTCTCCAATACGGCCCTGGGACTGAGGACCCCAGGATCAAGCCTGGACTCTGACAAGCTGGGAGGATCCCTGTTTTCAAGGGCCAACGCTGGCCCTCCTCCTCCTCCACTCCACTCCACTCCACGGGGTATGCCATCTGTACCACCAAGGATTCGTGGACCTCCAGAGCCCCCCCACACACACCATTTCCTACCAGGCTCCCAGTGCCCAGGACCCCAAGTTCCCTGACTCCAAAGCCTCACTTCCAGGGTCTGCAGGCCTCTTTGCGGCATCCGTCCTCCTGAGGGTGGACTGTACCACCAGTATTAGTCATTCTTGACCTGAAGGGTAGCCAGTGGGTGGCTGCTCACGGGGTCAAGAGTGGAACTTGAACATGAACACTGGAGCAGGCACAAGACTCTTCATCATGTTGGCAGGCCGGGCATGAAGACAGAAGCAGGCAGGTCTGCCCACCAGAGGCAACTAGCTCAAGGCCCTGGCATTTACATGGCAACTGTGAAGAGTTCAAGAGTTCACCCTTCCAGCCAGTGGCAAGGTCTCTTTGTCAGCATAGCGTAACAGAACATAAAACAGTCTGCTAGCTGGCTATATACGGGTCTTGTCCCAGGCACCTTAAGACTTAGTCCTGGGCCTGGAGGGTGGAGGGGGGCACGGGCCATGCCCCGTCACCGCAAGGAGAGCGTTCATCCTGAAACAACATGGAGTGAAGTGAAACGGAAGCCTCGCAGCAGGTACTGAAGCTGGCACTCCGGGACAGCGGTTACTACTGTGCCCCACGGCCTACACATGACTTCCCCACCCCGTTCTCAAAGGGCAGGTCTCAAACCAACATGAGAGCAATCTTCTACCCTCCTCCCACTTACGAGTCAAAGGCGTTCTGGTGAGGGACTCGGGCTGTGGACCACCAGGTGGAACTCTCGACAGTTCTGCCACTGATAGTAACAGAACTGGGACTGGCTTGTAACCTTTCTGACCCTTACTCCCCCGCGCCGCTCTCAAAAGGATGACACCCTGCTATCCAAAGCCTCCTGGTAAACATTACAGCAGGTAAGACCAGTGGAGTATTTTGCATCACGCCTGCAGGTGGCGCTAGCGGTAAAGACTCTGCCTGCCAATGCAGGAGCCTTAAAGACACCGGGGTTCGATCCCTGGGTCGGGAAGATCCCCGAAAAAGGAAATGTCACCCCACTCCAGGATTCTTGCCTGAAAAACCCCACGGCAGAGGAGCCTAGTGGGCTACAGTCCAGGGGGTCACAAAGAGTCAGACACGACTGAGCATGCATACATACATGTAATTAGTGCCCGTATCATCTTCTTTTGTGTCTAGAGCATCCGGGCTACACCTGCTCCTTTTTTTTTTTTTTTTTTTTAAATTTTAATCACCTGCCATGTCTATAAAACACAGGAGAATGGTATTTCCCGGCCAGTTAGATTTCCAGCTATCCAGATTGTGCACACGCTCAGCAGAGCTAATAACATGAGCTTGAGCCAAACAACCCTTAACTCAAAGCAGGCGTGCAAAGACTGAAATGCAGACGTGCAACCCGCTCAAACGAGGTCTCAAACCAACTCCCATCTCCTTGTCTTAGACAAGCCCAGTTCCGACCCGCATGATAAGACCTAAGCAGGCTCTCAATCAAGCCACCGTGTCCCCAGTTCCTTATACAAATGGGGTTATATCAGATTCTATGGGGTGTCAGAATGGAAATTTGGCATTACACAATTTGACTTTTGGTACTATAATTAGATTTCCTCCTGCAGACTTTAAAAGGGGATGGGGTAGGGGTGGGCAAAAAGGGGTGAGAGTCTCCAACCAGTACATTAGTATTTCTTAGAACAATTTGGGAGCTGGGAGCTTTTTGAGCTGCTGCCCTACTGCCATGCCCTAAACTTAACAAAATTCTCTTCTCTGAGGTGAAACACATTCTCAAAGGGTGATGCTGCTAAAAACAAAACCGGATCCTTCCTGCTCAGGATATAGGGTTAATACACACCCACTCCTCAAGAACTTCTCTATGACACTCCTCCCTGGTGGTCCAGTGGTAAAGAACTCCCCTGGCAACCCAGGGGACACAGGTTCCATCCCTGGTTCGGGAAGATCCCACACGCCTCAGGGCAACTAAGCCTGTGCACCACGGCTAGAGAGTAGCCCCCACTCACAACTAAAGAAAGCCTACACACAGCAGTGGGCACGCAGCAGAGCCAAGTATCAACCATCAATAATTTAAAAACAAATAAATACAACACTCCTCTCCCCAGGGATCTGAAGACTCTAGAGAAGCAGTGTGTCTCCTACCTAATGATTAGTATTAATCTATCTAAAGGAGTTTAATTATTCAAAGAACAAAAGGAGACTTCTGAAAATACTCAGCTAACGGCTTGAGAGAAACTCAAAGGCACAGGCAGCACTGTCTGGTGCAGAGAGTGTTCTGAGCTAGAGAGATCCAAGTTCAAATTCCAGACAGGACCAAACAAAGTTACGTGGCAGTACTTGGGCAACTCACTGAGCTACTCGAAGCCTCACTTTTCCTCATCTGTAAACCAGTGATGAGGCCAAACTTTCAGCGCTCTTGTAACGATTAGGAAAACTTTTAGAAATCTATATCCAGCTCCAAGAGCAGTGCCTGGCACAATGCTGGTAATTAAGCAAGAAATAAGAACACTCAATAGTAAAGACTGGCCCACCCATAAACTAAGACCAGGTAATTCTAACCCTACTCTTGGCAGGGACAACTGGTCTACCTTTGGAAGGCCTACAGACAATAAAAGTATAAAACCAAGGGACACGCAGAAGAGAAGATGGTACAAGAAAACAAAACTTCATCAATTCCTGGACACACCAAATACATGAATCATTCAAAAGTATACCTGTGACTTAAGACATTCATGAGTACTAACTGGTCCCCCCAAACCAAATTAGTTAATATTTTGGCTGCCTGGGGCTGGTATACGGGAGAGTAGAAAGCCAAGTACACAAGGACCTAACACTGCTCTTTTCTACCAGAGAGGAGATGAGGATTATTTTAAAAGGCCCTTATAAATATGTGTACTATTTTAAAAATTAACAGAAATAAGGTTCTATGTTATAACTATTAATAAGCACTTGGAGAGAGGAGGCTTTAAGAAAAGAATTGTTATCTATCTGATATGGAGCCAAAATGTTCTAATGTATTAATTTAAACATTGATATCTCTATATATTTTTATTCTAGATTTGCTTTTTTTTCTAATTACAAAAGACATATATGCCTAACACAGAAAATCTGGAAAGGAAAAGGCCCAGAGGAACAATAATTATTCTATCAACTTTCTAAAATATACATATACTATATACCAGGGAGCTTCTGATTAATTCTATAACATGCTAAAAACACAGAATATAACGTTTTGCTTTTCTACTTTGAGAATTCATTTTGAGAAATACTATTCAGTTTTTCCTACCCCATACGTTAATCCTTTCATATAAAACAAGATAAAGTGAAAATGTTACTCACTAGTCTCAGACTCTTTTGAGGCCCCATGGACTATATAACCCCCCAGGCTCCTCTGTCCATGGGACTGTCCAGGCAAGAATACTGGAGTGGGCTGGCATTCCCTTCTCCAGGGCATCTTGCCGACCTACGGATTGAACCCAGGTGTCCTGTATTGCAGCAGATTCTTTACCATCTGAGCCACCAGGGAAAATCAGTCTGTAATTCAACTGAACTTCAAATCTATTTCTGCTGTGGCTTCTGAATCCTTCCAGTTAGTTACTTATAACCTGGACAACAAAGCTTTTAAAGATCCTCAAATTGTTCTGTGACCTCAACTCTAGAGCCTGTCAGACTTTCTTTGCCACTAGCAAAGGTCAATGAAAGAAAAGACTAATTTGACACTTCTTTCAGCCCTGTTACTGGCACTGGGCTCCCTTTTCTTAAGAGATAATGTCTTTCATCTCCCACTGCCCTTACTGACCTGACTGTCGTCATTGGACACTGGGTCCTAACAAAGGCACCTGTAATAACATTTGGAGCTCAGAATGGACTCTCCACTCCTTCTCAGTAGGCGCCAGATTGACAAATTAGGGAACTTCTTTAAAAAAAAAATTAATAAATCAGGTCTGGGTCCAATCACCATTCAAATACACTAATCAAGCATCTTAGCAGGCGGCAGCCTTTTATGTAACAGTAACATTTTGAGGGTATCTATGTATCTGCTGTGTGCCAGGCCCTGGGCTACAGCCTTTACCTGTAACCAGCTAATCTTCACGGCAAGCCTATGACGTATTACCTTCTCTGTGTCTGGCAAATTTCACGCTGGGGTGAATGCCTCACTCCGGGATGGGGGAAGGGGGGAGGCGGGAG
>SJYX01016831.1:1814-30019 GCA_006410675.1 Oreotragus oreotragus
GACTCATTGGAAAAGACTCTGATGCTGGGAGGGATTGGGGGCAGGAGGAGAAGGGGACAACAGAGGATGAGATGGCATCACGGACTCGATGGACGTGAGTCTGAGTGAACTCCGGGAGTTGGTGATGGACAGGGAGGCCTGGCGTGCTGCGATTCATGGGGTCGCAGAATGACTGAACTGAACTGAGTGTTAGTAAAAGTAACATGGTAAAGATTCAGAGGATGCTGTATCAGTAGAGTCCTAGGAAGTCCGGTTGTCACACAACTGGCAACATTTTGTAGCTCCTATTGTGTACACACATAGTCAGAATCTTCAGATTCCTGTATTAAGAATTGTTTAGCAGGGTAGCATTAGTGCCATTTTTAGTTGATTGTGTCTGTCAGTTGCAGTTTTTTTTTTAATTTATTTATTTTTTATTGAAGAATAATTGCTTTACAGAATTTTGCTGTTTTCTGTCAAACCTCAATGTGAATCAGCCATAGGTATACAAATATCCCCTCCCTTTTGAACCTCCCTCCCTCCACATCCCACCACATCTCCCTCCACATCCCACCCCTCTAGGTTGATGCAGAGCCCCTGTTTGAGTTTCCTGAGACATACAGCAAATTCCTGTTGACTATCTATTTTACATACGGTAAAGTAAGTTTCCATGTTACTCTTTCCATACCTCTCACCCTCTCCTCCCCTCTCCCCATGTCCATAAGTCTATTCTCTATGTCTGATTTTCCACTGTTGCCCTGTAAATAAATTCTTCAGTACCATTTTTCTAGATTCCATATATATGTGTTAGAATACAGTATTTATCTTTCTCTTTCTGACTCACTTCACTCTGTATAATAGGTTCCAGGTTCATCCACCTCATTAGAACTGACTCAAATGTGTTCCTTTCTGTGGCTGAGTGATATTCCATTGTGTATATATACCACAACTTCTTTATCCATTCATCTGTCAGTGGGCATCTAGGTTGCCTCCATGTTCTAGCTACTGTAAATAGTGCTGCAGTGAACAATGGGATACACATGTCTCTCTCAATTTTGGTTTCCTTGGGGTATCTGCCTAGGAGTGGGATTGCTGGGTCATATGGTGGTTTTATTCCTAGTTTTTTAAGCAATCTCCATACCGTCTTCCATGTGGGAACATATCAACTTACATTCCCACCAACAGTGCAAGAGTATTCCCTTTTCTCCACACCCTTTCCAGCACTTATTGTTTGTAGACTTTTTGATGAGGGCCATTCTGACTGGTGTGAGGTGATATCTCATTTTAGTTTTGATTTGAGTTGCAGTTATTTTTATATAAAAACTATCATCAGTTTTGGTTCACTATTGATTCATTTGTTGTGAATAATTTGGTTAACCTCATAGTGTGTAGATTACATATAAATAATTGCATACAATAAAGAATTGTTTGGGAGTCTATATTTCTAGTGATAAAACCTTAAGGCATGAGTTGTATGAATTGTCCATATTCAAAGTACATTTGGTACTAAAAATGATGTTTACACAGTTTGATTAGTTGTGATGTTTCATTGCTATCAGTCTTCCCTGCACCTCTATCTCCCTAATTCCCATTGGAAAATGGAGCTTGCTGGGGTAGGTTGGCTGTGTGGTTATTTACCTTGTTATAATTGGTCTGAGATAACAACCTTTTGTGGATTACCCATTAGAGGATTCCAGGGGTAAGCATTCTATGATCAAACATGAAGCAGTCAAGAGTGAACATCTGCATCAAAAATTCTTTTTTATTGTCTCTTAAGAAATACAGACTAAATGAACATTTCCTTGTGGCCTATTTTCAAAAGTGAGGCTTCTTCTGGAATTTATTTCTCTGCTAGTATAATCTTTTTACTTTGGGAAAGAGGTGAGAATCTTGCAGCTTAGTCTTTAAAAGAATGAACAGCCACATCAGCACCACTGACATATTTGCTGTAATAGAAAGAGTTCACAGGAGGGATGGTACAGGGCAAGGGAAATAAAAACGGAAATGGAAAGTGGAAGATCCCTGAGCTGGTGTTTGAAGGCTGGATGCTTGGCTGTCCTAGTGAAGCGGTCTTCCACGGGGTCACCCATACATGCATCCTCTTTATTCATCTGTGAAGGTGGTGTCCATTTCTCTGTGTGCATACGTGTGTGCCTAGTCAGTCATGTCCAAGTCTTTGCCACCCCATGGACTGTAGCCTTCCAGGCTCCTCCATCCATGGGATTATCCTGGCAAGAATACTGGAGTGGGTTGGGATCTTCCCAATCCTGTGATTGAACCCACGTCTACCCGCATCTCCTGCTTGGCAGGCAGATTCTTTACCACTGAGCCATAGGGGAAGCCTATTTCTCTATGTATGTTGGGGGAAATTGTCTTGAAAATTAGGCAAGGAAAATTTTTTTCCAAATATTAGTTCTTAGACTAAGAAATAATAATACATTGTCCTGACAGTCACCATCATTTGCAGTGCAGTTCAGTTCAGCTCAGTCGCTCAGTCGTGTCTGACTTTGCGACCCCATGAATCGCAGCACACCAGGCCTCCCTGTTCATCACCATCTCCCGGAGTTCACTCAGACTCACGTCCATCGAGTCCGTGATGCCATCCAGCCATCTCATCCTCTGTCGTCCCCTTCTCCTCCTGTCCCCAATCCCTCCCAGCATCAGAGTCTTTTCCAATGAGTCAACTCTTCGCATGAGGTGGCCAAAGTACTGGAGTTTCAGCTTTAGCATCATTCCTTCCAAAGAAATCCCAGGGTTGATCTCCTTCAGAATGGACTGGTTGGACCTCCTTGCAGTCCAAGGGACTCTCGAGTCTTCTCCAACACCACAGTTCAAAAGCATCAATTCTTTGGCGCTCAGCCTTCTTCACAGTCCAACTCTCACATCCATACATGACCACTGGAAAAACCATAGCCTTGACTAGGCGGACCTTAGTGGGCAAAGTAATCTCTCTGCTTTTGAATATACTATCTAGGTTGCAGTGCATGTTAGAATATATTTGTGCATGTCTGTTTGAATTTGGATGGATTTTTCTGGCTTAGAAAGAATTTGTTGATACTGAAATTAGATAATACAAATGCCAGAAAAATCTGTGGGGACTGTTCAGGTTTTTTCTGACCCATCTTATGCTGAGGGAACTCTTGGGTGCGTTCAAAATACCAGCCTCTTGGTCTTGTTCTTGCTGCTTATCTGATTCCTCATTAATAAAGGAAGCTGAATTTTAGTATGAAGAGGGAACTCTGAAGCTCTTTTCTTGTAGCTTCAACTGGAGTGCACACTGCACTGAACCTGAAGATATACTACCAACCAAGAGCTGAAAGTCAGGATAAATTATGGATCCAAATAAGCAGCAATACATCAAGGCATTAACTGTGATGGGTTTTCCCAGCATCTGCTTTTTTGCCACCAACATATGTACTCTTCAAGGAAAAACATAAAGTTCACTCATGAATAATCGAAAATCCTGCTTGAGTAAAGGTTTCAATACTATAAATACATCACAGACTGAGAAAAACAAGTTATTGTAATACTTTGTAAATACTGTGATCAGATCCCACTCACTGATCAAATTGGTGGAAAGGGTCATTCTTGAATCACAATCTCTTGTCTGTTGATTGCTTTGCTTCCCATACGAAGTTCTTAACTACTAGCTGGGAAAATAACATAACCTCTCTGAACCTCAGGTTCTTTATTAGAAAACAAAAAGTGAGTAGAGTGAGGAAGTACACAGGCTCTGGAGTTCACCTGCCATTATAGCCCAGCTTACAGCCCCTTAGTTGCAAATGCTTAATCACGTCTAGTTAGTGCTAGTTGTAAAGAACCTGCCTGCCAATGCAGGAGATGAAGCAAGAGATGCAGGTTTGATCTCTGGGTTGGAAAGGTCCCCTGGAGAGGAGTATGGCAACCCACTCCAGTATTCTTGCCTGGGAAATCCCATGGACAGAGGAGGCTGGTAGGCTACAGTCCATAGAGTCTCAAAGAGTTGGACACGACTGAAGCTGCTTAGTACAAATAATCATGTTCACCTCTGTATAATTCAGTGTCCTTGTGTGTCAAACAATGGTTGCCATAAGACAGCCTCCTGGTGCTGTCATGAGTTTCAAATAAGACAGTGAATGCCAAGAATCTAGCACGGTGCTTTCCACAAAGAAAGTGCTCAGTAAACATTAGTTATTAAAAACAACCTTGAAGAGGATTGGTGAAGACTGATATGGAAATACATTGGAAATGCATTGAGATCAGAAAGGCCATGCATAAAATCAGACCAAGGCAATCTTTTACCTACTTCCATTTGTAAGAATTCTTATGAGTCTGATGTTTTTTCCCTTATTTATGTGTTTCATCAGTAGTTATTCTCCCTGTGGTTCATCAGCACACACTTTTTTAGTTTTTTCTTTTTCTATATTTGGCATAAAAGGGTAAAAGAAAGATGTCAGAGAATCAATGTGGCTGTATTTATATCAACCCATCTTGTATGACTGGCATGGTTTGTCATTTCCCAATGGAATTGCCAGGTGATCAATGTCCTTTGTGACCTTTTCCTGGAATTAAAAGTAGAGAAATGAGAATTGGTTAAGTATAGATTCTTCTTTAAATATATCATCTGGAATTCTGCATAGAAAAAAAGTCATTTTGGATAGACCCATAAGCTACCAACAGAGGGCAATTACCTTTTCAATTGTTGCAAAAAGGAAGAAAGACTCCTATTAGTTCTTTCTTCATTGCTAAGCGTTGACACACCTGCAGATGTGACAGTTGGTTTTGTTGTGGTTTGTGTTTCCTTTTTTCATCTTTCTGAGTTTAGCAGTTAATTGTGCTTTGCAAGGCTGTTTATTAGCAATTGGGGTGCATTTTCCAACAAAAATAATTTTATAAATAAAGACCAGCTTCCTAGAAACTGGAAACACAGAGATCTGCTTAACCCACCAGTTATTAAAAGTAAGCTACTGAGGGTCTCATGGCATCCGGGCCCATCACTTCATGGCAAATAGATGGGGAAACAGTGGAAACAGTGTCAGACTTTATTTTTGGGGGCTCCAAAATCACTGCAGATGCTGACTGCAGCCATGAAATTAAAAGACGCTTACTCCTTGGAAGAAAAGTTATGCCCAACCTAGATAGTATATTCAAAAACAGAGACATTACTTTGCCAACTAAGGTCTGCCTAGTCAAGGCTATGGTTTTTCCTGTGGTCATGTATGGATGTGAAAGTTGGACTGTGAAGAAAGCTGAGCGCCGAAGAATCAATGCTTTTGAACTGTGGTGTTGGAGAAAACTCTTGAGAGTCCCTTGGACTGCAAGGAGATCCAACCAGTCCATTCTGAAGGAGATCAACCCTGGGATTTCTTTGGAAGGAATGATGCTAAAGCTGAAACTCCAGTACTTTGGCCACCTCATGCGAAGAGTTGACTCATTGGAAAAGACTCTGATGCTGGGAGGGATTGGGGGCAGGAGGAGAAGGGGATGACGACAGAGGATGAGATGGCTGGATGGCATCATGGACTCAATGGACGTGAGTCTGAGTGAACTCTGGGAGATGGTGATGGACAGGGAGGCCTGGCGTGCTGCCATTCATGGGGTCGCAAAGAGTCGGACACGAGTGAGCAACTGAACTGAACTGAGGGTCTCACAGGTCTGCAGAAGCTGGTCACCCAGGATGCTGGAGCTGCCCTGCTGCGTGGGACAGGTCCTTGCCTCCTTCACTTCCCTTTGGTAGCAGGCAGATTAGGTACCCATCCAGCTTCAGGAACCTGGAATAGATGTTCCCAAGAGACAGATGTAAGAGATGGGAGAAGAGTGGCTGATGCTCTAGAGACAGAGGAGCTAAAGAGCTGGTTAAGTGTAAGCAGAGACTAGCCAAATGTGACCTGCAAGGTGCACTTCTTATTTCCAAACTGACGTCTCTTTTCTGTCTCAACAAAGATCTCAGGGTTGAGCTACATACTTCCTTTTCCACCATCCTCAATTTGTTGCCTTTGACTAGGATTTCTGTGTATCTTGGGTTCACACAATAGAAAAAGCTCTAGATTTCCTTCTCCCTTGCCTTTTAAGAAAGGGTGAGGGATCTTATTCCAAATGATAAAATAAAGCTGATGAGGAATAGTGTTCTTCTTATGGTCACCTGTCCCGCACCCCATCCCTTGAGTGCTATCACCACCCTCCACATCTACGCTTTCTCACTTCTGTTTTTGCACTTTGATCTGCTGCAGACAGAGTTTCAATAATAAAACTTTGGACAGAGAATGGGCTCAGTGGAGGTATCTGCAACTTTTCAGAGAATAATTTTAACTCAGCTCTTAAATGCATATGGTGGCAAGCATGTTTCTGAGCTCTTGGGTCCCACCGAAAATGGTGATACTGGACCCAAGGGCCTGGGATGGGAGCTGACTGGACCAGACTGGGGTCAAAGAACTACACATTTTCAAAGTAAAGAGCGTCAGAGAAACTCTTTAGTGTTTGGACTCATCCCTGGTGGGATATAAAAGGAGGGCTACTTTGTCCCTAGTGGCAGAAAGCTCTGCAGCCACAAGAGGCATGAGGAGAGAAGGGAACATTCCCATAGTGTTATCTACATGGAAATCTTTTACCTCCACACTTTCTTTTATTTTTATTGAAATCTATGTATAATTAAAAAGCAGAGATATCACTTTGCCAACAAAGGTCCATATAATTAAAGCTATGGTTTTTCCAGTAGTTCTGTACGGATATGAAAGTTGGACTGTAAAGAAGGCTGAGTGCTGAAAATGGATGCTTTAGAACTGTGGTGCTGGAGAAGACTCTTGAGAGTCCCTTGGTCAGCAAGGAGATCAAACCAATTAAAACTAAAGGAAATCAGTCCTGAATATTCACTGGAAAGACTAATGCTGAAGCTCCAAAACTTTGGCCACCTGATGCAAAGAGCTGACTCATTGGAAAATGCCCTGATGCTGGGAAAGATTGAGGCAGGAGGAGAAGGAGGCAGCAGAGGATGAGATGGTTGGATGGCATCATTGACTCAGTGGACCTGCGTTTGAGCAAACTCTGGAAGATAGCGAAGGACAGAGAAGCCTGGCGTGCTTCTCATGGAGTCTCAAAGAGTTGGACATGACTGGAGCAACTGAACAACAACAACATTGCAAGTTTCTTGTCGTTTGGTCTCTCAGTTGTGACCGACTCTTTGTGACCCCATGGACTATAGTCCGCCAGGCTCCTCTGTCCATCGCATTTCCCAGGCAAGAATACTGGAGCTGGTTGCCATGTCTTTCTGCAAAGGATCTTCCTAACCCAGGGATCGAACCCACATCTTCTGCAAGTCTCCTGCATTTCAGGCAGATTCTTTACCACTGAGCCATTGGGGAAGCTGTATTTTAAGTTTGCATAAGGCTTAATAGTTTCCAAAGTACTTTCACAAACTATATATCATTTGAACTTCATAACAACTGTAAGGTGGTCAAAGGAAGTCTTGAGAGTCCTATTCTATTGAAGAAAATAAAAAGGTCCAGAAAGATTGAGTTACCAAATATCATGCACAGAGTGTACAGTACAGATCTGGGCCTCGAATTCAATTATTCATTCACTGTTTTCCCTTCACATTAGAATTCTTCCTTGAAGTACTGATCTTGGCTCATGGGATTAGCAAAAACTCAATAATGTGAAAATACAGAAAATGTTTAAATGTTTTATATTTCATGAAAATCTTTAAAAGTAAAATCTGAACAATGCAACAGATTAGACTATAGCAAGAATGTATTTTCCTTCAGCAATTTTTCTTTAACATTGTAATATTTTATTTAATTCTATTATTTTCTAAGAATTGACCATAAATAATTTATGTATTTGAATTATTCAGAAGAGATTTCACAGAATAAGAGAAAAGAGCTAAAGCTAATTCATTCTATTAGATTACAGACAGCAAACTAAAAGCTGTAAAAATTGCTTAGGTCCCTGTTGATTATCTCTTTTATATATGCTGCTGCTAAGTCACTTCAGTCGTGTCCGATTCTGTGTGACCCCATAGACAGCAGCCCACCAGGCTCCCCCATCCCCGGGACTCTCCAGGCAAGAATACTGGAGTGGGTTGCCATTTCCTTCTCCAATGCATGAAAGAGAAAAGTGAAAGTGAAGTCGCTCAGTCGTGTCCGACTCTTCGTGACCCCATGGACTGCAGCCCACCAGGCTACTCCGTCCATTGGATTTTCCAGGCAAGAATACTGGGGTGGGGTGCCATTGCCTTCCCCCTTTTATATATAGGAAAGTGTATATGTTAATCCCAAATTCCTAATGTATCCCTCCCTCTCCTTTCTTCTTGGGTAACCATAAATTATTTCTTTGTCTGTGGCTTTATTTCTGTTTTGTAAATAAGTTTATTTGTATCTTTTTAGATTGCAAATATAAGCAATATGTGATATCATATGATATGCATGATATCATATGTGATTTTATGATATAATATAGTATTTTTCTTTGTCTGCTTCACTTTGTATGGTAATGTCTAGGTCCATGTTGCTGCAAATAGCATTATTTCACTCTTAACATCTGAATAACACCCCATGGTATGTATATCCCACATATTTTTTATCCATTCATCTGTTGATGGACACTTAGGTTGCCTCCATGCCTCTGTTGTAAACGTTGGGCTTCAGTGAACCCTTTCAGTGAGCACTGGGATTCACATATCTTTTTCAATTAGAGTTTTCTCCAGATATATGCCCAGCAGTGGGATTGCAGGATTTTATGGTAGCTCTATTTTTCATTTTTTAAGGAACCTCCATACTGTTCTCCATAGTGGCTATACCAATTTACATTCCCACCAACAGTGTAGGAGAGTTTGTTTTTCTCTATACCCTCTCTAGCACTTATTATTTATAGATTCTTTGATGATGGCCATTCTGACTGGACTTAATTACCCCACTTGCTATTAAGGAATAAGTAGACTAAATTCTAAGAAAAAAAAGTATACCCACAATATGAATTAATACTTGATAATTCACTTAAGTAGGAAAATTATGTACATTTTGATATTTTGAAATGTCATTTTGATAACTCACATTTTTAGCTCGATTATATACTTCAAAATCTTAACTAAGAAACCCTGAAATATAACTACAAATCACTGCTAACTTACCAACCCTGATCTGATTTTCCCAGANAATATGAATTAATACTTGATAATTCACTTAAGTAGGAAAATTATGTACATTTTGATATTTTGAAATGTCATTTTGATAACTCACATTTTTAGCTCGATTATATACTTCAAAATCTTAACTAAGAAACCCTGAAATATAACTACAAATCACTGCTAACTTACCAACCCTGATCTGATTTTCCCAGAGCCTTTTCCTTAAATATTTCTACCTGTACATCTGTAGAAATTTCATCCTACAATGAGAGAATATGAAAATACATTAATGAAATTTTAAGTATAAGTATTCTTCAGGTATATGTATTAAGAATAATTTCCTTCAGCTGGAACACTGAATATGTGAAAACTCAAGTTATCAAAAAATTAATTCATTCATAACTTCATATAATATTCCAAGTCATGTACAGTTTGTGTCCACTCTTTTGTTGTATAACACTGACTTTTATATTTTGATTGAGGTCAAATATATACCATGAAATATGTAGTGTGTTTAATATATGAACAAATACTCACATAGACATTTATTTTTGTTTCCATCACATATAATTTGTATTTCATTAAAAATTAGTAACATATTAACCTTGTCATCAATATATTAATTTTTCTTCATAGACAGTGATAATAGCTACTGCTTATTCATACACCAGGCACTGTCCTAGTTTATTTTCATACATTGCTTCTAATTATCTCCCAAACCCTGCCCAGTAGATACTATTGATCCTGCCTTACAAGTGAGGAAACTGAAGTCTAGTGACTTTAAGTAACTTGCCTAAGGGGATACATGTGTATCTCCTGTCTCTTATACACATCTAGATGTGTATAAGAGACAGGTAGTGAACAACCCATTAAGATGCACCAAAAGAAATACACATGGATCCATAATGTGTATCAAGTACACGGCAATAAAAATACACTGTAAATTTGTTTTCCCTCTTTCAACTTTGAGAGTGTATATCTCTCCTTATTTGCCTCCATTAATAATTACCTTCCATACAGTGGAAATTTGGTAGTCAGCAACTGGGGTGGTATTGGGGGACTTCCCCTTTGATAAAGCATGGTGCATCAAAAATTGGTCTGACCCAGGCATCATCCTCTAAAGTGGGAAGGCGTGAACACTGGGCAGGGGCCAGGGGCTTTGTGGGTACCAATCTTGATTACATCTCTCACAAATCTAAGAACTGGAGAGATTTTTGTTTTATCCATTTTTAGATTTTCTGCAGGATTTAACACTGTGTTCTGCACAGAATAATGACTGCTAAATAGAATCATTTGTTCTTTTAAAAAAAATTTTCAAGAAGATAATCTTCCTGATTATTGTTCTGTTTTAAAATGACTTTATTTAATTTTATGGTTATGCTGTGCTGAGTTTGGCTTCTGGAGACAAGAAAGCAAGTCTTGGTTCCTCTAAAAGGACTTGAGTGGTCTTGGACAGGCCCCTGGAGCTGTGGGAGCCTCACTGTTCTCTATTCTATTCCGGTCTATCTTATTCCTCCGGCACATTGCAGAAGAGTAAGACCACTTTGAGGTTTAAATATTCAGAATTCCTAAGAGCAAAACAAAATAAAAACCCAGTATTTCCTGATCTCATAGACTAGGAAAATGATCAGAATCAACCTGGACTGATTCAGCAGTTCGGTATAAAGACTGAGGGCTTCACTTTACCAAATGTACTGGATGATTCTTTTTTAAGATTTTTTCTTTAATTGAAGTATGGTTGACTTGCAGTATCATGTTAGTTTCAGACGAACAGCACAGCGATTCAGTTATATATATATATATATATACTGGGGACGGGGAGGCAAGTTTGCAACGTTTAATCATGGAAAAAAACAACTGATTTTTATTCACTGCCTAGTATCATTTTAGTCTTAAATTCAATTTTCTTCTTAATACATTCCTTCTATCTTCCCTTCAAGATTCTGCTTTTCAGTTTCAAACTTTTTGTGAATGATTGTCTCCGTGAATTTTTCTCTGTCTTTTGACTTGTGGAGGCTGCACTTGGGCATGACATCAGTCAGAAAGGATTGTGTTGGAATTTGTGAAATCAAAGTCCATCTCCCTCTGCTCGACACTTAACAAGGTAACTCAGTAAACACTTCTTCCCTCCCTTCTGTGTTTCCTTTAATTTCTCCGCTTCTCCTTTTCTTTCTGACACACAGAGTATAGATTAGCATCTTGCTTCTCACAGTGTGGTCTGTGAACAGCCTGGGAACCTAGACCTCGCCTCAGAGTATGAATCCAGCCAGCACTTGAGTTGGTCATGGGGTGATTCCCGAGCACCAGAGAGGGAGATCAGAGAAGCAGGAAACAGAGACGATGAATGGCAATGATTGCACTCCTCACTACTACTCTAAAAGAGCCCAGAAGCTCATGATGCATGTTTAGTTACAGCTTTATATTTGTATGTGACACCTGGAGAAGGAAATGGCGAACCACTCCAATATTCTTGAATCCCGTGGACAGAGGAGCCTGGGGTGGGGTCGCAAGAGTTGGACACAACATAGCACTATCTTTGTTTTCTTTCTTTCTTCTTTATGTTTGTATGTGAGTAGCACAATCATAAATGCAATAAAGCCTTGAATTAATGTCTGTCCTGGAGTGTACGATTTTATAGGGACTGAGTGGCTTGTCATTCTCATTTAAGGAGGGTGGAGATGTGCTTATGTAAACTCATGAAAAGAGCTTATGCTTCATGGGTTTCTAAGATCTGGAAGTAATTCCGTTGCTTCAAACTTTGCACTTTTCCAAAGTGTTGTGTTTCTTCCCTGATTTACATGTGAACATATGGAACATTTATGAAAATATTGTTTTGTGCTAAAGATAGATCCATTGCTTTTTGAAGAATGAATAGAATCATTTTAGTATGGTACATAATTCTTTGTCCTGTTTTACTTGCTGTAGTAAATTTTTGAGTAAAGAAAACTGTAAAATGCTTTTCATAGTTGAGATATTTCTTTCTTTTCATTTAAATGTTGCATAGGAAGATTGAGTTAAAATCCCAGGATTTTTTCCTGATATTAAAAATTGAGTTTAGCTGAACAGCCACTTCTGTCTTCTTTGAAATTTTCTGTTTTAGAATTGCACATTAAAACACTTATCGCTCAGTATCATAAATGTAACCTGGAGCCCTAAGCAAAAATTTCACATAGTGCTTCCTTTGTTTCGTTGCTCACTTAATTTCTGGCTACCCCTTTTGTAAAAGCCACAGTCCTCTCTTCTGGGGCCCCTCCCAGCCCCTGATGCAGCTAGAAGCAGTGGGTTCTTAGAAACACTATAGGATGGCAGCTTTCAGTCTTAAGATGGTACCTTTTTGACTGGGGATTGGAAAACAAGAATCCAGTTTGTAAAAATATAGGAAAGAGTGGCAGGAGAATGTCTGGTTTTAGCTAACCACCAAAACACTGTAAAAACTATTTCAAATCTCAGAATTTTAGTATGTATAGAAATCTCTCTGGGCAAATTCTTAGGTCCCATTTCCCAAGAGTCCAAATGACTCAGTAGCCCTAAGGTGGAACCCTTGCCCTTGGGTGGAAATCTAAGGTAGAACTCTTGCTGTGGTAACAAGCTGAGGAAGGTTTAGTGGACCGCATTTTGAGAAATATCTGTTTAAAATCTTATTGAACTCTTAATATTATGACTTACTCAAAAAATTCTGAATCTTATTTCAAAATGATAGGTTTAACCAACCTACTTTCCCAAAACTTCAGACAAAATTTACTTGTACTTTTTTGATAATGCATAGAGACATAAAATTTCTCATATGTGTATTTTATTATATTTCTGCTTGAAGTATAATAAGCCACTTATTCAAGGATAGAAGATGGCTGAGACCAGGGGCTCGCACATGAACCCTCATAGACAGACTTAAGGCTGGAGGCCTTAAGATTCTGATCAACTAAGGAGGAAGTTCTGGTGATTTTTTTTTTTCAAAACAATTTTTATTAAAGTATAGTTGGTTTACAATGTTGTGTTAGTTTTAGTCTTTAGTCAGTTCAGTTCAGTCGCTCAGTCGTGTCCGACTCTTTGCAACCCTGTGAATTGCAGCACACGAGGCCTCCCTGTCCATCACCATCTCCCGGAGTTCACTCAGACTCACGTCCATCGAGTCTGTGATGCCANTTTTCAAAACAATTTTTATTAAAGTATAGTTGGTTTACAATGTTGTGTTAGTTTTAGTCTTTAGTCAGTTCAGTTCAGTCGCTCAGTCGTGTCCGACTCTTTGCAACCCTGTGAATTGCAGCACACGAGGCCTCCCTGTCCATCACCATCTCCCGGAGTTCACTCAGACTCACGTCCATCGAGTCTGTGATGCCATCCACCATCTCATCCTCGGTCGTCCCCTTCTCCTCCTGCCCCCAATTCCTCCCAGTACTTTGGCCACCTCATGAGAAGATAGCTTATTACAGGATATTAAATACAGTTCCATGTGCTATACAATAGATCCTAGTTAATTACCTATTTCATACATAGTAGTGTACATCTGTTAATGCCAAATTCCCAATTTATCCCTTCCCCACCTTCGCCCTTTGGTCATCATAAGTTCCTTTTTGAAGTCTGTGAGTTTGTTTCTGTTTTGTAAATAAGTTCATTGATATCATTTTTTTAGATTCCATATGTAAGTAATATCGTATGATATTTGTCTTTTTCTGCCTTCACTTAGTGTGATAATCTCTAAATTCATTCATGTTGCAGTAATTGGCATTATTTCATTCTTTTTATGGCTAAACAATATTCTGTTGCATATATGTACACATCTTCTTTATCCATTCCTCTGTTTATAGACATTTAGGTTGCTTCTCTGTCTTGGCTATTGTAAACAGTGCTAAAGTGAACATTGGGGTGCATGTATCTTTTCAAATTATGATTTTCCCTGCATATGTGTCCAGGAGTGGGTTAACAGGATCATGTTGTTTTGTTCAGTTGCTAAGTTGTATCCTACTCTTTGTGACCCCATGGACGGCAACACGTCAGACTTCCCTGTCCTTCACTGTCTCCTGGAGTTTGCTCAGACTCATGTCCACTGAGTTGATGATGCCATTCAACCATCTCATCCTCTGTCATCTCCTCCTCCTGCCCTTAGTCTTTCCCAGCATCAGGGTCTTTTCCAATGAGTTGGCTCTTTGTTATCATGTAGCCAAAGTATTGGAGCTTCAGCTTCAGCATCAGTCCTTCCAATGAATATTGAGGGTTGATTTCCTTTAGGATGGACTGATTGGATCTCCTTGCAGTCCAAGGGACTCTCCAGAGTCTTCTCCAACACCACAGTTCAAAAGCATCAATTCTCTGGCACTCAGCCTTGTAGCCAAAGTATTGGAGCTTCAGCTTCAGCATCAGTCCTTCCAATGAATATTGAGGGTTGATTTCCTTTAGGATGGACTGATTGGATCTCCTTGCAGTCCAAGGGACTCTCCAGAGTCTTCTCCAACACCACAGTTCAAAAGCATCAATTCTCTGGCACTCAGCCTTCCATATGATCCAACTCTCACATCCATACATTACTACTGGAAAAATCATAGCTGCTGTTCTCCATAGTGCTGCACCAGTTAACATCCCCGTCAACATTTTCTCCATACCTCCTTTAGCACTTATTATTTGTAGAATTTTTAATGATAACCATTCTGACCAGTGTGAGGTGATACCTCATCATAGTTTTGATTAGTTTTGATTTATATTTCTCTATCAGTTAGTGATATTGAGCATCTT
Organism: Oreotragus oreotragus; assembly: GCA_006410675.1. NCBI lineage: Eukaryota > Metazoa > Chordata > Mammalia > Artiodactyla > Bovidae > Oreotragus > Oreotragus oreotragus. The sequence continues at coordinate 16,621 of SJYX01016831.1, forward strand.
TTCTTATGCCTATTGAACATCTGTATGTCTTCTTTGGAGAAAGTCTATTTAGGTCTTCTGCCTTTTTTTTTTTTTTTTTACTGAGCTGTGTGAGTTCCTTGTATTGTATTTTAGAAATTAACTGTTGCTCGCTACATTCTTTGCAAATATTTTCTTTCATTCTGTAGGTTGACTTTTTTATGGTTTCTTTTGCTGTGCAAAAGCTTTTAAGTTTAATTAGATCCTATTTGCTTACCTTAGCTTTTATTTTCACTATTCTAGGAGACAGATCCAAAAAATATTGCTGCAATTTATGTCAGAGAGTGTTCTGGCTATGCTTCTGAGAGTTTTATGGGATCCAGCCTTACATTTGTGTCTTTAACCCATTTTGAGTTTATTTTTGTATATTGCGTTAGAGAATGTTCTAATTTCATTCTTTTACATGTGCTGTCCAGTTTTCTCACTTATTGAAGAGACTATATTATCTCCATTATATTCTTGCCTCGTCTGTCATAGATTAATTGACTATAGATGTGTGTGCTGTCCAGTTTTCTCACTTATTGAAGAGACTATATTATCTCCATTATATTCTTGCCTCCTCTCTTATAGATTAATTGACTATAGATGCATTAGTTTATTTCTGGGCTCTCTACCCTGTTCCGTTAATCTGTGTATCTCTTTTGTGCCATTGCCAGACTATTTTGATTACTGTAGCTTTGTAGTATAGTCTGACATTGGGAGTTTGATTCCTCCAGCTCCATCTTCATTCTCAAGACAAGGGTCTCATGTATGCCCATATAAATTTTAAATATTTTTGTTCTAATTCTGTGGAAAATGCCATTGATGATTTGATAGGAATTGCACTGAATGTGTAGACTGGCTTGGTAATATGGTCATTTTAACGATGGTGATACTTCTATCAAGAACAGGGTATAACTTTCCATCTGTTTATGTTGACTTCAGTTTCTTTCATTGGTGACTTATAGTCTTCAGGGTGTGAGTGAGTGAAGTTGCTCAGTCATGCCCAATTCTGCAACCCCATGGACTGTAGCCTACCAGGTTCCTCTGTCTGTGGGATTTTCCAGGGAAGAATACTGGGGGAGTGGGATGCCATTTCCTTCTCCAGGAGATCTTCCTGACCCAGGGATTGAACCTGGGTCTCCCGCATTGTAGGCAGCCGCTTTACTGTCTGAGCCACCAGGGAAGATCATAGTCTTCAGAGTATAGGTCTTTTGCCTCCTCAGGTAGGTTTAGTCCTAGATATTTTATTATTTTTGATACAATTGCAAATGGGATTGTTTCCTTAATTTCTCTTTTTTTATATTTTCTTGTTAATGTACAGAAATGCAGCCAGTTTCTGTATATTAAGTTGGTACCCTGCCACTTTACTTGAATTCATTCACGAGCTCTAATTTTCTGGTAGCATCTTTAGGGTTTTATATGTATTGTATTTGTCATCTGAAAACAGTGACAGTTCTACTTTATCCTCTCCAGTTTGAATACCTTTTATTTATTAATATTTTTCTCCTCTGATTGCCGTGGCTAGGACTTCCCAGACTGTGTTGAATCAAAGTGGTGAGAGTTGGCATCATTTCATTGTCTTGTTCCTGATGTTAGAAGGAATGCTTTCAGCTTTTCACCACTGAGTATGATGTCATCTGTGAGTTTGTCATATATGGCTTTTATTGTGGATATATTCCCTCTGTAGCCTCTTTCTGATGATTAAAGGAATGCTGGCAGAGAAATTCTGAGCTAGGCAATGAGTGGTCATCTGCATTTTAGTCTTTTTTAATTTTTGTGCCTCTGGCTGCAATTTTATCCTTCTTTCTCTTCCTCGTGTGGTTTTATTTCATTTATTTAAATGATTTTATAGTAAGTTTTTAGCTTTCATGATAATTCCAAATTTTTGTTTGTTCATCTCAGATATCTGCTTCAATAAACTTTGTTTTTATTAGTGGCCAGCAATTCAAATCTCAAAAGAGTTTTGGCACCAACTATGAAGTTGTTTTCCTTGGGTGAGAGTGTTGTTCCTTAGGAAACAAGTGTTATGAAACTTAATGGGAAGTGCTAACCCCAGAAGTGCCTGGTTGGCATTTATTTATTTTTCCAAGAAATGAGCTAATGTTTAGACTCAACACTGTGAGCTCCTCACACTTGAGTTTGGCGTGGAAAGTAAGATTCTGAGGATTCAGATATATCATTGTTTTATTAAAGATGACACCATTAGAGAAATTAGAGGTGTGAGAAGAGAATGGTTAATGCCCATACTTGAACTTTGCCACCACTGTCTTTTATTTTTTTCTTAATATTTATATTTTATTGAAGTATAGTTGATTTACAATGTTTCAGGTGCACAACAAGATGATTCAGTTATACATATACACATATATTATTTTTCAGATTATTTTCTGTTATAGGCTTTACAAGATATTTGCTATATTTCACTATGCTATACAGTAAACTTCTGTTGCTAACCAGTGCCTTTTAGAACTCAGTATGTCCTTGTACACACACAGACTTTCCTGTAGTGTGACTTCATGGTTATACATATCTCTTTACCAGTGTCTAGAATAAAGTCCTTTGAAAGTAGGCCCAAGCAACCACCCATTAAGAGTTCTCTGCTCTAAAATTTGACTTCCTCTTTTCTGCAAGGAGGAAGATGACAGCATTGATCCTTTATCGCTCTTCCTCTCTCAAATCTCCTTCTCTTTGCTGATAGTGAAGAACATTGCAGAGCTCTATCAGCTGTTGTAATTTGTTACAACAAATACTCTCCTCAGCTGAGGAAACTCTGAACTGGGCCCTTCAGGCCTTCAGCAAACAGCCATGCAGCACCCATGAGCTTCATCTTGAAACCAGGAAGTCTAGTACTTGAGCATCTTCTTCCCAATTATTTCTTTGGTGTTACCTTAGTTGCCTAGTAAATGGGAAATTAATATGTTGTTGGGCAATGGAGAACTCTAATTTCTGACGATGATTTATCTATTTTAGTGGCTTCTTATCTTCCCTCAGGGGAGGTAAGTGACATTTTGACTACAGTCTGTAACATCTATCATGATTATTTGGTATTCTCAGCACAACAACAGTGGACATAAATTCTTTATGAAATTAATCCCAGTGACAAAGGATTTGTTATTATAATGATGTGTCTTTTCTTCAATGGGATGTAGATTCTAGTAAACATTAAGCCAGTCAAAATAATATTTTTCTTCTAAAAAATTTCATATAAACCATATGTTATGCTTTTTATTTGCCATCTTTAGTTTATGGGAGCAATTAAAACTAATGGCTGACAAAGATTAAAAGCACATCAGTAAATTACTCACATTCTGGCTTCTAAACAATCTATTTTTTTCAAAGCAACAAATTCTATTCCTTTGTCTGATGTACTGGGAAGAGAGGAAAAGCAATTATGCTGCAGTTATGTTAACTGTTTTGTGTTATTCAAGCACAAATGTGATAAGCTCTTTGTACTTAACATATTTTAAAATATATTCATTATCAAAAAACTTCTTTTGAATATATTTTGACTTAATAACTTTTCTGCTAAATATCTCATTATGTTACACATGACACAAAATTTGTGAGTTTCCTAATGACTGGGAGCCATGTCTTAATCCATGTTTGTGAATCCATTCCCTAGTGCGTGGATGGATGCATGCATGGATGGATGGAAGAGAGAGGCAGGGGATGGGATAAAGAAGAGTAGAGAGAGGGTGAGCAGGATTTCTGGTAATCAGAATTCAGTTTCTCAGAAGTGTTACCCATGAATTTCTTGACTACAAAAATGCCACTGTTGTTCATTTCGTAGGTTCAGTGTTTTTATATGCGGAGAGGAGAACACAATGGTGATGGCCTTTTATTTTCTTTATTCTTTAAAATCTATGGTAAATTATTATTGAGTCAAAAAGAACAACTATTTTTTGTATTAAAAGGACAATATTACTAAAGTTTTTCATTTTATTAATGCAGTTGACATAAAATTTCAGTAGTGGCCAAGAAGTCATGATACGCCATATGCTAGCAGTTAGGAGCCTGGAGAACCGACACTTCCTCCCAAACCTTGACTTTCCCAGGTTAAATTGGCCATGCCAAGGAGAAGTATTCACTGCTCCCAGGGAGCCATGTTTGTTTGTCCCATGGTGCCCATGTGGTGCCCTATGCGTCATTTAACCAGGCTTGCTTGAGGCACTTGAAGGGACAGATGTCACAGAGGCCCACGGTGGGACAGGCTCAGGGGTCACTTTGCAGCCACAGAAATATCTTTTCTGAAGAATGAAATCTCTCTTGTGGATGCCAACCGATACTGCTTTTTAATGTTCTCTTCACTTCGATTAATATAAAACTAAAAACGTCGACAAGATCTCCAACAGAAGGGGCATGGTGCACAAATTTGTTTACTTTCAACAAGCAAATCCTCAGTTTTCAGCAAGGAGAACTTTATGTCTCCCATGTCAGTCACCTCTACAGCTGCAAAGACCATGTCATGGAGCCCTGGTTCCAAGCTGGTGCCTAGGGATTTTTAAGGCCTAGGAACCCCATCCAGTCTTTGGAGCTTGAATAAACTAAACACTGTTTTAAGTAACCCTCAACAAGAGTATTAAATGAAACACTTGTTAAATTTGAATTCTCATAGCCTTTGCCTGTCTTCAATCCACTCCGGGACTATTGCCTGGAAAATTCCATGGACAGAAGAACCTAGTAGGCTACAGTCCATGGGGTCGCAAAGAGTCAGACATGACTGAGCGACTTCACTTCACTTCACTTCACTTTGCCTGTCTTGGGGTGAGACTTCTTATGGGTGATCTACAAAGTAGAGTGGAGGCTAGTACATGGGAAAAATAAATGCATTCATCATCTTTTTCTGTATTGTTGTTGCGAACTCTGGCTAATTCTCAGTTCTGTTCTGATACAGGAACCATAAAGAGCACTTAAGCTCTAGGCTTCTCCTCTATTCCCTCCTTTAATGTTTATTGAGTTCCCACCATGCCAGACACTGTTCTCCATGCATACTGGAGTGAATCACGTAGCTCCAAATCACGGCTCTCAAAGAACTTATCTTCTAGCAGGAATGCTATTTGAAATACTGTCTTAGTGTCAAATACTTAAACACGAATGTGGTCTTTCAGGAACTTCAAATCATTTTGATAAACCCTCATTAGGGTACCTGCAAAGATGAGTCAGTCCTTGGTCTGGTATTTAGGAATTCAGGGTCCAGAAGGGTGAATAGGAATGTGTGGTTAAAATACACGAGTTAAAATACAGTGAGATGATGACGAAGTGTGACATAAGAAACACAGGTGGAGGTAACTGACTGCATGGGGAGGAGACAGTGGGAGAGGGATGGCTATAGTCGGGATGCTTGGAACGGTTTATCCTAGGAGATCGCATCTCCTAGGATGTGATCCTGTCTGTGAACTCCAAATTATCCCTTAGAACACTCACAATTGACTTTTAATTTGAAAGTGGTGAAATAGTATTTCGCTGCTGCTCAGATTCATTTATTCTTTAGTCCTTGCATATTTTAGCATTTCTTCCTGAGGCTTGGGAAGAATGAAGAATAGAGTTGATCAATAGGGAGCTTATTAGCATAATGAAGTAACATCCAAGACAAAAGTTAATGTAATAGGAATGTTTCTTTCTAAGAGCTCTATCTCTAGAGGAATTGAAGGGCCATCAAATCATGAAATTGGCTGTCAGAGCTGATATAGATTTCACATTCATTTAGTTGACCACAGCTTTGTTCAAGGTGTCTGTACATCTTTGAAAGAATTGCATGCATGGCTAATGAGCCTTTCAAACAAATTCTTTTCAAAGTAATAATAGCACATGAAATTATAGCATCTCTGTGTGTGTGCACATTTTCATGAATCGCCTCGCCTCATGTGGTTGGATCCATGGAATATTGAACTATAACACTAGTGTCTAACATTTATATAGCATTTCCTATGTCCCTGACACTATTATAAGCACTGAACAATTATTAACTCATCAAAATCTTACACTTAATGAGGCATGATCTCCGTTTCACAGGAAGGAAACAGATATGAAAAGGTCAAGCCACTTGCCCAGGATCCCACAGCTGGAGAATGTCAGAGCCAGCGTTTAAACTCAAGGAGTCAGGTCACTCACAGAGCTGTATTCTTACCCACTATATTATACTGTTTCTAAAATACAGAATGAGCACTCTTATCCTGGGATATTTTGAGAACATTAAGTATCTAAAATTGCCATGTAACCATGTATCGGATGTCAGGTATGTGCTTGCATATTAAATACAAACTCCATATTCACTGATGAGGCCACCATAGCCTCTGAATCTCATTTGTGTCACAACCAGCCACTGTCCACAGACCCCTTCCGCTGATGATGCCGGCTGACATGTGACACAAGCTTCACTTCATTAACTCCTGAGACACTCCACCAAATGCTGAGGCCTGTTCCCTCCTAAAACTACGTATTCCCCCTTACTGAGGGCTAACCTCTAACGTAACTGACTCTAGGAACTATTCTTCATTCAAACAGCAGCTGTTTATGGAGTGCCTTTGTGCCAAGTACTGTGCTAAAAGCAGGAGTTATGAGGGTATATCACACAGACATAAAATCCACTAAAATTGGGTCAGCTCACAAAATATTTCCAAGTTCAGTTCAGTCACTCAGTCATGTCCAACTCTTTGCAACCCCATAGACTGCTGCACGCCAGGCTTCCCCGTCCATCATCAACTCCCGCAGCTTGCTCAAACTCAAGTGCATTGAGTTGGTGATACCATCCAATCATCTCATCTTCTGTCATCCCCTTCTCCTCCTGCCTTCAATCTTTCCCAGCATCAGAGTCTTTTCAAATGAGTCAGTTCTTCACATCAGATGGCCAAAGTATTGGAGTTTCAGCTTCAGCATCAGTCCTTCCAGTGAATATTCAGGAGTGATTTTCTTTAGGATGGACTGGTTGGATCTCCTTGCAGTCCAAGGGACTCTCAAGAGTCTTCTCCAACACCACCGCATGTGTCACATTTGGATGCCAAGCAACCAAACAGATGGAGAATGTTTAGCCTGAGTTGAAGGATGGGGGCAGGTCAAAGTGGGACAGTTGAGAGATCAGTTTTGGAGATGGTAAGTTTGAGTTGTCTATGAGGCATCCAAGTAGAAATGTCAATGTTGTATTTTTTAAAAATAAAAACAAAACAGTTTACTGTGGTAAAGAACAACAGATGGAAATTTTTTTCAAGGAGTAGTCAAGGAAGGCTTCTCTGAGGAGGTGGCATGAGCCAACACCTCCAGGATGAGAAGGAGCATGTCATGCAAATGAACAGCCTGGAGAAGAATGTTATAAGCAGAAGTGGCAGCTTCTGTAACACCCCTCATGGACAAGAGCTTAGCACTTTCAGGAAAGGCATGCATGCAGGGCTGGTATGGCTAGCATGTAATGAGGGTTTGGGGGGAGGGCGGATGTGGTGGCCAGAGTTGAAATTGGAGAGGTTGGTGGTGAGGACTATAAGGCCTGGTAAGCCACAATGAGTCAGTCTTCAGTGCATGGGAATCCACTGAAAAGCCTAAGGCAGAAGAGTGACATGGTCATTTCTATGTTTGATGATCACTTTAATGGGAAACTAAATTGTAGAGAGGCATGAGTGGAAAGAGGAATCTCACTAGAAGGCTGCTGGACTGTTTCACGTTAGAGATAAAGGAGTTGTGATGGGGACAGGTCAACATGGGACAGCCTAGAGATGAGTTTTGGAGATGTTGAGCTTGAGTTGCCTCTGAGGCGTCCAAATAGAAATGTCGAGTAAGTGGTCGGCTATGTGGGCCTGAAACTCAGGAGAGGCCGAACCCCTAAAGCTTTCGGAATTGACGTACTCTACCAGGAACAGGGTGATATAAACATGAAGAAGGCTGAAGATGCCTGGAGCTATATGTTGGTGGGGCACACCAACATATATAGAGAAGACAGCGCTCTGTGTTCTCGCAAGAACGGCCTTTTCTCTGCTGCCTGCTGGAAAGGCGGAAGTAGCCAGGCCGTCAGTCCTGACTTTTCTCCTGGGACGGCACTTAGTAGTGTGCCTGCTGGGTTCTACGAGTGGAAAGAAGTTTTTACTCTTCTCACCCGAGTCCCTTTCTCTATCACCTGGACTTCAGTTCTGAGCCTGAACCTCACTCAGTAATCTGGTCTGATACCATACCAGGGCCTTGCCAGGTGGCATTAGGTGGCACTAGTGGTAAAGAACCTGCACGCCAATGCAGGAGACATGGAGAGGCGGGTTTGATCCCTGCATCAGGAAGATCCCCTGGAAGAGGGCGTGGTGATCCTGGTTTTCTTGCCTGGAGAATCCCATGGACAGAGGAGCCTGGTGGCATACAGTCCATGGGGTGGCAATGAGTCAGACGTGACTGAAGTGACTTAGCACACACACTGATAACAACAAAGAATTGATACTTGGATGGAAATAGCCCTCCATGACTCATTCCACTTATGCGCAGAGAAGAACAGGAAATTCATGCCTCTCCACCGCATTTTTCTCCCTAAGAATGCGAAAGCCCATGAGTGCACGGTGGGTAGCAGGCAGAGCTAGAATCAGTGAGAGGCCCTCTGAGGGGGTGCTCCCTGGTTCCTGGCTCCATCCACTCAAGCCGTGTCCTTTCACAGGCAGCCCTTACTCTTCCCCTTAATTTACAAAGAGCACATACTAACCAATTAAAAAATAAAATGAATCAAGGATATGCACAGGCAAGTCTCAAAAAAATACAAATGGCTAGCAGACGTGAAAGACAGTCTCTCTAATAATTAAAGGCATGAAAACTAAACAAGGAGGTGTGTATTTTAATCTGAGTGGCAAGTGGTTTAAAATATGTATGACAGTCAAACAATGTGGAAGGTACAAGTATTCGTGATTCCCACCCCAGATCTGCAGCGTTTTCATGCTTAATTTGCCCCTCTTCTCCACAACTGCAGAAGGAAAAAGAAGGAAGAGGGCTTGTTGGGAGCAGCCTCTGGTTGCAACAAATCACGGGCTTGCGAGTCGAAGTAGGGATGGGAAACAGAACACATGGGCTCCAAGAAAGCAGAGACCTTGCTGGCTGGGCTGGGCCAGGAGAGCAGTGAGCTTAAGAGCTGACTTGTGAGTGGATCCAGGGTGTGCAGAAGTGTGCACAGCGTTTTTGGAGGAGGAAAGAAGGCATCCCCTTTGTATGGGGCATACCTGACACAGTGAGTTAATGTATTTATTAATTAGCCCAGTAAATGGGCTTAATGCCTCTTTGATTTGGCTGTGTCAACAAAGTCTTCCTGAATGGCTTTGGAACAACAGGCTGCAGGCTATGAAGATATGTGTGGATATACCAATTATTGATAACTGGGGACTGCTCAGAGTATTGCACCGAATCAACAGTTAGCTGGGCTGATATCTTAGTTGATGAGGCAGTGAGATTCAGAACCCAAGAAAGGAGCTTTGGTCTTCATACTTTGGTAATTTGAAGTAGAACTCCTGTGGAAAGTGAGACAGTGAGCTGACAAGTGGAGAGCTCTATTTCCACAAAGAGCTAGAAGCAGGGGACACATTTAGCCAAAGGTGTGAAGATTTAAAAGAGCTTTAAACTATGAACAACACTTTTCTGTACACTGTAAAATGAAGAGTATATTTTAATCATTAGTATAAATAATTTTATAATTTAAATATTCAACTTCCTTGGGAAAGTTTTTTCTGTTCTTCCAGATGAAGATAGTTATATATTATTTCTGTACCACATGAAGTGATATGAAGGTGGTATGTGTTGTTGCATGCCATTTGCTAGTTATAAACTCCTGATTTTTATGTACATCGAGTAAGCCCTTTGTCCTCAAATAGTATCCACCTATTTAATTAATGACACAAAGAGATTTAATCAGAAGCACTTCAGATTGACTTATAAGTGCTTAAGTAATAGGAAGGAGAGAAAAATATCTTTTCCATGAGAAAGATTCTGAATCTGTGCTTTAGAAACCCTTGCTGTTAGAAATTTGCTTTTTCCTTAACCACATCTAGTCCTTTCCTTTTGATGTGAACTTTTAGCTAAGGAAAATTATGTGATTAGAGCCTGAGAAGTAAAAACTGACTTGCAGTTTCAGATGTCTAGTTTGTTTTCAGATTTTTTTTTTTAATCTTGGAGCAAAGCATTAGAGTAGTGGTTGAGACTATGAACTTTTTATACTAGAAAGACAGTGTGAATCTACTGCTTTTTTGTAGCTGAAGCAATTCATTCAACCTCCCTGATCCTCAGTCTCCACATCTGTATTACTAGGATTAAAAGACTAATTATTTCTTAGGTATTTGTGCAAAATAAATGAAACGATGCTTGTGTTCCGTCCATCAGTATTAGCTATTTCATCAATTGTGGTGCTTTTCTTGCAACTAATAAAAAACACAACTCAAGCTGACTAAAATACTAAAGGGAATTAATGACTCCCATATCTGCAAAATCAGGAGGCCATCTCAGAGGTCAAATCAAGTCATAAGAATCTGCTGTATTTCTGTGTCTCCATCTGGCCTTCCCCATTATTAGCTTTATCTCAGTTTAATTCCCCTCATGAGCCCAAGATGGCTGCCAGTGCTCCCACAGCTGGCTACATGTTTCCTTATTCTCATCCAGGAGGAATAGCTTTTCCAGTATTCTCAAACTAAGCCAAACAAAGATTTACCTTGATTGGAAGAGCTTAGGTCACATTCCCAACTAGTGTCTGAGCCAGTCACTGCAGTCTGGAGGTTGAACTGGCTGGACATTCTTCACTCCTGAACCGAGAAGCAAGTCAGCTTCCCACAGCCCGCTGGTTATCAGGAAGAAAGTGAGAGCTATTAGGAAGGGGAAAGCTAGAAACACCTACCTGAAAGGTGATCAGTATATTTCACCATTGTGATCACTGTTATCTCGGCACCGTGGAGATGGCTGTCACTGACCAGACAGGAAGCTATCTGTGCCCCTGGGTGGGTTCATCTTCATGCTTGCTCTCAGTCCTGTCTGACTCTTTGGGACCCCATGGACTGTAGCCCACCAGGTTCCTTTGTCCATGGAATTGTCCAGGCAAGGATGCTGGAGTGGGTTGCCATTTCCTTCTCCAGGGGGATATTCCCAACCCAAGGATCAAACCCAGAGCTCCTGTGTCTCCTGCACTGGCAGGTGGATTCTTTACTGCTGAGCCACAAGGGAAGCCCAGGTCCCACGAGAGGGCTATCATTGCCAAGCAGGAAGTTATCTGTGTCCCTGGGTGGGCTCAGGGAACACTCACAGCCCCCAAGCTTGTTAAAATTGCTGTGAGAAGCAGTGTAATTTCAGGAAAACAAAACAAAGCAAAAACACACAAGTCTCCTGCCAACATGAATAGTATATAATTCTGTAATAAGTCAAAGATTCCCTATGCTGAATACTACTGAGAAACTTTTGGCAATTTTAGATTATTGGTTTAATGCTAAGCTGTAAGGAAGTTTTTTTTTTTTTTAATTAGAAATAATACCTAACATCATTATTCTCCACTCATGATAGACATCATGTTTTTGGCAGTTTACTACATTTTTGCAAATAGTACTGAAAAAGCAAGCTGTTGTATGCTTTGCTGTAACAATTGGAATGCTTGAAGAGTATCAATTAATTGAATAATCTAAGCTTATAATTTATTTTTGTTATGTTTAGCTATTATATTCAACTCTGGATGATTTCTAGGATCTACAGTTTATCCATAGCAGATCCTGCTCTAATGTGTATTAATCCAATAGATTTTATTTATGGAAAACCCTTATAAAGTTATCTTTCTCTATGACAGACTTGTGTACTGAGTAAATAAAATTAACAGTCCTCATGTGGTGTGACATTTTAGAATTGTAAATCTCACAAGCAAATGTAAAATCACATTTCAAAAGGAAACAGAAGTGTGTTTTTGATTCCTCATCTTTATTATTCAGGCCTCGGCCCACAGCCCTCTCACCCACTGTTGGTAAGAATAACTGAGAATGACAGGCTTTCCTCACCAAACTGTACTCAAGGGAGAGCGTTCCAATTCATGGGCAAAGGATTCTGAAGATCTGTGAAAACAGAGCAACCTCAGTATTAATCCCTGACACACGACTTCCTGCAACTGCTCAGACTATTCTCCTGGAAAGCACTTCCTTTGTGAGTGTGTCTTAAAGCCTCAACTATTTTAGGTACGAATCTATTTTTTATGTTACCTAGTTTATGTCCTTATCTGTAATCAGGCTCTCATTTTAAGCACACAAAGGCAGGATTGAAATATTACATGTTCAACTAAGTGTTTCGTACATATTGTTTATTTAAATCCTCTCCACAACAACTCTATCAGGTAGGAACCATTTTTATCCCCACTTTTTAAGGTGACAGTGAAGTGAAGTGAAGTCGCTCAGTCATGTCCGACTCTTTGCGACCCCGTGGACTGTGTAGCCTACCAGGCTTCTCCGTCCATGGAATTTTCCAGGCAAGAATACTGGAGTGGGTTACCATTTCCTTCTCCAGGGGATCTTCCCGACCCAGGGATCGAACCTGGGTCTCCCGCATTGGAGGCAGACGCTTTAACCTCTGAGCCACCAGGGAAGCCCAGAGCCATATATATATATTTTTTAATTGACTGGAGTCTGCTGTTTTCTGAAAGCAAGAAGGAAATTTGGAAGTAATATAGATCAACCTCCTCTTTCTACAGATGAGGGCTTGAGGGTCAAAGAGAATAGGTTATTTGCTGGAAGTAAAGTTAGTTTTATGAAGGTGATAGAAGAAAAACCCAAGTCTGGTAACTTAGAGCCTAATGTGTGGTAATTGGGAACATCCTTCTCAGTTACCTGTGGTTAAAATATTTACAGTGGCTCCACTCTGAAATTATTTTTATTGAACATAATTAATGTGTAACAGTATCCCTTAAATACATCACCCCCAGTTACCTGTGAAATGTGAGAAGGGCAAGGAGCTGCTGCTGAGGTGGATTAGGTGAATCAGTCACTGACATGCCTTTTTTGAAATGTATCATTATACTTACTAGGCAAAGACCAAATTAGAAGGGTTGCCCCCATCAAACACTAGGTTATCTACACAAAAGAATTAGCTGTATGGAAGCTTTTTTAAAATTAAGCTTTATTGTTTTAGAATAGTTTTAGATTTGCAAAAATAGGGAGGGGGGTTCATGTTTGGGAGTTCGTGTAAAAAAATTAATTAAAAAAAAAATAAAAAAAAAATATTATGAAGCTATTTTAGGTTTACAAAAAATTATGAAGCTAGAAAGAATTTTCATATACCTCAAGGCAATGGCACCCCACCCCAGTACTCATGCCTGGAAAATCTAATGGACGGAGTAGTAGCCTGGTGGGCTGCAGTCCATGGGGTCGCTAACAGTCGGACAGACTGAAGCGACTTCACTTTCACTTTTCTCTTTCATGCATTGGAGAAGGAAATGGCA
>SJYX01016831.1:46793-66955 GCA_006410675.1 Oreotragus oreotragus
CGTTTCTCATGATGTACTCTGCATAGAAGTTAAATAAGCAGGGTGACAATATACAGCCTTGATGTACTCCTTTTCCTGTTTGGAACCAGTCTGTTGTTCCATGTCCAGTTCTAACTGTTGCTTCCTGACCTGCATATAGGTTTCTGAAGAGGCAGGTCAAGTAGTCTGGTATTCTCATCTCTTTCAGAATTTTCCACAGTTTATTGTGATCCACACAGTCAAAGGCTTTGGCATAGTCAATAAAGCAGAAATAGATGTTTTTCTGGAACTCTCTTGCTTTTTCCGTGATCCAGCAGATGTTGGCAATTTTATCTCTGGTTCCTCTGCCTTTTCGAAAACCAGCTTGAACATCTGGAAGTTCATGGTTCACGTGTTGCTGAAGCCTGGCTTGGGGAATTTTGAGCATTACTTTACTAGCGTGTGAGATGAGTGTAATTGTGCAGTAGTCTGAGCATTCTTTAGCATTGCCTTTCTTTGCTGTCTAGGTTGGTCATAACTTTTCTTCCAAGGAGTAAGCGTCTTTTTATTTCATGGCTGCACAAGGTCCTTAATTTTTCCATGTAGTGTAATAGCATTTTAAAATGTTAAACCAAACACTCTATAAATTATTCACTCCAAAGTCCAAGAAACACTGAATAGAGCAATGAAATCTACAAAAATACACAGATATCTGAGCATTCAAACTTTTCTGCCTCTAAAGTAAAAACTCTAGAAGAGGATGCAGGGTGGGTAGAAAGTTTCTACTTTCCTACAGATTTTATCCCATTTTTTGGAAAGTTAACTACATTTAATATTTGTTAGTGCATTTATTTTGAAACAGTATTTATAATAGAGCCTCAAGAAAGACTCAGAACATAATACTTTACATGTTTGCTGGATTTTAATTTAAATCTTGCTTATTAATTAAACCCACATACAAACTGTTCTTTGAAAAGGCAGTCAGAAGGCATTGGTTAGCTTCCTCTTTCCAAGTGGGCATCTTCTGTGTGGTCCAATGAAGAGCTATCACTCTTGCTATTTATGCTAGATTCAAGACACTTTACCATAGTGCTGGAAATGTGTTTTGAAGAAAGATAATATTTTTACCCTCAAAACTTGAAAGTTGGTAACGTTTAGTGCTGACTAAGGTATAGGAAATAGGCACTCGTGCACTTTCAGTAGGAGTATGAACTATTTAAACCTTTTTGAAAAATGCATCCTATAAGAAAAATAAAAGCACAAGTTCTTATAGTGGTAATACTGAAGCCAACCCATATGTTCATTAGGAAAATAATTGAAATTATAGCTTTTGTGCACTGTGGAAAATTAGATATCTCAAAAAAAAAAAAAAAAACTAGATAGATCTCAATATACTGATTTAAAAAGTGCCCAATATATTTCTAAGTTCAATAAATTGTGAAATAATGAACAAAATATAATACTTTGTTCACACAAAAACTGAAATCTAAAAGCCAGAATGGTATATAATATTTTACCTTATCCATGCATATCATTTGATGATTCTGATGTTAAAGAATCTTCCTGCAGTGCAGAAGACCCGGGTTCGATCCCTGGGTTGGGAAGATCCCCTGGAGAAGGGAATGGCAACCCACTCCAGTATTCTTGCTTGGAGGATTCTAAAGACAGAGGAGCCTGGTGGTTTATTTAGTCCATGGGGTCTCAAAGAGTCATACACAACTGACTGACACTTTCATCATTCCAGAAATCAAAGTGTTAGTCACTTTACTTAATTAGTATATATATATATATACTTCTGTATATTTATATTTACAGAAGTATATTTATCTATATTAAGTTTTTTATTTGGGGTTATAAAAGCAATATTTAGAAGATGAATATACTGTTGAACCTTGAGGAGGACTCCTATTGAGTATAAAAAATACTTTTACACATTCTTACATTATAGGACATTTGATTTCCTTAAGTGAGTTAACTTGTTCTCAGTGGAATTGGGAGTTAATACTCTAAGACTTAAATTTCTATCCCATTTTTAATTTAAGTTTATTAATATTTTATTTCATTTGTGTGAGCATATTATTTCCTCAGGTCAGATATCAACCCTACCCTAATTTCTTGATAGTTAGAAACCAATAAAGGTTTAATCAGAGAAGTCTGTGACTGAGCATGCATCCATGGGGCAAAGTGTGCATTTGAATCAGGTGGTGGTATTTTAATATTTTAACAACTTTTATAAATGTGACAATAAAATTCAGTTTCAAAAGTTTTTTTAAAGTATGTTTATTTTTGAATTGGAAAAAAATTAAGAATTTTCAATCATCTCAAACATGTAAAGAAAAGTTTCCCTACTGTACTCAACATGTCAGAAAGTATAAAATGTGATCTCTCAAGTTTTTACTATATGTTTCTCTTATGTTGTTTTAATGTCTTATGTTATTCCTCTTGCCAGTGCATTTGTTACTCAATGCCTAGTATATTGTCGCTAAAGAAATTCTATAGAGGTAGCCTTGCAGAGATTTTGTTGTTGTTGTTCTAAAAATAGCTTGTACACTTTTATTCCATAGAAAGCAGCATTAGGAACTTAGCCTTATTGAGAATTTATTTCTTGCAAGTACTGTCAAAATGCTGGGTGAATTTATTTCTATATAATTGTGTCATATTTTATGGTGGAGCTAAAATAGACGTGTAATCCATCAGTATGAGTTCCTTTGCGTGGATAAATGGATCAACAAAGTCACCTGAATAAATCATTTTCATTTTCAACTCAGTTTTGTGGAAGTCAGCTGCTCTTGCACACCTTTATTCTCCATCCATCAGTGACTGTATCTTTACCTCAGACACTATTTCTGTGTTAGTCTTCCTTGGTTGAATTATGTGTGGCTTTCCATGGGAAATGTTTTTCACATTATATTTGTTGTTCTAATCTGAGTCAAAACAAGAATTCCTGTAACTACTGTGTCTTACTTTTGAGTTGAAAGAATTTCATGAATTTCTAAACCTTCAGAGAACTGGGTGATGATGCTCCTGGGTGAATTCACAAGATGATTTATTATATTGACTGTTTCTTAAAGTTTGCACTTAGCTATATATGGTCCCTCACAGGAGAAAATAGACATAATAAATTTAATTTTTAAAATATCTTTCTTGCTTTTCAGAAAATAAATACTGCTGGAACCAGTAATGCAGATGTCCCTTTGTCTGAGCCCGGAATGTACCAATTGGACATCACATTAAGAAGGGGTCAAAGTTTAGCTGCCCGAGATCGAGGAGGTAAGAACAGTGTCACCTGGAAGCTTATCCTCTGTATCTTTGACAAACTTTGTTTTCCTTGTGGTTTTTTAAGTTAAAAAGGATCAACTGTAATATGAATTTTATGTCTGGGTTCAATGATGTGGCTCAAAATGCCTCACGCCTGTGACCGTGGAGGAAGAGGTTATGATACAAGTTTGAAAACTCTGGACTCAGACAGTGAGGTCCCTGTCACATTGCTGACAAGTTAGACCCTGAATTATGTGTAATTAGTGGCAGAATCAGTTGAGTAGATGAGGCACACATTTGAACCATACTGGAATTCACCTTTCACACACCAGAAATTCTTTTTGCTGCATAGATTTGCTTCATTGAATCTCACAAAACTGCACAATCTAGGACTAACATCTCACCAAAACTTCAGAGATTCCCAACATGGGATTTTCTTAAATTTGGCTGGACTTGGCAATAATCCCATGGTGGATTAACAGAATTTTGTAGGCCGTGATGAACAGGAAGACAAGGCAAATACTCTTTAGTTCCTGGATTGCATATCCCAAGGCCATCTCCTGATGAACTAGCTTGGGGTACATTAATTATTCCTTGAAACTTGGTTAGGGACAAGACAAAAGGTAGACCCTAAACAGACTTTCAAGCATCTTTTGCATGTTTTAAGCTTCCAGATGTGGAGATCTGAAGGCCCTGAGGGCCTAAAGGAAACAGTTTGAATTTAACTCCTCCTCCCCCTGAGAAGGAGGAGAGTCTCTTAGCCTCTAACTCCTTGTCAGATAACACTGAGTGCTCCTGGCATTGCAGGATCTCGTTTTTTCTTCTCCTACCCTAATTGACATTCGCACTTAGGAAGTGAAAGGAAGCAAACAAGATCACAGCCAGTCAGTCATGTCTGACTGCCTGCGACCCCATGGACTGTAGCCCGCCAGCCTCCTCTGTCCATGGGGATTCTCCAGGCAAGAATACTGGAGTGGGTTGCCATGCCCTTCTCCAGGGGATCTTCCCAACCAAGGGACTGACCCCAGGTCTCCTGCATTTGCAGGCAGGCTCTTTACTATCTGAGTCACCAAGGAAGCCCCTCCTATCTCTACAAACATAAAATAGAGAAAATGATTAATGTAGCAGTGGGGTTTTTAAGATTAGAAATGATACAAATGATAGATTACAGTAAAAACTTAAATGTCAGAATATTATTAATGAATGAAGGTATGATTAGAAAGTTAGAATTTAAGCACAGGGGAATTTTCATAATTAACCATCTGGTTGGNAAACATAAAATAGAGAAAATGATTAATGTAGCAGTGGGGTTTTTAAGATTAGAAATGATACAAATGATAGATTAAAGTAAAAACTTAAATGTCAGAATATTATTAATGAATGAAGGTATGATTAGAAAGTTAGAATTTAAGCACAGGGGAATTTTCATAATTAACCATCTGGTTGGTGGGCTATGGTCCATTAGCTTGCAAAGAGTTGGACATGATTGAGCAACGAACACTTTAGGTTTTTTCTCTTTTAGTAGCTGAAGACAAATATCTATGGAATTGAAATGATGGTCTCAAAAGAAGTTACTGTTAGCTTGGAGAAAAAAAATAGTGCTATTAACATAGTATTTCACTATGTATATATAAATCATTTTTTAGTCTTCAGAGCAATTTTAATTCATTACATCATTTGACCTAAAATGAAATTGAACCAGGCATCAGGTGATCAAAATTTTAGACCTTGATATGNTTGGAGAAAAAAATAATGCTATTAACATAGTATTTCACTATGTATATATAAATCATTTTTTAGTCTTCAGAGCAATTTTAATTACATTACATCATTTGACCTAAAATGAAATTGAACCAGGCATCAGGTGATCAAAATTTTAGACCTTGATATGTCCTCCCAATAATATTAAATACATAAACACATAATTATTTATTGCAAATTTTTTGTAGTCACAAAATCCCCATGAATAGAAGAGATGGTTAAATAACCCTTAGTACATTTGCAGGATGAAATAATATACAACTGTAAAATAAATAAGAAAAATCTCTAGGAACTGATATGGAGTTACTGGATTTATTATTAAGTGAAAAGTCAAAGTGCTAATAGCAACAGTATGAAATTTAGGTAAGAATGGAGTATAAGGGATTATGCATTAGCTGTTCATTTCTTCAAAAAGAAATATCAGAAGTAAAATCCAGAAATGAATGAGATTGATAACATACACAATATCTGTAAGAATAGGTGTTTAGAATGTAGGTAAAAAGGGTAAGGAAGAAGTTTACTGACATTTTCTTCAATGAACTTTCTTATATGATTCTAACTCTTCAATGACAGCAGTATTACAGAAAGAAATGAATGAGTAGATGGATGGATGGATGGATGGATGATAGATTCCCACATCCTGGTTGATATTTAACCATAACCACACCTCAGGGGGATGGGAAATAAAACAACTAAGCTAAGTGATTAAGTAAAACCATGTTTGGATTATACACTGTAAAACTCAAGAAGAACTAGATATAATTAATGCACTTCAAACCATGATTATCAATTCTGAAACTACTTACTGAATATGCTAGGAATGAACAACTAAGTAAACATATTGTAGATGAAAGAGCCAGATTTCTTACTGTTGGAGAAAGACACTACATACATGGAATGGGAGAAAGCTAGAAGGTACCTTGCCGTGTTAGAAAGGCAGCAGTAGGAGCTTATGGCTTCTTCTATATACAGATAGGAATTAAGATGGGTAGGGGTGAGTATAATCTATCTGCTGAGAGGACCTAGAAGCCATCACAAAGGTGTAATGACAACGTGGAAATCTGTACACTTTTTGGCCCAGATCTTGATTTCTAAATACAATTCCCCCATAAAAGTAAGCAGGGCTCCTGGTGAAATGGTTGATTGCGGATCTAGGGCAGGGAAAGTTCAAGACAAGCCTAGGACATTTTGCAGTGCCAAAAAAGAAAGTACCCAAAAATGGATGGCAGAAAGTCAAAATGAAATAGGAGCCAACTTGATCAAAGCTGGTACATTTCAGCAACACAATAAATAGTGGTAATAATAAATTATAACACATAGAATAATATAGATGCTATGAGCTCATAGATAACTGTGTATCATGATACATACATAATTGGTAAATACATAAGTGTGGGCTAAGGTAAAGCTTTTCCTTATGGTGGAATTCTAATGAACAAATGTAGATGTGAAAAATAGGAATAGATCACCTTTTGACAAGCATCACTGTAATAATTATTAAAGGCAATAATCATCCACTGATGCTAAAACTGTTATTTAGACTCTTAGTCATGTCTGACTCTTCATGACCCCGTGGACTGTAGTCTGCCAGGTTCCTCTGTCCATGGGATTTCCCAGGCAGGAATACTGGGATGGGTTGCCATTTCCTTCTCCAGGGGATCTTTGCAACCCAGGGATTGAACCCGCGCCTCCTACATTGGCAGGTGGATTCTTTACAGCTGAGCTACCAATTATATATGCAAGATTATGATGAGAAACTGGCCATTGGCATCATTTCAGAGTATTTCTCCCACAAGATAGGTATGAATTACAAAGGGGAAAAGTTACTTTACAGTAGAAAAACTTGGAAGACATCCTTTTAACCAAGTGCAAAGTTAACATCAGCAGTAATGAGACCAACAGACATAATGGGCCTCCTGATACGATGTGTTGAGAAAGATACACCCTGTCTGTGGCATTCTTGTCAGCAACGCATAAAGTCAATGTCATCCTGAGGAAACATCAGGCAAACTCTGACAACATATGATGCCAGTAATCTGAGCTACTTAGATATATGGAGTGACTTCCTTTTTTATAGGTGCTGGTAGGTGTGGCAGTGAAACTTATGAGAATACAGTGAGAAGATTCGTATTCTAAATCATCTCCTTTTTTCCTGTCCCAAAATACTAGCTCCCTTTAAAATGTCAAATGCTGTTGTTATTGTTATCTTTCCTCTCTCAAAAGCAAACTAGTTAATCTTGCTGCAGATAGAGGTTGGCTATTTAGTACAGCAAACAAATTAAATAGAAAAGAATATGGAAACTGCTCTAAATTTTCCAAACATTTCTAGTCAGTATAACCAAAGGCTTAAATAATTCATCCTGTAGAGGTAATAACAAATTCAAATATTTAAGACCATATATATAGCCAGGTTGCAACTACATTATATTTCATTAAAAAAAAAAACCTTATAAAAATTTTTACTAGATAAATCTAGTAAGATTTGGCTCTTTGTCCAATCAGAAAGAATCAAGACAAGTCTGATATTTGCCTATTATGACTTTCTATTTTTCTTTATATCCACTGAAAATAGATGTATCTTTATCTAAGTATCATCTATGAGTAAATTATACCTAAAATCTAATGTTTACTGAATGCTAGGAGCCACCACAAGAGATCCTACCCATGACAAGATCATGTGGAAGAGAACTGTTAAGCAAGGCTTCAGGACTCAAGGGGCTCCCTAGGATTTCTCGAGCATCTACCCCAAAATCAGAATCTGTCTGTCTTACTATTTCATGACTTTCACCAACTCCTATAACATTAACAGGGGACTATCCCCGACCACCTTTCTCTGGAGAAAATCAACTTAGGCTATAGCTAATAAGTCTCCTGGACATGAGAAGAATATTTCAAATCAAACCCCCTCTGTTAGTGTTCTAGCTTGCTTGGCAGTTACATCCAGACTCTTGCAGTTATGCATATGATTATTTACAGCCTCCCAACCGTGAGAGGCATGGGAAGGCTAAAACATAGAGCCTTTCAAAGAGTTAAAAGTTATTCGAGTAGTGTGGTGTAGGATTTCATTATTGGGCCAATGCTTGTTGCTAAGTTCCCATATCTCTTATCCACTGTGCACCTGGGAGTGCATTAGTTANATGATTATTTACAGCCTCCCAACCGTGAGAGGCATGGGAAGGCTAAAACATAGAGCCTTTCAAAGAGTTAAAAGTTATTCGAGTAGTGTGGTGTAGGATTTCATTATTGGGCCAATGCTTGTTGCTAAGTTCCCATATCTCTTATCCACTGTGCACCTGGGAGTGCATTAGTTAACATAGTTGGAATGTAAGAAAAACAAGTGTAGCTTTGAAATTAACCACATCAGACTTTTGAGCTAATTGGTTCTTTCTTGTACCTCACTGCACCATTGCTCCATGAGAAATGTAACTTGTTTAATACTTTCTGAGGCTGACACAGATTAAAAATATAAAGAAAAAACATTTCAAGGGAAAATAAAGTTTTCTGGTTGAGTAGCCTTTATCAAAAGAGGGTCATAAAATGTCCACAGGCCTCCAAGGCCAGAAGATAATGTACACAACATTGTACAAGGTTTGCAGAGAAAAAATCCTGGTTTCGATAAAGACAAAACAGATGTAATGTTTGGACTGACTCTGTATGACTTTGCATCTTTCATTTCCCTCTATGTACAAGTAAAGGTATAAAAGACCCTTTTGAAAATAAAGTAAATGAGCCTCGCTTGAAGAAAAAAAAAAACAGCACCATATTGTTCCACCATTCACGTGTTCACAGTGTGAGTCTGGATGGCATCATGTGTGTACCACTGTCTTTCTTGTGGCAGCAAATTATTCTCTATAGAATAATTCAAAAATAGGAACTTCTTAAAGATAAAATGAGATGGCCATGTTCCTAAGAAATAAGGGAGATAAAATACTACTTTACAGAAGTGAAGACTATCCCAAAGTGTTTAAAATGCAAACTCTATCCCAGCTTCACTGTCTTACTCACTTGCCTGACATTTATGAAGTTTTTATTTGGTAGATATGAGAGGAGATATATAAACAGAGGAAACAACCTGAGTTAAGTTTGGGTTTGATTAAAACATCATAGATTCACCTGTAAGTAACAGATGATGTTAAACATATGGTTGGATAGATAGCACTGAGACATGTATATATGATAATTAGATGGAGATGCAGGGAAGGCAATGGCACCCCACCCCAGTACTCTTGCCTGGAAAATCCAATGGACGGAGTAGCCTGGTGGGCTGCAGTCCATGGGGTCGCTAACAGTCGGACAGACTGAGCGACTTCACTTTCACTTTTCTCTGTCATGCATTGGAGAAGGAAATGGCAACCCACTCCAGTGTTCTTGCCTGGAGAATCCCAGGGACGGGGGAGCCTGGTGGGCTGCCGTCTATGGGGTCACACAGAGTCAGACACGACTGAAGTGACTTAGCAGCAGCAGCAAATGGAGATGGGTAGTTTACAGTGAGAAAACAAGTGGGGAAACACTGTGGTCTTGTGGGAGTATAGTTTGGAGATTATGAATGTGAAACTGGAGAAGGAAAGGAAAATGGGAGAGCTGCTGGTTCAGTTCAGTTCAGTAGCTCAGTCATGTCCAACTCTTTGCGACCCCATGAATTACACCACGCCAGGCCTCCCTGTCCATCACCAACTCCCAGAGTTCACTCAAACTCACGTCCATCGAGTTGGTGATGCCATCCAGCCATCTCATCCTCTATCGTCCCCTTCTCCTCCTGCCCCCAATCCCTCCCAGCATCAGGGTCTTTTCCAGTGAGTCAACTCTTTGCATGAGGTGGCCAAAGTATTGGAGTTTCACCTTTAGCATCAGTCCTTACAAAAAACACCCAGGGCTGATCTCCTTTAGAATGGACTGGTTGGATCTCCTTGCAGTCCAAGGGACTCTCAAGAGTCTTCTCCACAGGTATAATTCACCTCCAATTAAAATAAATAAATTTATATTTTTAAAAATAAATAAATAAAAAAGGAGCAACATGAAAAAAAAGTCTTCTCTAACACCACAGTTCAAAAGCATCAATTCTCCGGCACTCAGCTTTCTTCACGGTCCAACTCTCACATCCATACATAACCACTGGAAAAACCATAGCCTTGACTAGATGGACCTTTGTTGGCAAAGTAATGTCTCTGCTTTTCAATATGCTATCTAGGTTCAGAGAGTGTCAAATAGCATCTGAGATAAATTGGGTGAGGGCGTTCAAAAAAATTATTGCAATTTTAAGACTAAATGATGGCTGGGCACCTTGTGGATTTGGGGGAAATGTGACTATAGGCAAAAATATTTGTGTAACTGTTAGAATCAGCAGAAATTGCACTCTCTTGTCATTTGTTACACTGATGCCCTCACCTACTGCCCAGCAAAACCGAAATGCCTGTGTCTTCCATGTCCCCTGTCACACTTGTGCTAAATAATGGAAGGGAAGACGCATTTCAGCCATCCCCATGGTCACTAGAAGATTGTTTGAACTTTATATCAGAATTTTTATACATAGTGGGCACTGGGCAGTCGTAACTGGCCGTCCTTCTTCCACTTTTATAACCTGTTTCACAGAACAACCAGATAGCTCTGGGGATTGCTACTACATTTTCCTGCATTTTATTATACCGGCTTAACAGCCTCATGGACCAGAAAGCACATGACCTTGGAGAGTCTGCCAGACATAATTTCAAAGCCAATCTCCACATTTTATTAGCTTTGTGACTGAGTGAAATGTGTAGTTTCTCTTTGCAACTGCAGAGTTCTAGATTTTTCAAACAAAAATACACGATGCCTTGGATTTCTTTCTTTCTTTCTTTCTTTTCTGATTGGCTGTACAGTGCGGTATGTGAGACCTTAGTTCCCAGAACGTGAACGTTAAAGTCACTCAGTCGTGTCTGACACTTTGTGACCCCATGGACTGTATAGTCCATGGAATTCTCCAGGCCAGAATACTGGAGTGGGTAACCTTTCCTTTCTCCAGGGGATCTTCCCAACCCAGGAATCGAACCCAGGTCTCCTGTATTGCAGGTGGATTCTTTACCAGCTAAGCCACAAGGATAGTCCCCAGACCAGGGATCAAACCCATGCCTCCTGCATTGAGAGCATGGAGTCTTAGCCACTGGACCACAGGGAAGTCCCAACATGATGCTTAAATTCAAATTTCAAATAATCCATTATCTTTTAATGTAAATAAATCTCATGAATCTAATCTACAGTATAATAAATATAGACAATAACATTGTACTATAATTATGTAATGTGATAAATATCATCATAATGATAAACATATTATTATATAATATGTAAATATATCAAAGTAACATATTATACATCTTAAGCTTATACAATTTTGCATGTCAAATTTATTCAATGAAAAAGAAATAATACGCTACTTGGAGTATTCTTATACTAAAAAATTATTTATTCTTTATTTGAAGTTCCACTTTAACAAAGTTCCTTGTTTTCTCTAGCAGCCCTTTGGCAATTGTCATGCCTAGTTATTTTTCAAAATGCCATTTATATTTTAATTAGGTTTGGCTTTTCAGGACTGTTTTATCATCTATCACATTTTGAAAGTCTTGTCTTGACAAGATTGTTTATGTTGTTAGAAAAGTAAGAGCAATCTGTGTAGACAAGCCTGGTGAGAGCACATTCTCTGTAATTTAAGTCCTTGAAATTTGTATTGTGGAGGCTGCATTCATGTCCGAAGGCTGCCTTAACGTGTTACCCAAAACTTGGTGGCTTAAAACAACAGAAGTTTCTTCTCTCCGTTTTGGAGTCTGAGAATCAATGAAATCAAAGTTGTGGTAGGAAATAGTCCTTCCAAAGACTCTTGCAAAGAATTCTTCCTGGCCTCTTCCAGCTTCCGGTGGCCCCAGGCATTCCTTGACTTGGTGCAGCATCACTCCAATCTTTGCTTCCATCTCTGCATGGCATCCTCCTCTGTTTTCCTGCCTCAAACTTCCCTTCTCTTTCTCTCATAAGGATAGCAGTCATTGGGTTTTAGGTCGTACCCTAAATCCAGGATGATCTCATCTCAAATTCCTTAAGTTACTTTTATCTGCAGAAAGCTCATTTCTTTTTTTGGAAATAAATAATTTGGGGGTCAAAATCAGTATGGAAATATAAGATAAGGTAGACAGTTTTTGCAAGAACAACTGAAAAGTTTAGCAGCTTTGAACGTTCATAAATCATTTCAGTTCCCTGAGTCTGAGAAGTTTTGATTGTTCAAAGGTTAGAAAGATCTGGCTGAACTCTAGAGACATTTGATGAAAAAGCCCATTACTGAATAAGGTTCATAACTACAAGGAGTTAGGACTTGGACACATTCTTTGGGAGGACCCAGGCCAATTCCCTGGAGGAGGGCATGGCAACCCACTCCAGTATTCTTTCCTGGAGAATCCCACAGACAGAGAAGCCTGGGCTACAGTCCGTGGGGTCACAAAGCGTCAGACACAGCTGAAGTGACTGAGCGTGCACACATACACACAGGTCAGCTCACTACAGAGGACAGTTCTTCTCTTGAAATACCAGGAACAAATTTAAAAAATAAAAAAGTGATCCACTTGAACTTGTTTATTGTGATTCTGTTTATAACAGTGTTAAAAATCCTTGCGTTGAGTTAGAGAATTTCATTCACTCCACTCTGAAACGCCTGCAGTCTGCACTGTGACCCTGATGTGTCACTGTGAAAGGAAAGCTTCCACGTGTTCTGGGAACAGTTTCCAGAATGGAGTAAGAACTTTAGAAACCTGATAGATGGGAAAGGATTGAGAAGCTCATCCCCTGACAAGCTTCAGTTTTCTCACTGTTTGGGAAAGCCTCACTAATTGAGAACTTAATACCGGTTTTAAGAAAGCCAGATTAGAAAGGTTTTTTTTTTTTGTCCTGTTTCAAAAATAGTCTTGATAAAAATCAAACATATTCTAAGTATAAAAATAGCCCTTTTCAGGTTGGAGAATCTGCCAGCAATTTTATTATTAGAGTGTGACTTATGAAAACTTTTAGAGATTTATTCACTGAGTGGATAGGCATAGTAATGTTTCTAATATGTATTGTGTATCAGGAGTAATGTTTAATGTGTACGTATATGTATAATCTGAATAGGACTGGCCATTAGAGCGGCTTCCACCCCACACATTCGTTCACCGCTTGGTGTTTAGGGTCCTCTTTGGTTTGGACCCTTGCGAATTTCTTTTACGGTCAGATTGCCATATATCCGGGCTTGCCTGGGGGCAGTTCTGTTTTTTCCCCTTTGACTTGCATAATTGCTAATATTATCTCATTTCACTGTCACAAGGGTCCTGATTTTAGAGACATAGTATGTACTCATGTGTCTTAAAAAAAAATCTTAATCCCATTAAAGTTGATCATAAATTTAAGCATCATGAGTGTTCCTGTGTTTTCCCAGATGGAAATTGCAGTTTATATCATCAGAGAAAGGTGTGTATCTGAGCAACTGAGATACTTTTCTTGGCAGCCCCTTCTTTAGGTTTACACAGTCTTTAAACAAGCTATTTTGATCAAGAAAAGGTCTGTCATGTGGCACTTCTCTACTGAAGTTATGAACTGGATGTGTTGCTAGTCAATCGGTTTTTGCATTTCTTACAAATGGTGGAATCAACTATAGGCTTGTTTTACTCAATATAGGCACAAACATAAGCAAAGACGTTAACGTTACAGCTTCCACCAGCTTCCTACCATTGGAAATTATTTTTAATGATCGTGACTCAGTTTTATTGATAGCTTTTTCACTATGATCTTAAGCCTCTAATTTATATATATACACACATTATAATATATATCCACCGTGTGCATATATACATTTATAGCATATGCTTCTGCAGAGCACATATGTTCTATTGTGGTTGTCTTGTTTTCATAGGTGCAAAAAAACCACTCATTGACACACAGATTCCCTTGTTTCATGTTAATATAACTAGCGCTATATAATTACTGAAACTTCAGAGTGAACTTCTACCTTGAGATTTTGTAAACGACTCCTAGACTATATCTTTTTGCTAGAAAGCTTTTTATGCTGGTCTTTTTTTAAATAAATGTCTTATCTGGGGCTGTTCTGGGTCTTTGTTGCTGCTCATGGGCTTTCTCTGATTGTGCAGGCCCCTATTGTTGCAGAACAAAGGCTCTAGGCCCCGTGCTCAGTAGTTGTAGCGCATAAGCTTAGTTGCCCTGAGGCATGTGGCATCTTCCCGGACTAGGGACCGAAGCCATGTGCCCTGCCTTGGCAGGTACACTACTGGATCAGCAGGGCAGTCCTATGTTAGTCTTGGGCTTCCCTGGTGGCTCAGCGGTTAAAGCGTCTGCCTGCAATGCGGGAGACCCCAGTTCTATCCCTGGGTCAGGAAGATACCCTGGAGAAGGATACCCACTTCAGTATTCTTGCCTGGGAAATCCCATGGACGCAGGAGCCTGGTGGCCTACATTAGCACTTCCTTTATTCTGAGCCAGAGGCAAAGAACCTAGTGGCCGTTCCCTAGGCTTTCTGCAGCACTGCCTACGTGGAGGTATTCCTTTCTTCAAAATTCCCACGGTTTGCCAAAAGATGCCATCTTTTAGTGAATATAAATCCAGAACTCCTTAAGCCATAGAGCAAACCCTATGCCAGTTTCCTGAAGAAACTCCAAAGATGTTTCCACATATGAAATGCTGTCGTATCACACCTGGCAACATTAGGTTCACTTTTAAAGGTGCAATCTCTCCTGCTATTGTGATTAAAAATTTGCTTTCCCTAATTATTTCTAGATTGGAAGAAGAACCCATTTTTATTTAACCTTTACAGAAAATCACATTGCCATGAAAAGTAAAAAAGCCCACGAAAGGAATTGTGTACAAGGCCTGACACTGTTCTCAGGAGTTGATAGACAAGGCCAATCGATACATATCGTATTTTCTTCAGAATCTGCATAGACTTTGCCACTGGTGCATTTTTATTTGAAATATGATTTTATTATTTATAGATGAATTCAATTTATAATAAGTATAATTTAATTCAGCATCTGTAACAAAGGATGATTTTAAGCTTAACTCATTTTAAAAGTACATCTCTGAGTTCCAGTATTAGAAACAGTGTTCTTAAACTCACTTGAGGTTAATTAACTTGTGTACGTAGTGTTCCATATTCAGATTTCTTAAAGGATATTCTCCTTGATGTAAGGATAAAGGAGAATTTATGGGTTTGTGGTTTTCAGTGTATTGTGCCTATAGACAGAATATAAGTTCAGGAACTTAATTATGTGTTCTTTGAAATTAGATCATATGAAGTATGCAAAATTACCTTTTTCATAAATTTTGAAAGGTTGTTGGCACCATTTATCAAATAAGAATGGGTATACACTTTTGGTACAACTATTTGATATGGTTAAACCTATATAAGGTTATAGGCTCATTAATTAAGATTATTTTAAGAGCCAGCATTCATTCTAGTTAGCACTAAATTAGTCTTCTAAATTTGAAATTAGAGACACAGTGAAAAGTTCTACTGGGCTTTACTAGTGCTTATCATAAAATAAATCATTAAAAATAATGGCAACAATATTCTAAAGCAAATAACTACAATTGGATGTTTCTTTTTGCTTTTACAAGGTACTTTCTTTTTTCTGTTGATCTTGGGTTAGCAGTCTACTTTCATGAAATTATCTGGTTTTGGATCAAAATAGTCTTGGAAATCTTAATTTTCAAAGTGCCCTGGATCAGTTAGTCAAGTATTTCTTTGTAGTCCAGCTCTCACATCCATACATGACTACATGAAAAACCAAAGCTTTGACTAGATGGACCTTGTTGGCAAAGTAATGTCTCTGCTTTTTAATATGCTGCCTAGGTTGGTCATAGCTTTTCTTCCAAGGAGAAAGTGTCTTTTAATTTCACAAAAAGAATGAAATTTAATTTAATATCACAGACACTGCAGTCACTATCTGCAGTGATTTTGGAGTCCAAAAAATAAAGTCTGTCACTGTTTCCATTGTTTCCCCATCTATTTGTCATGAAGTGATGGGACCAGATGCCATGATCTTAGTTTTCTGAATGCTGAATTTTAAGCCAACTTCTTCACTCTCCTCTTTCACTTTCATCAAGAGACTCTTTAGTTCTTCTTCACTTTCTACCATAAAGGTGGTGTCATCTGCGTATCTGAGGTTATTGATATTTCTCCCGGCAATCTTGATTCCAGCTTGTGCTTCATCTAGCCCAGCATTTCTCATGATGTACTCTGCATGTAAGTTAAACAAGCAGGGTGACAATATACAGCCTTGATGTACTCCTTTCCCAATTTGGAACCAGTCTGTTGTTCTAAATTGTCCAGTTCTAATTGTTGCTTCTTGACCTGTGTACAGATTTCTCAGGAGGCAGGTAAGTCGGTCTGGTATTCCCATCTCTTTCAGAACTTTCCACAGTTTGTGGTGATCTACATAGTCAAAGACTTTGGCATAATGAATAAATCAGAAGTAGATGTTTTACTGATATTCTCGCTTTTTTGATGATCCATCAGATATTGGCAATTTGATCTCTGGTTCCTCTGCCTTTTCCTTTTCCTTTTTTTCTAATTTTTCCAAAACACATGTCTAATCTTTAGCTTAAGCAGAAATCTGTAGGCAAGCAAGAGGGGAAAACAGAGACCATGTGTTGATGGTAGACAGAATGTTTCTGGTTAATTTGTTATAGAAACCAATCATACCAGAATGAAAGAGAGTAAAATCTCCTATTGGAAATGATCACATAAGCTTTGGGCAACCGGTAATCAGGTGATGATTACCCGAAGGGAAAATATATTATGGACAGTGAAGGCTTTGGTAAATATCCAGTGCCATGCAGTCAATACTATAGAGTGTACACCAAAGTCATGTCCAATTGATAAAAACATTTTAAAACTGCAAATAAAATTCTTCCTCAAAGTCAATTTATTAACAGCCATTGTGTCATCCCAAGTGTATGAGTGTTAACTTGCTTCCCCTCACCCCAACAGGGTCTATAATGTCATGTCAAAACTAATACTTCATTTGTACAAAACTGTCCTTGGGTAAGCCAAGTTTTTCTTTTTTGGTTTGAAGAATTTTTCCTATCTCCAAAAGAATTATGTTGTGTGTAGTTTCTAAGTCGTGTCCAGCTCTTTGCAACCAAATGGACTGTCGCCCACCAGGCTCCTCTGTCCAAAAAGAAAATTCTAAGCCTATTTTGGGGCTTCCCTGGTGGCTCAGAGGTTAAAGCGTCTGCCTCCAATGTGGGAGACCCAGGTTCGATCCCTGGGTCGGGAAGATCCCCTGGAGAAGGAAATGGTAACCTACTCCAGTATTCTTGCCTGGAGAATCCCACGGACAGAGAAGCCTGGAGAAGTCCACAGGGTTGCAAGAGTCAGACATGACTGAGCGACTTCACCACCTTCCTTATGCCTATTTTGGGAGAAGGCAATGGCAACCCACCCATTCCAGTACTCTTGCCTGGAAAACCCCATGGACAGAGGAGCCTGGTAGGCTGCAGTCCACGGGATCACAAAGAGCCAGACACAACTGAGCGACTTCACTTTCCCTTTTCACTGTCATGCATTGGAGAAGGAAATGGCAACCCACTCCAGTGTTCTTGCCTGGAGAATCCCAGGGATAGCAGAGCCTGGTGGGCTGCCATCTATGGGGCCGCACAGAGTCAGACTTGACTGAAACAACTTAGTAGCAGCAGCAGCAGCATGCCCATTTTGACCCCCTGCATTCAGCTGAACATCAGACCCACAAGACCATCCAGGCCACACTTGACAGCGCTTCAGGAGTATACAGGGCAGGAACCACGGCTCAGCAGCAGGACAGTCTCAGCTGTCCCTTCCTGCTGCACCTGCAGCAGCCCCTGCAGTCACCCAGTTCTTTACCTTAGCTACTAGGTAACACTATGCAGATGGAAAAAGATAAAATGACATTGAACAAATGTGGGAGTCTCTATGATATCAAAGCCTCTTTCTCATAGGAGCTAGAATCTCTTATAACTGCTTCATAAGCATAGTTTCCAGGGACCTGCTCACTTACAAAAATTATTACATTTGAAAATCCCAAAGATATGGCTTCCTAACAGATGCTTCTACTTATCCCAGGCCAGATGAAATTTACCAACCAGAGCATCCTTTTTACCTTGTGTTGCTTAGCAACATAGTTGACACACTATCTACCGAGGGTTATAAGGACATAAAGAGTTAACCAAAGGTCATATTCTCAGGAAGAAGGGGAAAAAGCTTTCCCCAACCTGGGGCCAGCACTGAGAACATTAATAAAATACAGGGCATTCATGTTGTATCTAATTGTATCAGTTGGCCCTCCTTGCTCTAGTGACACAAGAAGGATTTCAAGATGAGATGATTTCAAGCCTTTGGTGTTACCTAGCGGCTGTTAAAGGAGAAGGCAATGGCACCCCACTCCAGTGCTCTTGCCTGGAAAATCCCATGGACGGAGGAGCCTGGTGGCCCGCAGTCCATGGGGTCGCTAAGAGTCAGACAATACTGAGCGACTTCACTTTCCCTTTTCACTGTCATGCATTGGAGGAGGAAATGGCAACCCACTCCAGTGTTCTTGCCTGGAGAATCCCAGGGATGGGGGAGCCTGGTGGGCTGCCGTCTACAGGGTCGCACAGAGTCGGACACGACTGAAGTGACTTAGCAGCAGCAGCAGCAGCTGTTAAAGCAGCATGAACATTGCTTTGGATATAAAATATCCTGTCAGATTTGTTAGTCCAAATTTAGGGCCTGACCTTGGAAGAAAAGTAAAACCAGAGCACAGAAGTGCTCATGGATGAGAAGAAGCTACAGCCTTTTCTGTTCCCAGTCAAAGTGGCAACACTTTATAGCAGCCATAACAGAGAAAAAACAATAAATAGTTTAGTGATTTTAGATTGTCTAGACACGACAGTATTCTTGCCTTGGAAATCCCATAGACAGAGGAGCCTGGCGGGAGTGCGTGGGGTCAAAAAGAATTGGACATGACTGAGCGAGTAAACAACAGCAACACGACTGACGTGACAGACCCTTACTATTCTTTCTGTTTGCTTATTTTTTTAAATAAATGACCGTGGTCATAAAATACACCCCATGGCAGTAAAAGCAGACTCTTTTGAAAGTATGCATTCAGTTTGGACAAGGCAAAATCTTCCTTCTATGCACAAAGCGTTAAATTTTTATTACCTTGTAGGAGAAGAGTCCTGGTACTTAATGACCATTTTTCTTTCTAAGCTACAAGTTCTCTATTATGCCTAAACCTCTTAAAAAATGATTTTATGTAATTTTTTCACCCTAATTTTATTGAGGTATGATTAGAGTAAACTTCAGCTCAGTTCAGTCACTCAGTTGTGTCCAACTCTTCGCGAGCCCATGGACTGCAGCACGCCAGGCCTCCCTGTCCATTAACGCCAAGAGTTTACTCAAACTCATGCCCACTGAGTCAGTGATGCCATCCAACCATCTCATTCTCTATTGTCCCCTTCTCCTCCTGCCTTCAATCTTTCCCAGCATCAGGGTCTTTTCCAGTGAGTCAGCTCTTTGCATCAGGTGGCCAAAGTATTGGAGTTTCCAATGAATATTCAGGACTGATTTCCTTTAGGATGGACTGGTTGGATCTCCTTGCTGTCCAAGGGACTCTCAAGAGTCTTCTCCAACACCACAGTTCAAAAGCATCAATTCTTTGGTGCTCAGCTTTCTTTATAGTCCAACTCTCACATCCATACATGAACACTGGAAAAAACCATAGCCTTGACTAGACGTACCTTTGTTGGCAAAGTAATGTCTCTGCTTTTTAATATGCTATCTAGGTTGGTCATAACTTTCCTTCCAAGGAGTAAACGTTAATTTCATGGCTGCAGTCACCAGATGCAGTGATTTTGGAGCCCCAAAAAATAAAGTCTGACACTGTTTCCACTGTTTCCCCATCTATTTCCCATGAAGTGATAGGGCCAGATGCCATGATCTTAGTTTTCTGAATGTTGAGCTTTAAGCCAACTTTTTCACTCTCCTCTTTCACCTTTATCAAGAGGCTTTTTAGTTCCTCTTCACTTTCTGCCATAAGGGTGGTATCATATGCATATCTGAGGTTATTGATATTTCTCATGGCAATCTTGATTCCAGCTTGTGCTTCATCCAGCCCAGCGTTTCTCATGATGTACACTGCATATAAGTTAAATAAGCAGGG
>SJYX01016833.1:0-12411 GCA_006410675.1 Oreotragus oreotragus
AGATAACATAGATCCTAGAAATTTTCAAGGTTTTATTTTTTTTGCCAAATTCAAATCTGTCATCTCTGAGACAATTAGAAATATTTACAATGATATAATAAAACATGTAATATTTATAATATTTTATATAATAAAGTTGCTTACTTTGGGTGAGGAAAATGAGGAAGAAGGTATATAAACACACATTATTAGAGGTCTGTATTTATTATTCTGATTCTGTTGCTTTTCTGTGTTCTGTGTGATCTTGAGATAATCACTGAACATTTTTGGTCTATGGTAACATAAAGTAAAAGTAATAACAATTCTAGAGACTACTACAAAAATTAATAATACATGTGAAAACACTTTGGAAAAATGTAATAAAAAACTAGAGGACCTAAGTCAAAGGAGAACATTGGAGAGTTAAATGATAGAATATGATATGCTTAATATGTCTATTATTCAATATTTAATCATTTTTCAGATAGTTTAGTCTTTTTTCCCAAATAAAGTAAAATGAATTGGAGGTGAGAATCCTAGTGGTATCACTTTAGGAATGATGGTGGAGGTGTTTTATAGCCTGGAACTTTCTTTTGGACAAACCACCTCTAGCTCCCATAGATGCTGGCAAGTGACATTATCAGGCAGGGCTGTGCAAAAGCCTCCTGTGATTCTTTCCCTTAATGCTGATCCCACAGCTCTCCCACAGTGAGGTTAACATTTTGGAACCCTATGTGCTGTGCTACAAGCAAACGGAAACTTTCTGGGGAATAAGAGGCAACTTTAAATTTTATTTTTTAAAGTTTAATCACTGAATGAAAGCAGAAAACCAAAGTGGTACAGGAAATGCGTATTATTCCTGCCCAAACTCATTTTTGTCATTGTTGTTGTAAATTTTAGGTGTACAGTATCATAATTCATTCTTATTAAATACAAAGTGATTAGCACACAAGTCTACTTACCATTTATTGATACAGTTGATCCCTTTCACACATTTTTCCCATTCCCCCCCAGTCACCT
This sequence comes from Oreotragus oreotragus, assembly GCA_006410675.1. Classification (NCBI taxonomy): domain Eukaryota; kingdom Metazoa; phylum Chordata; class Mammalia; order Artiodactyla; family Bovidae; genus Oreotragus; species Oreotragus oreotragus. Next base: position 1,000 of record SJYX01016833.1, read on the forward strand.
TTCCCTCCGGTAATCTCTATTCAGACCTGTACTTCTATGAGTTTAATTTTATTTTGTCTTCTTTTTTTTTTTTTTTTTAAGATTCCATGTGTTCATGAAATCACATGATGTTTATCTTTGTCCATCTAGCAGATTTCACTTAGCATAATACCTTCAAGATCCATCCATGTTGTCAAAATTGGCAGGATTTCATTATTTTTATGACTGACTAATATTCTAGTGTGTGTATATACTACATCATCTTTATACGTTCATCCCCAGATGGACACCTGGGTTGTTTCCATATCTTGACTATTATAAAACATGGTGCAATAAATGACTGCATGGGGCACATGTATCTTTTCAAATTAGTGTTTCACATTCTTTGGATCAATACTCAGAAGTAGAATAGCTGGGTCATACAGTAGTTCTAAGTGTTTTGAGGAACCTTCATACTGCTTTCCATAGTGGCTGTACCACTTTCCGCAATAGTGTTCTCTTTTTCCCATGTCCTTACCAACATATGTTATTTGTTGTCTTTTCAATGATAACCCATTCTAACATATGTGAGGTTATATTTCACTGTGGTTCTGATTTACATTTCCCTAATGATATGTGATGTTGAACATTTTTTCATGTTTCTCTTGGGGATATGTATGTCTTCATTGGAAAAATGTTTATTCAGATCCTCCATTCATTTTTATCATGCTTTTGGCTTTTGTTATTTTTTAAGTTGTATGAGGTCTTTGTATATTTTGTATATTAATCCTTTTAGGATATGTGATTTGCAAATATATTCTCCCATTCATTTTTATTATAGTTTCCTTTGCTTTGCAGCAGCTTTTCAATTCAAGGCAATCCTATGTTTATTTTTGCTTTTGGTTTCCTTATGTTTGGAGTCAGATCCACAAAAACATTGCTAAAACTGGTATCAATGTGGTTGCATGTGTACTAAGTTGCTTCGTTCATGTCTGACTGTTTGTGGTCCATGGACTATAGCCCACCAGACTCCTTTGTCCATGGGAGTCTCCAGGCAAGAATACTGGAGTGAGTGTCACACCCTCCCCTCCAGGGGGTCTTCCTGACCCAGGGATCAAATTCACATCTCTTACATCTCATGCATTGGCAGGCAGGTTCTTTACCACTAGCACCTCAATGTATTACTACTTATGTTTTCTTCTAGGAATTTTATGGTTTCAAGTCTGACAATCAAGTACTAAGTCAATTTTGAGTGAATTTTTGGATATGTGTGACAGTGGTTTGGTTTCATTTTTGTGAATGTGACAGTTGAGTTCTCCAAATATCATTAATTGATGAGATTATTTTTCTCATCAATTAATGTGTGTTCTTTCCTCCTTTGTTGTAAACTAATTGTACATATAAGTGTTTTAACTTCTGGACTTCCAATTCTGTTCCATTAATCTGTAGGTCATTTTTGTGCCAGTATCAAACTGTTTTGATTACTGTAGCTTTGTGGTATAGCTTGAAATCAGGGAATATGATACCTCCAGCTTTGTTCTTCTTTCTCAAGATTGTCTCAGCTATTCAGAATCTTTTGTGGTTCTTTAAAATTTTTGAAGTATTTGTTCTAGCTCTGCTAACTATGCCATTGTAGGTTGAATCTGTAGGTTGCTTTGGGTAATACATTTTAACCATAATGATTCTTCCAGTCTATGAATATGGTATCTATTCATGTGTGTCTTCAATTTCTTCATCAATATCTTATAGGGTTCAGCATCTTTCACCTCCTTGGTTAAATTTATTCCTAAATATTTTATCATTTTTGATGCATTTCTAAATGGCATTGTTTTCCTAATTTCTCATTATGCTAGCTTGTTATTAGTGCATAGAAACGCCACAGATTTCTATTTATTGGCTTTGTATCCTTCAACTTTACTGAATTCATTTATTCTAACAATTTTTGATAGTCTTTAGAGTTATCTCTATATTGCATCACATTGATCTCTGTTTTTATTAATTCAGAGATGATGGTGAGACAATCAAGCTATATCTTCATACCCTACCCACATTTACATAAAAATAAATTTTGTCAGTTTCATTCTGTTTGAAAGCCCTGTAGGCCAAGAACAGCACATTCCCACAGACTACCATCTTGTTAGAGATATATTGGTGGACCTAAAAAGAGGACCAGCGCTTTCAGATTCTATTTGAGCTGGCCAGAAACTTATAGTCCAGCCATTGCAGTAAGGTTCATGTTTTCAGCAAATTTTACAGCTGATTTCTCAAACTGCAAAGCAACATCTGCTACTCCAGTAGCAACTATATGCCAGTTACTGTTACAGAGATTTCTGCCTGGAACAGATGCAGTTCTTATGTTTAAATGCATCTGTACATGTATTGCATGGAGCCCATTTTCTACAGAGGTCTCTCAGCCAGCTCTGGAGGGTGAAGGAAGCTTAATGCAACACTGTGCTGTAATGATGCCATTTGTCCAGATTGTTAAACTTTGTGAAAGAGTACAATTAAGTCAGTCTCCTATAAATTTAAGCTTCTTTTCCCACTACAATCAATTTTAGAAGTAGTCATATATCAATTACTTTATACTTCAGACAGTTTTTCTTTCATCTTCTTTCCAGTTTAGAACCAATAGCAATTGTTCCTCAAAAGAAGGGTCATAAAGAAGTTGCCAGAAATATAACTCACAGTCTGCTAAGAAATTTAGGGCTGCATCTTATAAATATTGAGAAAATATTATGAAAGCAAGGAGTTTTTTATAGTCATTCTTAAAGCAGACTCTACACTGACATTCGCAGAGTAAAGTATATAAGTCACTGTGGGTGACTTGATTTTATTCCTTTGGGAGGACTTGTTGTGTCATGTCATTTGGATCTTATTTGGGGCTTCATGCTGCTGTGCTTTTCATCATTCATTTAACAAAATTTCATTACGCACCTACTATGTGCCAAGCATTATAGAAATAAAAATGAAAAAAGGAAGTCATTATTTTCCAGGAGTTTATCATTCTATTTACACCAATAAATTACAAAACAAAAAATAGAAAAAATAGAAAAGTATGCAGGGTCCTGTGATAACAGACAGAATATCACTGATAAAAGACAATTGCTAAAAGTGCGCTCTTACATTGGAACAGTTAAAATGAAAACCCAGCAACCCCTAACAGCTTTCACAAGTGCCTCAATTGTGTACAGATCATGCCCCATGCTGTGACAATCAGGCATAACATACTATATAAATGTGAAAGGAATAAGCCTGGAAATTTACCCCAGACTGATCTGTGATTTGTGAGAAAGTTGGCTACCTGAAAACTGCTTGGGCTCAAAGAAGCTGTCTAAAGCAGGCTTATTGAAAAACCCACCTGAAATATTTTCAAAATTGACCAGATAACATTTCCAAGGAGAGTGGAGGCATCTCATTGACAAATAGGTTGACACACAGAAAGAACCAAGCCCGCAGCCCTCAGGAAGATAAGGGGCTTTGGTTCAGGAGTGGAGGAAGAGAATGCTGATAAGTACAAGGTCCAAGGTGTTGGCCAGTGGTTGGGTGTAGAGGGGAGGGGGCTTGGAAGCACTGAGTCCAGTTGTCCTCTGGGCAGTACTGCTTCTGGACAGCCACACTGTGCCCTAGGCTCCCAGGCTCGAGGGAAAGTCAACAAAAGGGAAGGAGTTAGCTATGTGCTGTAGCGATTACCAGTTCAGTTTTCTGCCTGAGTCAGATTCTCCTCCTGTCAGTCCTAAAGGGTTTATATTTGGGACTAAGCCAGCAGTGGAGAATGAGGCAGACGGTGTTATTTATAGAGAATAGTTACTGGTTTATTTTCCAAACAACTGTGGAAAACAACATTAAAACAACATTTGTAAACCAGCTTGCAAATAGGAAACTACATGTACAACAGGACATTTTTGCTATTTGGTTTTAATCTTCTCTGCCTAAATGTTTCAGGAGTTATCTCTAGCTAAAATTGTATCTATTTTACATATGCCCACCTTACTCCTTTTAGGAATATACATCAGTGTGTGACATAGGGACAAATACTTTCCTCAGATCAAAAAAAAATAATTTTTAACCCAATAAAATTGCAAAAACAACTAGAATACAGCAGATCGGAGCAGGAACGGGTCGGGGAGGGGAATAGATTAAGTGTAAATGATAACAAGCCAACTTCCCAACTGAAAACCCAAATGTCTGGAAGGGCTTCAAAGTGTCCCCTGCAGCATTTGTCTGAAGCCTGGCAGCTCTGAAGAGGAGCTCTGCAGTGGGGACAAAGACTGCCAGATGCGTGGTGTGCCAGTGCCAGCCAAAGTGAGCTGGCAGAAAGAGCCGCCAGCAAACTGACAGTGCCAAGATAAAGAGGCCAGGGTGACGGGAGGCCGCGGATGGCTTCCAAGGGAGCGGGATGGTTTTTAATTACTTGCTCTAGTGTTATCCTCAGCTTACTCTTGGTGATTGTATGTGGGTCCTTTCTGTCCTACATCCATCGTTTCCTATGTCAAGGTTAGAAAGCCAGAGTACGTGGAGTGATTTGTTTCTAAACAGGGGTGGGGACAGGCATGACGCAAGAGTGAGACACCCATATCAGGCTGGGTTGGAAAGCCCATCTCCAAATGATGCATCCTGATGGAGACAAGGTTTTTGCCCCACTGAACTCTATCAACTGGTAATGAAGTATGTGGAAGGAACAGCTGAAGAAGCCAGAGCCAACCCTTGCATTTATTTCAGTTAATTTCTTTATTCCTCATTCTCTACTTTCTGTTTCCAAATCCTCTTGCACTATTTCCTGGGACAGGACAATCTCCATATACAACTGAACTAAACAGCAAATCTCAGTAGCAGTGATGGTAGTCGTGATAGCTACTATTTATTAAGTAGTTGCTATATTCTAGGTTCTGCACTCTGCATTCAGTCATTATAACCGCCATGCAAAATAGATATCATCATTCCTGTTTTATACATTAGCATCTGTAAGAGATTAGAGCTTAAAAAAGATACAGACAAATCAGCAGGCAAGAATACTCCAGAGATAAGTGCTTTAATGGGATGGTACAGCAAGCTATGGAGAGTACCTAAAGGGTCATCTAGCTTAAATTTGGTGGAAGGTGGGGAATAATGGAATGGTTAGGGGAGTGTTGTTGGAAGAAGTTACATTCACACTGAATAACGAAATAATGAAGAATGCAGAATTTGGAGATTCCTCAAAAAAATTAAAGGTACACCTACTATATGATCCAGCAATCCCACTTTGGAGTATATATCCAAAGGAAATAAAATTAGTATCCCAAAGAAATATCTACACTCATGTTCATTGCAATGTTATTCATGATTGCCAAGATATAGAATCAATCTAAGTGTCTATTTATGGGTGAAGTTAGAAATTTTGAGATAGATAGGTAGACAGGGTAGGGAGAGGGAAGAGGAAAGGGGGAGGGAGAGAGAACTATTATTCACCCTTAAAAAAGAAGGAAATCCTATCATTTGTGACATGGATGAACCAGAAGAACATCAGTCAGGTAAATAAGGCAAGCACAGAAAAATAAATACTTATACATGGAATCCAAAACAGTCATACTTATAGAAGCAGAGTCGAACGGTGGTTACCAGGGCTGGAGGATGGGGCTTATGTTGTTCAAAGGGTAAACAGTTTCAATTATGCAAAATGAATATTTCAGGAGATTTAATGTACCACATGGTAACTATAGTTTTTTGTTTTTTGGTTTTTTTTGGTAACTATAGTTGAGAATAATTATTATATACATGAAATTTGCTAAAAGAGCAGATCTTAAATGTTTTCAACACATACACACAAATGGTACTGTAAGGTGACAAGTATGCTAGTTAACTTGATTGTGGTAAGCCTTTTAAAGTGTGTTAGTCACTCAGTCATGTCCAACTCTTTGAGATCCCATGGACTGTAACCTGTCAGGTTCCTCTGTCCAGGGAATTCTCCAGACAGGAATACTTGAGTGGATAGCCATTCTCCTCTCCAGGGGATATTCCTGACCCAGGGATCAAACCCAGGTCTCCTGAATTGCAGGCAGATTCTTTACCAGCTGAGTCACCAGGGAAACCCAGTATTTTATAATGTATATCAAAACATCATGTTGTGTACCTTAAATATTACCTTTTTATTTGTCCATTATACCACCATAAAGATAGAAAAACTAGGGTAGCAAAGGTCTTTATTACTAAGGGAATGATGGAAGAGCCTCCTGCCCTCACCATGAAAGTTACTGTCCACATAGATGTCCCAAAGACCAGCTGTAGCGCACGGGTTTATGTAAACTGTATGTATGAAGCCCATCAAATCTGGAACTGCAAACTCTAAAAATTCTTTATCTTTTCAAACTTCCAGACAGAGGAAAGGACACTAAACCTTTGGTTCCCTGGCTCTGGGAGAAGGTGTGGAGCCCTTCACTTGCTTGGCCACTTACATGTCACATCCAGTTCCCAGACCTGTGCAGAATCACATGCTTTTCTCCTCGCTTTGTCTCTCTTGAGGGTAAAGGGACACTAATTAGCCAGCTGCTACACTCGATCATCTAAGCCAGGAGTAGAGCTTTCAGTAGAAGGTATGAGAAAAAAACAATCCTAGAAAAAAAGAAAGACTGGAGCTAGTTTCTGTTACCATATCTCCTTCCTCCCTAGCAGGTCGCTCACCTGGTTCTAGATTGCCTCGAACTGCTCTGGGTTATGCAGCCTCCTGTCACTAAATCTCTCTCCTGACTTACAGCCATGGTCAGTTTGTTCTGCCTGTAAATTAAAACCTTGCACAATTTGAACCTACAGCTCTTACCTGGGGAAAGAAAACAAAGGAAACTTTGTGTAGATGTTTGATCATTCAAAGCCTTGAGGAACCTGAACAGCGTTGGAATACTATTATTAATAAAATTCTTCAACAAATTCCATACTGTGATAGCACCTTGGTGCATCTTCGGCACTGTCTCTTCATTCCCACTGCCCCAGACTCGAATCTAGCTTGAGTCTCCTGTCTACAGTAACTTCTTAATTGGTCTCCATGCTTCCATGATCCTACTCTAAACTTGTTTACCATTTGCAGCCCTCCTTTTCTGCTAAAGTTTCTGCCATAGAACTTGCTTCCTATAGGAATCAGGTCAAGTTCCTTCACTTGGCGTGTAACCCTCCTCGATATTTAGAAACACATTGTTTCGCCACTAGCCTCTCCTCAACACTCAACCTTCCACATAGGCAAGTGGCATCATTTCTGTCTTTTCATTTTCTCCAACTAAATATTCTCCCTGAACACAAACCCAAATATTGCAATTACTTCAAGTCCAAATTGAGACCTTCATCCATGTTAAAATCACATAAGTAAACTTCCTTAATTAACTACTATTTTCCCTTTTTGTAATATCTACAATACATATATTCAGTAAATTGTGAATGTAAGAACTTGAAGACATCCCAAAATCTTTTGGCCCAACTGCCGCATCAGATAAAAAAAACTGAGTCTTCCTGAATTAAATTGACTTTACCATCTACTCTGTGCAGTTTTACTTTTTATATGACTCTCTGACGATTGCTAAGCTTGCTTTGCCCCCTGCATTAGACTGAAAACTCTTCAACCTTGCCTGCCACTTCTTGGGAACTTCCTTGATGCCCAGTACACTACTGAACTGAATGCAAACTGAATTAAGTTGCATTTTTAAAATTCACTTGGGCTCATTCTTTCAAGAAACTTCGTGCTATATTATTTGAGGATTTAAATACCCTATTTCTAATTTATTTTCTTTCCAAATTTGGATTTTCATGTATCTTATTTCTACCAAGTGGGCACAACAGGTCAAAACAGGTTGAGAATATACTCATAATAAAAGGCAGGTTTCCCATCGCTGCTAAAAATTTGCTGAAATATTCCCAGTTCAGAAAGGGCAAAAAGGCACAAGTTACCACTCAGTTCACTGCCTCTAAACATAAATCAGATCCCTGTGAATCTTTAGAATTTGATGTTCCGCCACTGTGAAGCTTCTCAGCATAGCAGCATCATACTTCCCTTCCCATGAGCGTTTACATGTAATAGAAGCAGCTATCAAGAATTCCTTGTTGCCTAGAAGGCTGGAAAGGGGATGAGATCTTCTGAGGATCACTGATAAAAGTGAATTTTAAAAATAAATAAGCAAAATAATGTGAGATGCCATGTTATTCTTCAAGTCTTAATGATTCATTAAAACGATTATACCACTTTTTTGTCAATTTCAGGACAAAACTATTTGAAATTCTATTCCATCTATATTACCTGGGATAATGAAAATGATCATCTCCTAGTTCCAGATTTTGTATTATAGAGAAAATTATTTATTACTGATTTATTCATGTCACATCTTAAACTGTTTTTTTAATCAAAATTTAATTATATAAGAGATACTTTAAACCAAGTCATTTCTCTCTTTGGTACATAGTCGTAGCCAGCCACAATAGTAAATGTCACTTCCTAGACCAACAGCTCACACATGTTCAATACAAATGTTATAAATAAGTACATAAAGTTTTAGAGTGTTTAATAAAAGCTTAATAGTTTGCGGACATGCTTGTTTCCAATTTCTTGGTGCAATTCATTTCCAGAGTTATCTGGACACATGTGGAAATGCTGCCCTTTAAACACTGCCAAATTTTTACATCCCCTGCACATAACTTGTCTGAGCTGTTTAGGAAGAAAAAAGTCCCATAAATTAAGATGACATGAAGGGGAAAAAATCAGCTTCATGCAACAAGAAAACAATTTGTTCTTTCCACTGAAAGATCTTAAGCAAATAGGCGAAGATAAAGTTCTAGAGAATGAAAATATTGTTTAAAAGTTTTCCTCTTTGAAATAATGTTTAAACAAATTTCAACATCAGTAAAACTTGGCTGGTGTGAAGATTATGCAAAGATGTGGTTCTTTATACTGTGGTTGAGATTTTGTTATTGTTCAGTCGTTCAGTTGTGCCTACATTTTTGCAACCCCATGGACTGCAGCATGACTGCAGGACAGGCTTCCCTGTCCTTCACCATCTCCTGGAGCTTGCTCAAACTCATGTCCTTTGAGTCGGTATGCCATCCAACCATCTCATCCTCTGTAGTCCCCATCTCCTCCCGCCTTCAATCTTTCCCAGCATCAAAGTATTTTCCAGCGAGTTAGCTCTTTGCATCAGGTGGCCAAAGTATTGGAATTTCAGCTTCTGCAACAGATCCTCCAATGAATATTCAAGATTGATTTAGATCTCTTTGCAGTCCAAGGGACTCTCAAGTCTTCTCCAACATTACAGTTCAAAAGCATCAGTTCTTTGGCACTCTGCCTTCTTTATCGTCCAACTCTCTCACCCATACATGACCACTGGAAAAATCATAGCTTTGACCACATGGATCTTTGTCGACAAAGTAATGTCTCTGTTTTTTAACATGTTGTCTAGGTTGGTCATAGCTTTTCTTCCAAGGAGCAAGCGTCTTTTAATTTTGTGGCTGCAGTCATCATCCACAGTGATTTTTGGAGCCCAAGAAAATAAAGTCTGTTGCTGTTTCCATTGTTAAGATTTATAGATCTTAAAACCTTAAAGCTATTGAATACACATTTATAATAAACTGGCAGTTTGCAGGTCACGGTAAAAAGTGGGTAAACCTCCACTTATCTGGTCTTCTCTCCACAATGGAGCACATGGTTTAGACTCAAATGAGCAGCCTCACTACTCAAATTGGGTTAAAATCTTCTGAGCAGATCAAACCAGGGAAATGATCCCCTCTTCAATTTGGCTTAGAATTGGAGGCACTAAGTTTCAGCAACATATAAATCCTGATCAATGAGAGAAAAAGGCATCACACCTCTACAACAATGTGCTTCCAGGGTAAAATGTGTAGACTAACCTAAAAGGAAAATATGGTGGTAGATGCTGTCTCATAGGATAGGGCAATGAGGAGCCAGAAGAACATGTTTATTTCAGCTAATCTTGCTGTCTCAAAATTTTACTTAGGATTTGAAAAATACTCAAATGTTCAAGGAATCAAATGGGTAGGTGAAAGGGTCATTTTAAAACTGTAAACATTATCACCATACATGGACCAAATAGTTTTCTGGGAGGAGGGGGCTAATTAGGCTTTTGTGTCTCTCATATGTATTACTTCATTGAAGATACTGTTATTTTGATTAAGTATGGAAAAATAAATGATAAAAGGCAGAAGCAAATTAGCTATATACACATAGCTATGTCAGTGAGGGCTGTGATAACAAAACACCACAGACTGAGTGCCTTAAGGAACAGAAAATGGCTTTCTCAGTTCTGGAGGCTAGAAGTCTAACATCCAGGTGTCCTCAAGTTTGGTTTCTTCCAAGGCTTCACTTCTTGGCTGGCAAATGGCTACTTTCTCAGTCTTGTCTTTCCTCTGTCGATAGGTTGTCTGTGACCAAATCTCCTCTTCTTATAAACACACCAGTCATATTGGATTAGGGCCTACCCAATCCAATAACTGCATTTTACCTTAACTATTTCTATAAAGATTCCTACTCTAAATAGTCACATTCTCAGGTATTGGGGTTAGGACTTCAAAACATAAATGTGGGAATGGGGGAGGGGGCACTATTCAGCCCATAACAATAGCTATGTATGAAAATTGAAGTAGAGACTTGAGGTAGCTCAAATGGATAATTTGAGTCATATTCATTTATACTTGCTGCTTCACAATAATTGAGGCAAATATTTTGGTTAAGGGTTTAAGTTATCCTGTAGTAACTTAAACTAGTGCATTCTTTTTTTTTACTGGTACATTTTTTCCAGCCCTCTCTGTGGCTGTTACATTCATTTTTGTGCTGTACAAGAAATGTACACTTCTTGACACTAAAACTATGTAAATGCCCTTCAGTTCAGTTCAGTTCTGTCGCTCAGTCGTGTCCGACTCTTTGCAGCCCCATGAATCGCAGCACGCTAGGCCTCCCCAGACAGCCATTTTGCTTTTTTGCATTTCTTTTCCATGGGGATGGTCTTGATCTCTGTCTCCCGTACAATGTCACGAACCTCAGCCCATAGTTCATCAGGCACTCTATCTATTAGATCTAGGCCCTTTAATCTATTTCTCACTTCCACTGTATAATCATAAGGGATTTGATTTAGGTCATACCTGAATGGTCTAGCGGTTTTCCCTACTTTCTTCAATTTAAGTCTGAATTTGGAAATAAGGAGTTAATGATCTGAGCCACAGTCAGCTCCTGGTCTTGTTTTTGTTGACTGTATAGAGCTTCTCCATCTTTGGCTGCAAAGAATATAATCAATCTGATTTCGGTGTTGACCATCTGGTGATGTCCATGTGTAGAGTCTTCTCTTGTGTTGTTGGAAGAGGGTGTTTGCTATGACCAGTGCATTTTCTTGGCAAAACTCTATTAGTCTTTGCCCTGCTTCATTCCACATTCCAAGGCCAAATTTGCCTGTTACTCCAGGTGTTTCTTGACTTCCTACTTTTGCATTCCAGTCCCCT
>SJYX01016833.1:13220-42684 GCA_006410675.1 Oreotragus oreotragus
CTGATCTCCAGTAGCATATTGGGCACCTAATGACCTGGGGAGTTCCTCTTTTGGTATCCTATCATTTTGCCTTTTCATACTGTTCATGGGATTCTCAAGGCAAGAATACTGAAGTGGCTTGCCATTCCCTTCTCCAGTGGACCAAGTTCTGTCAGCCCTGTCCACCATGACCCACCTGTCTTGTGTTGCCCCACAGGCATGGCTTGGTTTCATTGAGTTAGACAAGGCTGTGGTCCTAGTGTGATTAGATTGACTAGTTTTCTGTGAATATGGTTTTAGTGTGTCTGCCCTCTGATGCCCTCTTGTAACACCTACCATCTTACTTGGGTTTCTCTTACCTTGGGCATGGAGTATCTCTTCACGACTGCTCCAGCAAAGCACAGCCGCTTCTCCTTACCCTGGACAAGGGGTATCTCCTTACCGCCGCCATTCCTGACCTTCAATGTGGGATAGCTCCTCTAGGCCCTCCTGCGCCTGCACCAATGCCCTTAGATAACTAGAATCTTGATTTTTAAATCTGAAGAGCACAACCCATGAGTAAGACATGAAACCACTTAGTGGGTGGCAACTATTGCTTCAGAAAGAGACTAAAATTATTACAGTATATAAAATAGTAAAATAACCAGATGTAGAAGTATTGTCGGGAAATATAGTAAGAATTTCTGAAAATTTTTAAAGTCAACTTTTTTATAACTCTGGAAAGTAAGCAAAGGCTTTTGGCAAGCCAAGGATCTGGCTGACTCTCTGTAAAAACAATTAAGTTTGTGGCTTTTTAGCTTACCCTACTCTTAGCCCTCTGCTAAGAGTAGACTCACAAGCCAACAGCCAGAGTCATAGCAAATCCAGTACACTGGCCACTACTGGAAGGTGCCCAAGTGAAGTAGCTCAATCATGTCTGATTCTTTGCGACCTCATGGACTGTAACCTACCAGGCTTCTCCGTCCATGGGATTTTCCAGGCAAGAATACTAGAGTGGGTTGCCATTTCCATCTCCAGGAGATCTTTCCGACCCAAGGATTGAACCTGGGTCTCCCGCATTATAAGCAGATGCTTTACAGTCTGAACCACCAGGAAAGATTTCCCTGGTGACTTCCCTGGAAGGGGCCGAAGGAGGATGGAATTCCTCTAAACCACTTCCCAGAGTATTGTCATTGTTTGATTCTTCTGATGGTTCCCTGGAAGAATCTACTCACAAGACTGGCTTTTTGTTACCTGGTTGAATCTTGCCTAGTGAAAATAGGTGACTGTTAAAAACAATCAGAAGCGATTATTGAACAGCAATCCCTGGATCAAGAGGATCCCCTGGAAAAGGAAATTGCAACCCACTCCAGTACTCTTGCATGGAAAATCCCACGGATGGAGGAGCCTGGTAGGCTATGGTCCATGGGGTCGCTAAGAGTCAGACACACTAAGAGACTTCACTTTCACTTTTTTTTTTTAAAGAATGCCTGACGCTGTAGATTACAACTGGGTAAAACAATAGGCTAACCAAAAGGCTTATAAGGAGAAGTAAAAAACTGAAGTCCTTTGGAAGCTTTGGAAAGTTCTGATACATTTCTAGGAATCTAGAAGGCCACAGGTCAGCAGAGGACTGTGCATTGGTCCAAGGCTGGGCACATGCTCGGGAAAAAACCTGAGGAAGGTTCTCAGCTCTTGCCTCTACTGACCTGGGGTCTTGGCATAAACAGAAAGTTGCATGTCACAACACATACAGGCCTTCTACAGAAAACACTGAGCTGTACACTCTAAAAAGGTGGATTTCATGGTATATGAATTAGATCTCAATTTTTAAAAATACATTGGTTATTTATCTGAAATTTGAAAAAGAACGAGAGTAGGCAGTACGGACAAAATGTTGACTGAAAGATACCAAATGCTCTATTCACAGGAAATTCAAAAATAGACAACATTATTTTATGTTGTTAAGGCTCTAGATAGCTGTTATCTCTTTGGGGATTTAATAGTAAGTCAAATAAAGACTTTACTTTTTTGTTGATAGCTTATAGTATACATACATTTGACATTGACTTGGGACGTATGCATGTATTATTTTTCTTTTCTATTTGTAAAATCCTAGATCCTGGTAATTATTATTTTATTTTGCAAAATGCATGGCATAGTAGTTTGTACTTAGTGCATAAAAGGAAAAAACAAATTAAGAAATGAATTAATGTAGTGGCCTTTGAAATATGTTTCTTAGAAATTCAAACCAGATATATAATGAATAAAAATCTAATATTTAGGTACAAATAAAGCTCATCAAACAATATGGAAGTAAAACAAAGGAATATGTGTGTGTTTGTGTACATGCATGTATGTTTTTATGTATGCAAGTTACTGAATCTATTGATCATGTATTTGGAAATTTAAAGCTATCATCCATTAGCAGGTCATTGTGATTATTGATTCAGAGCTCAAATATCCCCTTTTCCATTCTGTACCTCAAATACGGGGCATCAAACCAAGTTACTATTTCATTAATGTCAGGCAGAACTAGAGAAAATCAATAAGAAAATAAATATTTCACCCCAGAACCAGAGCAAAGGATTTTGACTGTTCAGTGGAATGAAGCAAGCCTTTATCATTTCTTGGCTTAGAGATACTCAGGAAATTTTGGAAATAGAGCTGAACCATGCNAGGCAGAACTAGAGAAAATCAATAAGAAAATAAATATTTCACCCCAGAACCAGAGCAAAGGATTTTGACTGTTCAGTGGAATGAAGCAAGCCTTTATCATTTCTTGGCTTAGAGATACTCAGGAAATTTTGGAAATAGAGCTGAACCATGCATCTAAATCAAGCAATTTTCTTTTACTTGTGTATTCTCAAAACACAGTAGAAACAAAATCTGTCCCTCTCTAATTGAATCCTTTAAGCAATGCTTTTGATGGAGAATCACAGAATCCAGATAGGAATAAAATATGTATTTGTTCAGAGCTGTGCCTGTCATAGACATCTCACAGGCTGGCAGTTTAAACTCTGTCAGCTCTGCTGTTGGTTACTGCTTCTCTTCGCTGATTGACCATAATTGATTGACCAGTGGGTGGTGAGCAGCAGGTGGGTGAGACCACACAGCCTTAACAGCAGTACGGACGCACTTCAGACATTTTTCAAGGCCTCAAGTTGTCTGGTGTTTATTTTCTTTCAAAGTTTCACATGTAACTGCTCAATCTTAACTGTAAGAAGAGCAACTCCTTTTGAAAAGCAGAACTCTTACCAAATCTGCACCTAGATAAAATCTCATGTATTACCAAATCCTTATGTATTATAATCTTCTCCATGCCTTAGTATAAGCATCTTAAGGTGTGTGAATCTACTACTTAGCTGTTCTTTTCCACTAATTCTGAGATTCTGGGTAAATAATAAAAGAACAATACGTCACTTTCACAATCATAAATTCTATACTTTAGAAAAGGTGAGATTTGACTTTCATAAATGTCCTTGATCACACTACTGTGGCTCCAAACCTTATATTCTTCAGACTCACATTCTGTCTTCATTGTCAGTCAAGTTGGGCTACAGCAGATATACAAATGCAGCTGGCTCTACGCTGTTAGAATCAAATTTGCATTTACCTTGAGTTTTAGCCATCATCTCATTTGCAAATCGATGAAACAAACTTCAGGTTTTGGTTCAACCAAAGGTCTTTGTCAAGTAGCAAGGTTGACATTGCTGACACCATCTATTCCAACTCTGAAGATTCCTCATCTCCACAACTACCACCACTTTGCCTTTCAGCCAGAGCTGTGGGGCTTATGGCCCTGTTGTTATGGTCACATTCCCAAGGCAACTTTTGGGCTGCTTGTTTCAACCTTACCTCTCACCACCTGCCTTATA
Source organism: Oreotragus oreotragus (assembly GCA_006410675.1). Classification (NCBI taxonomy): domain Eukaryota; kingdom Metazoa; phylum Chordata; class Mammalia; order Artiodactyla; family Bovidae; genus Oreotragus; species Oreotragus oreotragus. The sequence goes on from SJYX01016833.1 coordinate 17,057, forward strand.
AACAGGTATGACAAGGAGGGACCCTGACTGCACTCTAACCCAGTCCTTACCTATGACTTTAGCAAGAGCACTTGCAACAACTTCCCAGGAGGCCCTTCTTTCCCCTGAACCCACCCTTCAGGATTTTGTCCCTTCTCTACCAAAATGCCATATGTCTTTGAATATCCTGTCCTCGTCATCAAAACTATTGACCCTAAGATTTTATTTTGCCCTCCTTACAAGCTAATAGGTTAGTTTGTTGCTATTTCAAGGACACTGCAACAAGACACAAGACTCTTGGGTCAGAGACAGAAGACTTTACTACTCAGAGCACAGCAAGTGGCATGAACATCAGCATGTTTGCTTTGGTTCCTCCTAACTGACTCAATGGACGTGAGTCTGAGTGATCTCCGGGAGTTGGTGATGGACAGGGAGGCCTGGCGTGCTGTGATTCATGGGGTTGCAAAGAGTCGGACACGACTGAGCAACTGAACTGAACTGAATGCCAAGTTCCTGGGGGAAGATGCAGAGGGCCCAGATGAACTGCTGCTCATACAGGCTGGGTTTGCGTTACAGCTGAGGAATATCTGAAGGAAACTGATTTTAGAGCAAGTAGTAAGAAGCCTGCTTTTTGTCCCTGAAGGAAAACTCTACTTCTGTCCTTCCTCAAGGTTATTCATTATACTCTGCTATGAAATGTAAAGAATGGTCACAGTCTTGCAATCTGGATACACTCAGTAAGAGCTAGTGTTATTCAGTCACTCAATCATGTCTGACTCTTTGCGACCCCATGGACTACAGCACGCCAGGCTTCCCTGTCCTTCACCATTTCCCAGAGCTTGCCCAAACTCATGTCCATTGTAGAGCCATTCAAAGCCCATGACTATTGCCTCTGCCAAGACTTTGAGAGTCCCTTGGACTGCAAGGAGATCCAACCAGTCCATTCTGAAGGAGATCAACCCTGGGATTTCTTTGGAAGGAATGATGCTAAAGCTGAAACTCCAGTACTTTGGCCACCTCATGTGAAGAGTTGACTCATTGGAAAAGACTCTGATGCTGGGAGGGATTGGGGGCAGGAAGAGAAGGGGATGACCAAGGATGAGATGGCTTGATGGCATCACTGACTTGATGGACATGAATCTGAGTGAACTCTGGAAGTTGGTGATGGACAGGGAGGCCTGGAGTGCTGCGATTCATGGGGTTGCAAAGAGTCGGACACGACTGAGCAACTGAACTGAACTGATCATTAACATATTGGACCACTTATTCCACACTGGAGACTCTGCTAAGTACTTTTTCTGTGTTGTCTCATTTAATCCACATGACAACTTGGTGAGTAAAATATTAGTAATACTCCCATTTAATGGATGAGAAAATTTATATTCACAGGCTCTAACAGGCCAAAATTGCCTAACTGTAAGAGGAAAATCAAACATTCAAATCCAGTTCTCAAACCAAGACTCATTCTCTTTTCCACTGTGTTACAATGTCTCTCATGTATTGGACTCAGGATTTTGCAATGTTCCTCAGAGTATTTTAACAGATATAGACTTATCAGGGCTGTACACGTACGTAAAGACATTTTAATAATAACTAACAAGCTTAAATACGAACATTGCAAGGGAAGAACACGTTTCTCATGAAATTACCTTGAGTAATGTTGGTAGTGGTTGCCTTCTCTGTGTGGATGCTGCTAAATTGGCCCTGTTGCATCTGAAAAGATAACTATTTACCTTGGTTTCCACCAACTGTCTAGTTTATACCTGTTGTTCCAATGTATTCATTAACAGTGCTCCCAAGGAATACAAAAACAATTATCCTCCATGGTTTTTATTGTGATGGTGTTTTTCTTCAGAAATTATTGAAAAAATAAGAGAATGGGGCTAACTGAATATATATTAAAGGAGCATTTTCAAACTTTGTGTATCAAATCAACAGGGAGGTCTAATATTTGGGTTTGTTAATGTACACACAAGCCTGTGGGAGGAGAGGGGTGCTTTGATAACTATTAAAACCCATTTACACTGTTAGCAGGTTAGTCCGCCTGCTAACAGCAATATCCTGAGGGAATAGATTGAATAGCGTTGATGGCAGAAGGAGTGAAGACCAAAACATGGAAGATGTTTGGCCAGGATTTCAGATCTATGAGTTAAATGCCTCAGGAAGGAGCCTTTAATAACAGAGGTTCCAGCATGAGGATTTAAGTTCCTGGGGAAGGCTGAGAAGGAAGAGTATGAGAAAACAAAACAAGATGAGGACTCAGGAAGAGAGATAAGGAATACAGTTTGCTTACTTTTCACACTCAGGGTATTATGAGTTAATCCTTGAAAGAACGACTGGCTCCCATTCATTTTCCTACCAGCATGCATAACATACCAGTCATTCAGAATGCCAGCCCCTGTGAGTCTCATTAGGCTGACTCTGAGGAGCTACCCTCTCTAGAGATGAAATGTGTGCTATTTCAGCTCTACACTTAAAGTATCATAATATACAAGTAGGTAACTATACTGATCAATAACAGTAGGTCAGAAGTTCCAAAGTATTTGAGTTTCTTCCATTTAGCTCCTGGGCAAGTCACCTGACCCTTTACCTTAGTTTCCCATGGCTAAAGCAAGTCAAATCAGTTCTCTCCTACTGTTTCAGGTGAGTATACATTGGATACGTTTTTAAGAACCATGTAGGAGTTCAATGTTATAACACTGAACATATGGAATCTTCCTAGGTAAACTTCAAAATACTCCCTTATTTTGGTTTAGAAATGTGAAATTCCTCTTCAATTACTCTTGCTCTGTGCCATCTCCCTACAATGTTATCATTGTACATGTCCTGAAATTAACAGACATACTTCCTGCTGAAGCACAGATAGCTGATAAAACAGGGTTATGGACCCTAAAAAGAACAAAGCCCCATACACAAAAGACTTTTCCTTCCAAAGGCTACAAAATTCAGCTTGAAGGATTGGCAAACACCCTGTACTCATTCAGGATACCTCTATATTATCTGAATCCATTCTGGCAAGCCAACTAAACGGTGAGACCTGCCCTCTGGATATTAATTATTTCCTTTTATATTCCATATTGAAGTGTCTCTTAATAAGGTACTTTCAGAACTTCAATGTCCAATTTACACACAATATTAAAAGCAGTGGGTTCACAGGTCTGAGTTGCTCTTTTTACTCATTCTCGTGCTTATTTTCAGAAAACACAAGAATGACCAACTAATGCAAATAACCATATAATTTCCAGTTAGAGGTTCTGTAGCATTTTTGTGAAAGACTTTTGCTTTCCTTGCCATTAAGCTACTTCTGTAAGGATTGTCTAAAGAAAGTAGACTTCTCAGAGGAAATGATAGATAATTAATCTCCCAGGACAAAAAGAATGGAGAACAATTGAGTGTCTCTTCCCAATTTTAGTCATACAGACTTTAATTTTGAAATCCAACACTAAACTGTAGCTGAAAATATAAGACCTTTTAAGAGAGAAACAAATAATACACTTTGTGGTATATTTTGTTCCAGCTCACAATCATTGTGGATAATTTAAATCCTTTTTATAGATTTCATAGTACCTACCATGAGGTAAGATATATGATATATATTTAATACTTAGGAAAACTTAGATTCAGACTTCAGTTCACCCTGAATTTTTTCTTAAAAAATAAAACTTTATGTAAATTCTAATAAGACTCAAAACTTTTTTCAAGGCCCCACAAGATCAAATTAGTTTTAAGTGAGACTCGTCTTCCCACAGAAAATTCATACAAAATTGAATTGAAGTTTTAAAACAGAGCTCATGCTCTGTGCTTTGAAACCTAGCTAATGTTGTTGATAATCAAAATATAAGTTTAGTCCCTGTTATAATTTTCTAATTATCAAACTTACCAGTATTAGTCTCTGACATGGTACTGTGAAAATTACTGCATCAGTCTATTCCATACTTTAAACCAATTGACCCAGAGTTTAAATTAATTCAAAAATTTGCTACATGCATTGTTATAAAAACAACCGGACGCACTACTTAAATTGTGACTAAAATATGATTTCAGGTATAAATGAGAATTGGTCCTGGGAGAAATTAAATTTTAAAGTGGTGACAGAAGCATGTTGCAGGAAGATACGAGGAATGTGGAACAAAAATGATAATGACTTCTCAGAGAATCTGTGACCTGAACATCAAAAGTTTGAGGCTTTAGGGATGAAAGGAGAATAACACTTGACCTCTATTCTCAAGACGTTGGCAGTTCTGTAGGCACAGGTGGGCTTTGACTAGTGTCAGGCATGATGTTGACTGCTTTCATATATGCCATCTGTCACAGATACTGCCATTTGGTTCACTCAGCCACGTTGCGATCCCCTTTGAGCATGCATTTCTGTACAACAAAATCTGGAAAACTAAAATCTACATTTCTTCATTCCATTACAGTTAGGAATATATAGGTATATAGTTGGGAGGGGTTTTTTGGCTTCATTATTTATCCTGACCATGTAGCATATAAAATTATTTCTTTTGACTTGCCAGAGACTTTATTCTAGCTAATACTCTGTATAAATCTCTTCCTGGTTAAATTAGTGTATCAGTCAGGGTTCTGCAGAGAAATGGATCCAAAAGGATACACACACACATACACATTTATACAGATGTATTTATATCTATCAAGAGATAGAAAACAAAAGAAGTTTATTTTAAGGAATTGGCTCAAAGAATTGTAGAAGCTGAAGAAAGCCAAGATTTATAGAGTCAGCCAGCAAAATAGAGACCCAGGAAAGAGTTGTGGTTCTAGTCCAAAGGCCTCCTGCTGGCTGTATCCTCCCTTCTTCTAGGGGGGTTATTCTTTTTCTACTAAGCTCTTCACTTTTTTGAATGAGATTCACCCACACTATGGGGAGTAATTTGCCTTATTCAAAGTCTACCGATTTAAATGTTAATCTCAACTAAAAAATATCTTCACAGAACCATCTAGAATAATGTTTGACCAAATATCTAGGTATCACAGCCTGGCCAAGTTGATATATAGAGTTAATCATCACAACTAGTTAGTGTGCATTTTGTTGTCCATAATAGAAAGAAGACTATAATATCACACAACTTTTTACATAATCCTCACAATAAACTTGTATGTTAAGGATTGCAATCCTTATTTTATATATGAGGAAATCAGCTTAGGATCAGCAATGTTTTGCACTGCACAGTGAAGTTAGAAGTAGCCAAAGCTGATTGGAAGCCAGAGCTTGAGATTTCAAAATGTGCTCTTTCAGTTACACCAGGACTGCCAAAACATTCATTTGGGAAGATGAAATGAACCACACAGAAGAATTAATAGCTAATGCAAGAGCAAGTGCTAGCCCTAAATGTAAAAAGAATGCATATATCTGTATCTTTAACTTGGGTCTAGAGCAGAGTTTTATGGTAAAAGTGGAATTTAGGATGAATATTTCATTCCACATATGCCAAGGAAAGAAGGAAAGATTCCAGACAAAGGAAACCAAACAAGCAAATACAAGGTATGGATATAGGCATGAATATATGAAGACTGGTCAGGTGTCTGAGCTGACTGGAGAAGTGGAAAGGGAAAAAGTTGATGCCTAGATGGGAACAGGTTCTTGGAACTTTAAAATCAATAGTGTAAGTAATCATAACAGGTTGTTGGACTGAGAAGCATCTTGATGAATATGGTGGACAGCAGTTACTTCTATCCTAGTGATTCAGTCTTCATTTCTAGTCCTGGCACACAAAACTCATATTTTCACCTTATCCCAAAACATGTTTTATTAACACCTCAAATCCCTCATTCCAAATGTCAACCATTTTTCTCCAAGACAGGCTCTCTTTTTGAACAATGGTATTGCTATTTCTTCCAGTCTCCTGAATTACCCCTTTAATGTTTCCCTCTTTTTATCTCCTTGATCTACCATTCAACGGGGCATTATTTCTTCATTTCAATTTTCACTTGAGAACCTGATAAGATTTAGAACACTGACATGTGCCCAGACTACAATAATACCTTCCTAACTGACATCTCTGTTTCTAGCATAAAAGAGGGTTGTGGAAAAAAATATGCTTATGTTCTCAACACAGCCTGTGACTGGCTCTTCAAATTCTAAAGGTTATTTACAACTTAGGTAGTAAAAGGACCACCTCTGCTGTAAAGATTTGGCATAATTCTTAGAGAGAAGTGAGTGTATTAGATATATTTCCTAACCCCTGCCCCCAGGCAGAATTAATTATTCCCATGGGACTCTAAACTTACCCAAAGATAGGCTATATCACATTGTTTTATAGTCAGTTATTTATATGCCTGTCTACCCCTAAAGTGTAAGTTTTTAATCCAACACCATACCACTTTTTCACCATTAAGTATGACCCTCTAACCTGTCATCTCTTCATTTCTCTGTGGACCAAATTTAGAACTCATTATCTATCATTATAATTATTCTGTTACAGCAATAATTTCTTTCATGCCTCTTTCCCTTCACTTTTCTTTGCTAAGCTTCACTCTGGTTAAACTTACCTGTCTTTCCCTCCCATGCCTGCACCCATAGCAGTTGAACTTTGCTGAAGAATAATTTAAAATTAGGAGGACTAACTGATCTCACTACAAATGCATGAACACAAATATAATCCAGTCGCTCAACACAACACAGCAGTATTTCTGTATTTTCTTCTTCTTTCTGTTCTGCCATTCTCCAAACTGACTATCTCACACCTCAAACTCCTCCCAAAAGTGCCACTTTCTTTCCTCTTTCCCCTCCCTAACATCCAGATGATGGTCTTACCTTGTGCTTAAAAATTTTAAAGACCCAGTAGTCTCTCCTCTTCTCTCCACAAATCTACCAATAAAATTGCAATTGCTCAGATACTTTCTTCCTATAACTGTGTATAAACCATCCCTGCTGGAATCCATTTATTTTCTGGATTCCAGACACCCTCTTCTTCACAAGATCTTTGTTCATGAACTTATTATTTCCCTAGACCATTAATTTTCTCTTTTCTCCTTTCTCTCAACTCCTTCCTTCCTTTTCACTCTGCTTATATCTATCACTTCTTATTTTAAAATAATATTTTCATTGACCCTCCTTCAGTTGACACCCCACATTTATGCTCTTCATATTAAAAGTTCTGTCTCCTCTCTTCACCTTACAATCTCCAACTCACTCCAATAATGCTTCTCCTTATACCATTCCACAGAAATTGCTCTTGATAAGGTAAACAGTGACCACCATATTGTCAATCCCAACCCAATGGACACTTCTATGTTCTTATTTCACTTGACTTCTCAAGAGCATTTAACATAACTGATTGCTCCCTTAGACACTGTTTCCTCCTTGCTTCACTGAGGGATTCTTTTCCTGTTCATTGGTCACTCCCAATGAATGACTTGCTTCCTCCTCCTGCTTAAATCACTGAAATTTTGGTGTGTTCTGGGACTCCCTGCTGGGTAATTTTGTCTTCCCTATCTACACACTCTCTAGATGGGTTATTTTTTATCCAGTACCATGATTTTAAGGTCTCATCTGGATAACAGTTTGTTTCATATCTATTAATAAATCTAGTCTTCAAACTCATTTATCTACCTTTTTAATATCTCTATTTGGATGTTAATAGGCATCTTAAAGTTGACATTATCATGCTAGAACTTATCCCTACCCCATTCACCCCTAAAAGCATGCTTCTTTTTCCAGTTCCCCCCATCTTAGTACTGACTTACCATCTAAATATCTGTCCAAGCCAGGACTTCTGAGAAGCCATTTTTGATTCATCTTTATTTCTATGCCCCCATTTAAATCTTTAGGAAGATGTACAGACGTCCTTGAAAACATACTTCATATCCGTCCCCTCCCTGCGTCCTCTCTTGGCCTCCTTAATACTCAATAAAATCTTTAAAAACTACAAACCAGCTGCTACTCAACGTTTACCCTTCAGCTTTCCTCAAACAGCAAAATGCAAAATTTCTCCCTCTGCCTTTTGTCTTACCTCCTCCGTTTGTCCTATAACATTTCCCCTCAACCATCATCTTCCCTTCACACTTGGCTTCCGTCTGCTCAGACACAACAAATGTGTTTCTCTGTTGGAATTATTACACTGTTGCTCCCTCTGCTCTGCGTACTTCTTCCCAGTCTTCACATAACCAGTTCTTAACGGNTTTCCCCTCAACCATCATCTTCCCTTCACACTTGGCTTCCGTCTGCTCAGACACAACAAATGTGTTTCTCTGTTGGAATTATTACACTGTTGCTCCCTCTGCTCTGCGTACTTCTTCCCAGTCTTCACATAACCAGTTCTTAACGGGTATTCAGATCTTGTTTCAAAAGTCACCTCCTTGGAGAGACTCTCTCTGCCCATCATTCTAAAGTAACCAGTAAATTGCTTCCCATGCAATTACCCTTTTATGATTATTTACATAGTTATTAACATCTGATTCTTATTTAATAATTTATCTATGCATTTATTTATTCATTCTTTCATCTCTTTATCGTCCCTGTACTAGAATGTAACCTTCATGGAAGTTTTTTTTCATACCTGGTCTGTTCCCTGCTATATCCCTATTGCCCAGTAAAATGACTGACATATTATAAGAATTCCGTAATTAAGGTGAATGAATGAATAATAAGATCTATGATAGTCATTAGTGATTATGATAGAATTGAACTTTTTGGATCTTTGTAGTTGGATATGGCCATATAACTAGTTTTGCCAAACAGTTGTGATCAATAATAGCATGTGTCACTTCTGGGTCAGAACATCTCATGTCAGTGCAAAAGCCTATGTGAATATTTGGGAAATCTGTCAGCCTGTCTGGAGTGAGTACAATGATGATATAGGAGCAGAATGTCCTGCCAACTCACAATACTCAGATACGGTGAGCAAAAAATAACCTTTTGTTGCTCTAAGTCATTGAGATCTTGAGATATTATGTTACATTGCATAACCTAGGCTGTCACAATAAATAGAAGAGTTATATTTGTATCTTCATCAGTTAGCTCAGTGTAAGTATACTATATGTAACAGAGGGATGGGGTGCTGAATCTTCACATTACTGAAAATTTGTCTATAATTTTATATTCTGCCCTCCTTATCTATGGTTTCACATCTTCAGACTCAACCAGCTATGGATTGTGTAGTACTATAGTGCCATTTAGTGAAGACAATCTGTGTATAAATGAATTTGCACAGTTCAAACCCGTTGTGTGTATGTGGTTTCTTTGTATGTATGTATNCAGTTACAATCAGTGCTAAGAGAGAGTATCTAGAAGGTTTTCAAAGAAAAGACAGCATGAGCCAAGGACTTGACATAAAGTACTGGAAAATGTAAAATGAGCTAATCAAGAAATGACAGGAGGAACTTCAGTCACAAGATTGCAGATCTTGGCTTACTGACATTCTCCCTGGGCCAGTGTGGATCATTGAACATGCACTTTTACCGTCTTCCTGCCCAGCATCCTGTGAAATGACAAGAGAACAAACACGTCAGTAATTGTGTAGAAAAACAAGAAAGATTGCCCTTAGGGAACTTAAAATATTTGAGGGAATTCCTGTGAGTTAGAAAGCAGGTAGGATTAGATCCAACCAAAATAAACCACAACCTATAAGACAGCAGCAACTGGAGTCTCACAGTATGTATTTTGGGGCAAACAGAATATGATCAATTGGGGATGAAGCAGCTGGACAGTTTCCAGTTTGACTGAGTGGCACTGGACTGTGATCATCATTAACAGGTCTCAGTGTGGACAGTGGAGCTGGGCAGATAAAGCGCTGGAGAGCTGCTGCAGCACCCTTCACAGCATTATGTCTCGTCCTGCCCTACAGAGTCCCCTTAGGTAGACTGTGTATGCAACAGGCAGGTGAGTAGGGGTTCTCAGATACGAAGAAGGCTAAAACAGTAATGCCCAAATTCAGATATTTGAAGATGATTTAATACTATGAGACAAGAGATACTGAACTCAACAAATTAAGACTTAAAAACAGCTTGTAGTGTGACCTGAAGACATCTTTAAGTGGTTAGAGCAATTCAGGAGGCCATTGCATCCATGAAAAGGAAATATATAGAAAAATTATAAATTAAAGATTTGATAGTGAAATTTTAAAATCTCANCAAGAGATACTGAACTCAACAAATTAAGACTTAAAAACAGCTTGTAGTGTGACCTGAAGACATCTTTAAGTGGTTAGAGCAATTCAGGAGGCCATTGCATCCATGAAAAGGAAATATATAGAAAAATTATAAATTAAAGATTTGATAGTGAAATTTTAAAATCTCATATTTACTGATTAAAAAGCAATGTGGACATCCTCACCTCTAAATGGTTACTAAATTATTACGTTTCTCTCTGAAATTATGAGAGAAAAATTAAACAAAAGGACCTGAAAATCGAATATGCACCTGATAGTTCTAGAAAGAGAATGGAAGCCAAAAAACAAACAAAAACCCCACTCAAGGTAAAAATGAAGAAAATTATCAGAACTGAAGAAAGATACTTTTCAGAATGAAAGAAATTCCTAGTAAAGATCAGGATAAATGAAAAGTATCCCTGCCTAGATACTTCCTTAATGATATTTCAGAATCAAGAAAGAGAAAATCCTATAAGTTACAGAGAGAAAACTGGTTACCTTCGAGAGTAGTAAGTATCAGACTCCTGGGTGGCACTAGTGGTAAAGAAGCTGCCTGCCCATGCAGGAGACACAAGAGACTGGGATTTGTTCCATGGGTCAGGAAGAGCCCCGAAGGAGCAAGTGGCAGTGTGCTCCAGTATTCTTGCCTGGAAAAGTCCATGGACAGTGGAAACTAGCGGGCTACAGTCCATGGGGTCACAGAGTCAGACATGGCTGAGCACAAACGCACAACATACACAAGAATCAGTTTAACGTGAGGATTTTTGGATGTTGCTGGGAGGTAGGGTAATGGGTTGGACAACACTACCTAGAAAGCTTTATAATAATTTCTTCAGATTTTGTGAGGAGGAAATTAATTTTGAACCTACCCTAACCCTAGCCAACCTTGTGTTCATGTGATAAAGTAAAATAAGATACTTTCAAATTAAAAAACAATTGGGGATAGGTGTGAAGAATAAGTGGCTATCCATTATTTATTTGATTTTAGAAATTAAATACCTATCCTGACAGAGTAGACTCAAGATTTCTTGAGGGAAGAGATAACTGTGGATTGCATAGTTGAATAAGCCATTGGATTTTCAAAACATTTTTCAGAGATAAAAAATTGAAACCATAAACTGATGAACAGCAAAGTTTCCTGGAGTGATTAAAACTTGTTATCTGATAATCGACCCTCATTGAAACTAGGTATCTTACAGGGAACAACCAAGCTAAAGGAATAAAATTATTTCTATTTTGTGTCCTGTTTGTTCTAAGATATGAGAAAGAATCATCAAACTACTGCAGTATATTCCTCTGTCTTTGAGTTTGGCCTGCTGTGCAAGAAAGAGCTACCAAATAAAGATGTTTATGCTTCTCTGTTAACAAATGAGAATAGCCATATCAAAAAGAAAGTTAAATATCTCCCAAAGGAAAGAGAAATGCCCTTTGTGGTCATATTGAAGTAGAACCATAAGGGCTAGATAACAGAGACTGAACAAAATGAGTATGACTCTGTGAGTTTAAAGAAATGAAAATACGCTCACATTATATGTGTCCCTCAGCAATGTATGGATTGCTTTTCATAATATAGTTGGATTACTTGGATATAATAGATTGCTTTTCATGATATAATCATTTAAGATTAAAGCATAGGATCACTTTTCTTCTGAGTGCCAGGGACATGAAAACTTTGACATCATAGTTTTTTAACTGTGCTCCCCAAGATTTCACCCCTGGGAATTACAGATTTTCATCTTAATTTATAGAAGTCTGCCAGAAACCTGGGAAATGGCAAGTGAGTGAATCTTTAGTGGTAGGTAAAGATTTGGAGTTGAAACTAGGTATCTTACAGGGAACAACCAAGCTAAAGGAATAAAATTATTTCTATTTTGTGTCCTGTTTGTTCTAAGATATGAGAAAGAATCATCAAACTACTGCAGTATATTCCTCTGTCTTTGAGTTTGGCCTGCTGTGCAAGAAAGAGCTACCAAATAAAGATGTTTATGCTTCTCTGTTAACAAATGAGAATAGCCATATCAAAAAGAAAGTTAAATATCTCCCAAAGGAAAGAGAAATGCCCTTTGTGGTCATATTGAAGTAGAACCATAAGGGCTAGATAACAGAGACTGAACAAAATGAGTATGACTCTGTGAGTTTAAAGAAATGAAAATACGCTCACATTATATGTGTCCCTCAGCAATGTATGGATTGCTTTTCATAATATAGTTGGATTACTTGGATATAATAGATTGCTTTTCATGATATAATCATTTAAGATTAAAGCATAGGATCACTTTTCTTCTGAGTGCCAGGGACATGAAAACTTTGACATCATAGTTTTTTAACTGTGCTCCCCAAGATTTCACCCCTGGGAATTACAGATTTTCATCTTAATTTATAGAAGTCTGCCAGAAACCTGGGAAATGGCAAGTGAGTGAATCTTTAGTGGTAGGTAAAGATTTGGAGGTGCTAGACTAGAATCCTTTCTTTTTAAGATGAAATACTAATTTTAAAATAAGCTTTATAATTATTTAGTTTTTTTGTTAAAACAATACCAGAAATAGATAAACAGCAGCAGTAGTTTGATAGGAGAGAACTGAACATACAGTGCCTCGTATAGATGTTTTATGCATACAGTTTACTATTTAAGCATAAATGCCACTTGTACCCAGTCTCTGATTACCAACTTGTACTTATGTATTCTTTGAAATAAAATGTGTTTCTTATTTATTGTCCTGTGACCAGTGGCTGTTTCCCAGAGATATTTTTGTAAAAACAATCTTGAGTTGAAAGAATGGAAGAGTCAGGGTTGGCTTTTGAAGATGACTTGCTTGACGTACCTCAAAGAAAATTAAATTTACATATTGTGTTAAAAGGAGGCAAGATTCATCATCCATAGAAGTCAGCCCAAAGATGGATTGCTGCGAATGTCTTTTCATATGTTTGTTTTGGTAAAAAAATAACTGGGAGAATTTTGTAAAATAAATGCAAAATGATATAAGCTACATCACTCTTATTCACATATCTTTTATTTTATTAAATGGTAGCAAGAGGAATAGAATGCTTGCCTAGAATGGAAAGGGCTTCCCAGGTGGCACTAGTGGTAAAAAAACCCGCCCTGCCAATGCAGGAGACATAAGAGATGTGAGTTCAATCCCTGGGTCGGGAAGATCCCCTGGAGGAGGGCATGGCAATCCAATCCAGTATTCTTGCCTGGAGAATCCNATAGAATGCTTGCCTAGAATGGAAAGGGCTTCCCAGGTGGCACTAGTGGTAAAAAAACCCGCCCTGCCAATGCAGGAGACATAAGAGATGTGAGTTCAATCCCTGGGTCGGGAAGATCCCCTGGAGGAGGGCATGGCAATCCAATCCAGTATTCTTGCCTGGAGAATCCCATGGACAAAGGAGCCTAGCGAGCTACAGTCCATGAAGTCTCAAAGAGTCGGACACGACTGAAGCAACTTAGCATGCACATACTAGAATGGAAAAAAGGGAGTCTTTATAAGGAGGATATGATCACGGTTTACCCACAGAATATGTTCAGTATTAAATCAATAACTAAATTATTTTTGGTTGATTTGGTAAAAATCATGCAACTTGAGAAAGCATAAAACTCCGTAACCCAGCATATTTTATTCTCACTGGGGAAAAAAAAAAGGAAACCTGGATCAATTTCAACCTATTTGAAATTGATCCTGAATCTCTTCCATGTAGTGAGCAGAGCAGGATTTTAATATAAATTAATAAGTGCATATAATAATCAGGGATGGTATTGGTGTTATTAAGACAATATTCAGTTTTTTTAGATTCTAAAACTGCACACATTGGCTTAATTTTAACTCATATGACAGGAACAGTCTAAAGCTATTCAACCTGTTGCCTTGTTCTGTAGATGTGTATGGACTCGGAAAAACACATGATCTACACCTTTGGTGGTAGGATTTTGACATGTAATGGCAGTGTAGATGACAGCAGAGCCAGTGAACCACAATTCAGTGGATTGTTTGCTTTCAACTGTCAATGTCAAACCTGGAAACTTCTTCGAGAGGACTCCTGTAATGCTGGTCCTGAGGACATCCAGTCTCGGATAGGACACTGCATGCTCTTCCACTCAGTAAGAATATTCTGTACATTGTCTTATGTTATTTTGTCATGTATCTTTCAATAGGAAAAGAAGTGATGCAATCTAATTCTTCAGTAAGAGAGCAAAACTTTTCATTAGAAATGAAGTGTTGACAATGATAAGGAAAAACAGTTCACCTTTATTGGTGAACTGTTTGCTAATTATATTTCCTATCAGCCTAGTAATTCCTAAGTAGTTATCTCAGCATTTTTATGACTGACTTCACTGTTTATATGTTGTAGCTATTTCTCTTTCTTACATAGCTTTTTACTTACTGTTTTCTCTTAGTATCTGGAAGGTTGATTTTATTATCTGTTCTTATTTTCTCTTTTACTCTCCATTAAGTGCAAAGAATTAAAAATTGACTATAGATTTGAAATTAGAATTTATCAGCAAAAACCAGCATACAGACATTTAATTTTTTCAAGTGTTATAATGAAAACATGGGCTCCTGCTATGAACAAAACTTTAAAAATATACTATGAAAGATGTTTAACATATACCAAAGTGGACAGAACAGTATAATAAATTCCTGCATACTTATTTAGCAGTTTCAACAATTACTATTATTCTGTGTCTATTCTTAAATTTTATTGTGTTGGGTATTTTAAAGAAAATTCCAGACATTATATCATTACAACTATAAATACCATAGTGTGTCACTAACAGATAAAGATTTTTTAAAAACATAATTGTAGTATGGTTATGCTGCTGCTGCTAAGTCACTTCAGTCATGTCTGACTCTCTGCGACCCCATTGATGGTAGCCCACCAGGCTCCCCCGTCCCTGGGATTCTCTAGGCAAGAACACTGGAGTGGGTTGCCATTTCCTTCTCCAGTGCATGAAAGTGAAAAGTGAAAGTGAAATTGCTCAGTCCTGTCCGACTCTTAGCGACCCCATGGACTGCAGTCTACCAGGCTCCTCTGTCCATGGGATTTTCCAGGCAAAAGTACTGGAGTGGGGTGCCATTGCCTTCTCCAAGTATGGTTATGAAACCCAACAAAGTAAAAGCAATTTCTTTGTATCATTTAATACTGCACTCATTTTTCCTCTGCCATGCTGAAAAATACTTTTCATAGTTGGTTTATCTAAGTCAGGATCCAGAAAAGGTCTGTGTATTGCATTTGGTTGTTAATAGCTCTTAAATTTCTTTTAATCCATGAGAATACTCCCCCTTCCTTTTTTTGCACCCCCCCCCCACCCGTATGATGCTTATTTGTTTAAGAAAGTCTCATGTGTGCTTTGGAATTTCCCATGTTCTCAGTTTGACTGATTTTTATTATACTGTCATTTAATGTGATCCTCTGTTTTCCATATTTCCTGTGAGCTAGTATGTAGATCCGGAGGCTTAATTTTACATTCCTCTCCTTTTTTGGGTGGGCCAAAAGGGGACTTGCAAGTATACTTCACAGCTGATCCAATTATAAAATATAAAGAGCATTTAATGTCTAGCTGTCACAACTTTGGTGGTAAAATTGTTCAGGTGGGTTTAGGTGTTATCAACCTGATTGATCATTTATTAAGTTTCCTGTCAACTTTTTATCTAGTGGTTTTAGCAGTCACTATAGTCTATAGTCATAGACTAGATTTTAGTAGGGTTTGATGAGTGGTCATTTTTCTAATTACCTTTTTCTTTATTTATTAACTGATTCTGCTATAAAAACTTATCCTCATTAACTAATTGGCTATTCTAATATGTAAACCACACAGGACAGGTAAGATAAATATTTTTATTCTTTTCCTCTATTGTCTTTTCATTTTAATGAGCTGAGGCTCCAAAATTTACCAATGAGTTTTTCATAAGTATTATTATAAACTCATGGATTTTTATGTATTTGATGTATTTAACTTGCTGTCATTATTCTTTTTAAGTCCCTAATTTTTCTCCATCTTTGACCAGTGGGAGTACCCATGTCCCAGTATACCTTTGCATGTATATACACACATATATACATATGTCTTTTTTAGTAAGAGAAAAAAAAAAAATCATGAGTTTATACTAATATGTCCAACTTAAATTTAAGATTATAAGAATTTAAAATTTTATATCTTTGTTTTTGTGAAACTTTATGGTTAAAATCCTACTTCCTGATGATGATATGTTACCTGCTCTTTCTATAATAGCTTACTGGATAGCAAAACTAATAGAATCACTGAATGCCATTTAAGATTTCTTTCTGATTATTTTTCTGTTTAGGATATAGCCCACTAGGGATGGGTAGTCAAAAAGCGAGAATTAAAATCACTAGAAATACTACTACTTATCTGCATGATCATGTGTCTCTGTCCAACTGTATCTTTGTATATAGGTTTTGTATATAGGCTTACTTCTTTTTTTTTCCTCAAATTTCAGACATTATTTTTTCTTTTATTTTCTAATTAAGGAAAAACATTTACATAGTTCTCAAGGCAAAACTATCAGTATGCTGTTGGAGAGATACGGCTATTTTCCCTGTCTTTCTGTTCTGTTCCTTTCCCTGTAGCTAATTATGTTATTACTAGTTTCCTTTGTTTCTTTTTGAAGAAAGAAACAAACACAACACACATTCCTTTTTCTCCTTCCATACAAAGAGGTATCACCCTATATGCAGTACTCTACACCTTGGTTTTTTTTTTACTTCAATAGGCTGTCCTAGCGATTTTCCCTTAGCATTATATGCAGAGCTTCCTTTTCCACTTTATACCAGTACAGTAAGTACTTCATTGCACGGAATCTCTCATAAATTACTTGTCTAGAGGTTTAAATTTTAAAATAATTATTCTGAATTCTTTGTGAAAATAACTTTTTTCTTTCCCATTTTTTTTTTAATTTTACAGAAAAATCGTTGCTTGTATGTATTTGGTGGCCAGCGATCGAAGACCTATTTGAATGACTTCTTTAGTTATGATGTGGATTCTGATCATGTAGACATAATATCAGATGGTACCAAGAAAGACTCTGGAATGGGTAAAGGCAATTAGTGATTCTTCTCTCATGTCTTAATTACTTCAGGTAGAAGACTATAACCCACTAGCTTTCCTTTCTAACCATTCTTAATGCTTTTCCCATTTGTTTAATCGAAGTAATTCTGAATAAGAGGGAAAAAAGTGTCTACCAGCTAAATTATTTAATTCAACCTGTTTAAAAATGCTCTATGAAATATTATTATGATGATTCCCTTTAACAGAAAGACAGTATGCAGATTTGTAAAGGGATTATTTATATGTGTGCTTGTTAAGGGTGATTATAAGAATTAATACCTTTTAAAAACTATACAGTCCTGTATTTGCTAGTTCTTTGCACCTTCCATTTTCACTAAGGTAACTTATATGTTAGACACATATGGTAGAGTATGTCTTTGTTCTTGAGGGAAGACTTCACATCGTTCATTGGTAATGCCTTATAACTTTATACCCTAAGCATCCAGAAAGTTATTCTCCTCGTGATAAGGTGATTAGTTTGACTGAGATAATCCCAGTTTATACATAGTCATTAACAGTGTCCCATTCATTCTCAAAAGTGTCTTATTTTGGGTAACTTAGTTACCCTGCTTAGTAGTCACTTTACCCGCATTTAGTATACACAGAATAATGATATTTGTTTAAGACTCAGTGCTTTAAAGTGCCTAATTAGAGCATTAGGGTAAGAAGTTAGATTAGCTTGCTTTCCTTTTATCTATTTGTTTTTGCTTTTCCTTTTACTATTTATTATATATATATTTATAATAGTTGTTTATATTTAGGAAGAATTTTTTTAAAAAAGCTAACACCGTTATAAAAAAGTACATGTGAGGCAGTTTGACCCTCAAGATCTTTCTCCCATACTTCCTATTGGGCAGAGGCTAGAACTTCATATCCTGGAGAAATAGAGGCTCTGTGGTGGCAGAGAGAACAGGGTGTAAAATAGGAGAATTAAGTCCATGTACTGAATAGTGGAACTTCTAACACTTTCCCTGCTCTTAGGATGCTAGGCATGTGTCTCCTACAGAAGTTTAGAATCACCTTCTCTAGAGGAAATATGTGGGGTCATAGAAAAGATTTCCAGATACTGTTGTTTGGGGTACCTGCCCCCACTAAGATGTCTAATCTTTCTGGCTAGCCCCCAGTACAGTGGTTACTTTCATGGCCCAGTTCCCCTATGGTGTTCCCCGTTGTATACATGCTATTTTCAGTTAAATTTTATTTCTTCACTATAAATGAACTGTCAGTTAATGATCAAGATCAGTTTTCTTAGAGAAAAGGATATTGCATCCATGAAACAATAATAGGATACAAGGAAAGATTAGAGACTAAGAAAGACCTTTTGGAAATGAATTTTCTTAAAAAGTTGAAGAGTTGTAAGACATCTCCTGAGAAATAGAGAGACAGAGATGGTGGAAATTGGAGAAAATAAGGACCTTAGAAAATCAGTGTAAGAGATCTGGTGTTAAACTAATAAGAGTTTCTCTAACTATGGAGAGCAAGGAGAATGTGCGAGACTAGATTATAAGGTGAAGGACTAACAGAAAATTTCCCTAAACTGAAAAGTATTGGTCTGCAGATTATAAATGGCCCCTTTAGGATGTCAGTACCTTGAATTAAAAAAAAAAACAAAAAACCCTTCTCAGTGTGTTGTAGAATTTTACGTAACAGTCATAAAAAGAATATCTGAAAAGCTACCAGTTGTAAAATGAGGTCACGTTCAAAGAAATAGGTCTTAGAATGCTAGAAACTTTCAGCAACACTTGAAGCTATAAGGGGAAACAAGGTCTTAAAAATTCTGAGGGAAAATATCGTCAACCTGGAATTCTATTTCTAGCCAAACACCAAGGAAACAAAGGAAGAAATGGTATTTTCAGATATACCAGGTTTATCAGTGGGGTATGTATGTGTTTGCACATAATAGAAAACCAAGAGAATGGCTTAAACAAATCGGGAATCTTTTGTCTCACTGGAGAGAAATCCAGATGTAGATAATCTGAGACTGATGTAGTGACTTAAGAAATGTCATAAATGCTCTCAGGTTCTTTTCAATATGTTTTTCTATTTTTAACTTGTTTATTGACTATGCCAAAGCCTTTGACTGTGTAGATCACAATAAACTGGAAAATTCTGAAAGAGATGGGAATACCAGATCACCTCACCTGCCTCTTGAGAAACCTATATGTAGGTCAGGAAGCAACAGTTAGAACTGGACATGGAACAACAGGCTGGTTCCAAATAGGAAAAGGAGTACGTCAAGGCTGTATATTGTCACCCTGCTTATTTAACTTATACGCACAGTACATCGTGAGAAACGCTGGACTGGAAGAAGCACAAGCTGGAATCAAGATTTCCGGGAGAAATATCAATAACCTAGATATGCAGATGACACCACCATTATGGGAGAAAGTGAAGAGGAACTAAAAAGCCTCTTGATGAAAGTGAAAGAGGAGAGTGAAAAAGTTGGCTTAAAGCTCAACATTCAGAAAACAAAGATCATGGCATCTGGTCCCATCACTTCATGGGAAATAGATGGGGAAACAGTNCTGGAAGAAGCACAAGCTGGAATCAAGATTTCTGGGAGAAATATCAATAACCTAGATACACAGATGACACCACCATTATGGGAGAAAGTGAAGAGGAACTAAAAAGCCTCTTGATGAAAGTGAAAGATGAGAGTGAAAAAGTTGGCTTAAAGCTCAACATTCAGAAAACAAAGATCATGGCATCTGGTCCCATCACTTCATGGGAAATAGATGGGGAAACAGTGGAAACAGTATCAGACTTTATTTTGGGGGGCTCCAAAATCACTGCAGATGGTGATTGCAGCCATGAAATTAGAAGACGCTTACTCCTTGGAAGATAAGTTATGACCAACCTAGATAGCATATTGAAAAGCAGAGACATTACTTTGCCAACAAAGGTCCGTCTAGTCAAGGCTATGGTTTTTCCAGTGGTCATGTATGGATGTGAGAGTTGGACTGTGAAGAAAGCTGAGTGCCGAAGAATTGATGCTTTTTAACTGTGGTGTTGGAGAAGATTCTTGAGGGTACCTTGACTGCAAGGAGATCCAACCAGTCCATTCTAAAGGAGATCAGTCCTGGGTGTTCATTGGAAGGACTGATGCTAAAGCTGAAACTCCAATACTTTGGCCACCTCATGCGAAAAGCTGACTCATTGGAAAAGACTCTGATGGTGGGAGGGATTGGGGGCAGGAGGAGAATGGGACAACAGAGGATGAGATGGCTGGATGGCATCACCGACTTGATGGACATGAGTTTGAGTGAACTCTGGGAGTTGATGATGGACAGGGCGGTCTGGCATGCTGTGATTCATGGGGTTGCAAAGAGTCGGACACGACTGAGCGAGTGAACTGAACTGAACCCCGTGGTGGCAAGTTGACTGGCACACCTCTAACATGAGGAAGGAGAGCCAAATGGGCCCAGAAAGCTCCCTACTGACATTTCATTGACTAGAACTGTGAAACCTGGCTTCAAGAGAGTCTGGGAAAGCAAGCATTATAGCTTTTCCAGCCTTTGTATTGTATACAGATTAAGGGATTTGGAAATGGCTATTGGATCATGCAATTAACAGTGTCTGCCACAAAAATGATCTTTTATGCATTCTTTTTCAGAAGTTAGTACATCATATATACTAACAAAAGGGAGTAAAAGTAGTTACAAGGAAAACATTCTGAGAACTGAGGAAAAGAGAATCTAACACAGGAAAGCAATGAAGGGCCATCTGACATGATACCTGCACAGCAAATGTATGAACACCCAGTTCATATTGGAGCAGGAGGACATAGGAAAACAGACCTCTCCTCCTCACCAAAAAGTGGGGTTGAGTAAAAGTAGATAAAAGATAAAAGTAGACTAAATAGATGTTTGAACAGTTGGAATAAAAAAGATATTAATCGGTAAATAATATCTGATGTAAGAGGATAGGAACATAGTAGGAAAAGAAAATATTTTCAAAAAGCAGACCTCATCATAGTATAGTTTTTGGCTCTACAATGAGCAGTATTCCCCTCGTCATAATAATGCAAAAGCTAAAATCAATTTAACCAAAAATTGGGATAAAATTTAGTGGGAAGATAGCATCAAGGTAGTAAAATTCTTTGTCTGCTTTAACAAGAAGTCAGTAGGTGCTGATATTATGTAAAACTATGGAAAAGTGGGCTTCCCTTGTGGCTCAGCTGGTAAAGAATCTGCCTGGAGACCTGGGTTCTACCTCTGGATTAGGAAGATCCCCTGGAGAAAGGAACAGCTACCCACTCAAGTATTCTGGCCTGGAGAATTCCATGGACTGAAATTCCATAGAAAGAAATATTCTAAGAAATGACTAATAACATTATCATGTCTAAAATTGTCTATCTTGTTTACTCATTTATTTTCTACTACCATAGGATAATGTGGAGGTATATGATTTAACCTTTGATTTCCTCTAGCTTTTAAAACTTAATCTAATTTTCCATTAAAATTACTAGAAAGATGGAATAATAATCCCCTACAATTCTGACACAGCTCTGCCTGAAAAACAAGTGATGAAAATAGTAATTGATTTGATAGGTATGTGTTAAAAACGTCCACATGCTGGCTCATGCTAGACTAGGGATACATTGGAACTAGATGATCGTGGTCTCTCAGAGTGCTTAGAATGTATCTAGTAAGTAATGTTTTGATGGATTATAGTTGATCAGTTGGTAAGTCGTGTCCAACTCGTTGTGACCCCATGAACTGCAGCTTGCCATCCCTGTCCTTCACTCTCTCTCAGAGTTTGCTGAAACTCATGTCCATTGAGTCGATGATGCTGTCCAGCCATCTCATTCTCTGCCACCTGCTTCTGGTGCCCTCATCTTTTGACCGTCAGGGTCTTTTCCAGTGAGTCGGCTCCTCACAGTAGGTGGCTAACTATTGGAGCTTCAGCTTCAGCATCAGTCCTTCCAATGGATATTCAGAGTTGATTTCCTAATGGCTGTTCTTTATTTAGACCCTAAATGCCAGTTACTAAGCATGGAACTTCATAAATAGTTCTAATTGGTAGTGTTAGTCTCATTTACTAGATGGGAATAATTAAACTTACAACTAGATAATGATACAGCCAAGGTTTAGAAATTGAGGTGCAAAGAAGGTTTTTTGTTTGTTTTTTTTAGGTGCAAAGGTTTTTTTGTTTTTTGTTTTTTTGACCATACTAAAGTACTCCCCAAGATTAAAAGGAAAAAGTGGTGAAGTAATAGTGGTAAAGATTGAGCAAAAAAAATGCACTATGATGATAAATAGGCTTTAATGACTATCATTTGAATATTTTAAAAATGAGTTATTATTATTTAGTAATTTGCAGAGTTGGTCAGTATATTTCATTCATTGCTATGGCTAGCTTTAAGGCCAGCAATGAATGCCCATAATTGTTCTTTTTGTTCAATTTTGTTTTGATTATAAGAATAATAATATGCTTGTTGTAGAGAATTTGAAAAATACAGAAAGATGTAAAAAAGAAACTATATCAAACCATTCAGACATAATCTGTTAACATTTTATTAATGTATTTCCTTCTAGTCTTTTTAAGCTTATTTATTTTATATAATTTAGCACAGTTTTATATTCTGCCCCTGGAGAAGGGAATGGCAGCCCACTCCAGTATTCTTGCCTGGGAAGACCCATGAACAGAGGAGCCTGGTGTGCTGTAGTCCATGGAGTTGCAAAGAATCAGACACCACTGAGTGACTGGCAGTGCTGTTTTTAAACTTACATTAAATTGTAGTATTTTTTTGTCATTATGGTTTTATTACCAAAAGATAAGTAGAAATATTGCTTAATTACTGCTTTAATCAACTTTTATAAAGTGAAAATCACCAATACTGCTGGGGCTCTTTAATTTTTTTATTGCTTTGTTGTGAATTATCCCACAATGCAAGCAAGTTTTTTTTGTTAATTTAATAGTAATTGTTGATCATCTGCTAACATCGAAGTTTGGCCTTCTCCATCCCTTTCTCCCAATATATTTCAGTGCCTTATATATTCCAAGTATGTTGAGGTTCATAGCTGTGGACTAGAGGATAAGATCCCTTCTCTCAAAGGACTCATTTTAGTGAAGAGAGACCTACGCTTGCTTTCTAAGTACTGTGAAGAAAAAAAATTGAATGCTGTAATAGTGAGTAACATGAGAGGACCCACTTAGATGGAGTAGGTTGGGAAACTGTTTCCGAGGAGGCAGTCTTTAAGATTTCAGACAAGAAACAGAGAATTAGGAGGAACTGTGCATGTACAAAGATTTCAAAGCAGGAAAGAATTTAATGTGTTCCCAAAGCAGAGGGAGCTAGTGCATATCAAAGGTGAGACAAGTTGCGTGAAGTGAGGTTGGAGAAATAGTTAAGTGTGATTATTCAGTGCCTTGTACAATACAAATACAAATACAAGAAATTTGGGGGTTTTTCCCCTAAATAATATATAAGGTTATTGAGAGGTTTAATGCTAAGGGCTTTTTGGTTGTTGTTTTAATTGAAGTGTAGTTGATTTACAGTGTTCTGTTAGTTTCTGGCATACAGTTGATTTAATCTTCCATAGTATGTGCGTATTTTTGCCACCTCTTGCCAAGAACACACACATACCATGGAAACTAGCGTGCTGCAGTCCCTGGGGTCGCAAAGTCACACATGACTGAGCAAGTGAACTGAACTGAGTATGTGTGTATACATATTTATATATGTGTATATATGCTCTTTTTCAGATTCTTTTCCATTGTAGCTTATTATACTAAATATAAAGTTTTCTGTACTATACAGTAGGACCTTGCTATTTATCTATTTTACACATAGTAATTTGTATCTACTAATCCCAAATACTTACTTTACCCCTCCATCCCCATCCTTTCTGCTTTGATAACCATTAGATGGTTTTGTCTGTGAGCCTGTTTCCGTTTTGTAAATAAGTTTGTTTGTGTCATATTTCAGGTTCCACATGTAAGTGATAGCTTATGATTTTTGTCTTTCTCTGATTTATTTCAGTTCAAATGATAATCCCTAGGTCCATCCATGTTGCTGAAAATGAATGCTAGGGTTTTGATCTGATTAAAGTTTTGAAAATATCATTCTTTTGTCTAAATGTACATTTTCCAAGTGTTTAATATTGACAGTATGCCTGTAAATTGCATTGTCCAAAGGTTATGTGTACAACAGGCTATGTGTACATCCTTTTACTGAAGATTTTTATGGCAGTGTTGAGCATCTGGTTAGAACCTGCCTAAAACTGTTGCCATTATTACTTAGAGTTGTGAAACCTGAGTGGCTCTGCTAGCATATTAGAGTGAAACTGAAATTACTTTGTTTTCATTTTTCTTTCTTGTTTTTTCCATCTCTCCCTTTCTTCTTTCCTTAGGTCACTTCCTTCCATCCCTCCTTCCTTTACTCCTTTCTCTTCCTTCCCATTTTCTCCTTCTTCTCTGCTCCCTTCTTTAAGTCTACTCTTTTCTCTCTCTTTGTCTGTCTTCCTGGTGCATCATCCACTCCTCCCTTAAGAGGGACTTCTAAATAGTGACCAGGATTAAGAATCACTCTTCTAGCTCTCCATGCCTATCTCAGTCCTTAATCAAGTAAGCATGGACAGGTTACTTAATGTTAAGCCTTATTTTGCATGTCTATAAGTGACCCAAATTATATTTTAAGTAAAATGGTATCTCATTTTTAGCCACTCTAGGAGTAGAAGTGGATTGACACTAGTTTGGGCTGGTGTTATTGTTGGGTACCTCAGTTTTCACAAGTGTATGTCAGTACTGCCTACAGGTTCATTGATCTATCCAGTAATCAAGTCATATTAGTTTTACCTCCATCTTCTCTCTGTTCTCATTGTGATTTCACTAGTTTGGACTGCCAACACCTGCTTGACCTCTATCTCTAGTATTTTTTTTCCTGTGTATCCCATCCCTCCCCTAACCCATTCTTCACACTTTGAGCAGAATGCAACTGTTTCTGTGTTACCAGTTAAGTACAGAGCTGTATACTTTAACATTTATTCAACAAATATCTTTTGATCACGTTCTAGGTGCCAGATAATCTAAGCACTAGGGATAAAACTATAAATAAGAGCTCTAACTTCATGGATCTTATAGTTGTGCATAGGGAAGAAAAAGAAGTAGATTAACACGTTACCTTTTGATTAGTACTACTAAGATAAGAAAAATACCCTTATTTTTGGCCATGTGACACAGCTCGTGGGATCTTAGTTCCTGAACCAGAGATCAAACCCAGACCCCCAGCAATGAAAGCTCCAAGTCCTTATCACTAGACCACCCCAGGATTCCTAGAAAATCTTTTAAAAATATAAACCTGATCATTTTTCTCTCCTTTGCTTAAGATTTTTTTAAAATTGTTCTTCTTTGCCCTCAGATTAAGTCTGAAGTCAGCCTAATTCACAGATTCCTTTATAATATGCCTCAGGTTAGTTAGTTCTCCATTCTTGATATTCACCCTCACCTTGCCACCAATTCTTTTTTTCATGACC
>SJYX01016833.1:42802-82183 GCA_006410675.1 Oreotragus oreotragus
TACTAAATATAAAGTTTTCTGTACTATACAGTAGGACCTTGCTATTTATCTATTTTACACATAGTAATTTGTATCTACTAATCCCAAATACTTACTTTACCCCTCCATCCCCATCCTTTCTGCTTTGATAACCATTAGTTTGTTTTGTCTGTGAGCCTGTTTCCGTTTTGTAAATAAGTTTGTTTGTGTCATATTTCAGGTTCCACATGTAAGTGATAGCTTATGATTTTTGTCTTTCTCTGATTTATTTCAGTTCAAATGATAATCCCTAGGTCCATCCATGTTGCTGAAAATGAATGCTAGGGTTTTGATCTGATTAAAGTTTTGAAAATATCATTCTTTTGTCTAAATGTACATTTTCCAAGTGTTTAATATTGACAGTATGCCTGTAAATTGCATTGTCCAAAGGTTATGTGTACAACAGGCTATGTGTACATCCTTTTACTGAAGATTTTTATGGCAGTGTTGAGCATCTGGTTAGAACCTGCCTAAAACTGTTGCCATTATTACTTAGAGTTGTGAAACCTGAGTGGCTCTGCTAGCATATTAGAGTGAAACTGAAATTACTTTGTTTTCATTTTTCTTTCTTGTTTTTTCCATCTCTCCCTTTCTTCTTTCCTTAGGTCACTTCCTTCCATCCCTCCTTCCTTTACTCCTTTCTCTTCCTTCCCATTTTCTCCTTCTTCTCTGCTCCCTTCTTTAAGTCTACTCTTTTCTCTCTCTTTGTCTGTCTTCCTGGTGCATCATCCACTCCTCCCTTAAGAGGGACTTCTAAATAGTGACCAGGATTAAGAATCACTCTTCTAGCTCTCCATGCCTATCTCAGTCCTTAATCAAGTAAGCATGGACAGGTTACTTAATGTTAAGCCTTATTTTGCATGTCTATAAGTGACCCAAATTATATTTTAAGTAAAATGGTATCTCATTTTTAGCCACTCTAGGAGTAGAAGTGGATTGACACTAGTTTGGGCTGGTGTTATTGTTGGGTACCTCAGTTTTCACAAGTGTATGTCAGTACTGCCTACAGGTTCATTGATCTATCCAGTAATCAAGTCATATTAGTTTTACCTCCATCTTCTCTCTGTTCTCATTGTGATTTCACTAGTTTGGACTGCCAACACCTGCTTGACCTCTATCTCTAGTATTTTTTTTCCTGTGTATCCCATCCCTCCCCTTACCCATTCTTCACACTTTGAGCAGAATGCAGCTGTTTCTGTGTTACCAGTTAAGTACAGAACTGTATACTTTAACATTTATTCAACAAATATCTTTTGATCACGTTCTAGGTGCCAGATAATCTAAGCACTAGGGATAAAACTATAAATAAGAGCTCTAACTTCATGGATCTTATAGTTGTGCATAGGGAAGAAAAAGAAGTAGATTAACACGTTACCTTTTGATTAGTACTACTAAGATAAGAAAAATACCCTTATTTTTGGCCATGTGACACAGCTCGTGGGATCTTAGTTCCTGAACCAGAGATCAAACCCAGACCCCCAGCAATGAAAGCTCCAAGTCCTTATCACTAGACCACCCCAGGATTCCTAGAAAATCTTTTAAAAATATAAACCTGATCATTTTTCTCTCCTTTGCTTAAGATTTTTTTAAAATTGTTCTTCTTTGCCCTCAGATTAAGTCTGAAGTCAGCCTAATTCACAGATTCCTTTATAATATGCCTCAGGTTAGTTAGTTCTCCATTCTTGATATTCACCCTCACCTTGCCACCAATTCTTTTTTTCATGACCACTGAATATTAATTATCAGTGGCATATTTTTTCATGCCTTGGAGTTTTTTCCCATAGTGTTCTCCCTACCTAAGTCACTCTTTCCTCCTACCTCCAGAGTGTAGCTGATTTTCGCTCATCTTTCAGATCTTACCTTATAGAGCATTGTCTCCTGAAATTCTTTAACTCCTCAAACCCAGGTTAGGGATTAGAGCATATTGTTTTAACTTTAGTTGTTAACATGATTCTGAATATTCATCTGGCAGTATAATCTTGACTCTGCTCTTTAAAACTTAAAAAAAAAAAAAACTACTGAAATACAGAGACTTTATTCAGGATTTCTTAAAGAGTATTCAGTCTTTTCAGTACTCTTAGTCTAAAATTTTTTTTCACTGGCTTGAGTTAGACCAGTTAGAAGACCTCAGGTCAGAACTATGGTATATGTATTGTCCTCCCATAGAGTTACTTTTAGCTGATTTTTTAAAGTCTATTTAAATTTTAATTTTATCTTGTTAGATAATTACTTATTTTGTAAGCCATTCGAAGTCCTTTTAAAGACAAGACACAGTTTTAAACTTATATTTAAAGACACATATTTAAACTTCTATATTATTAAGTATTCTTAGAAAATACCAATTTTATTGTATGGATGCTCTGTAGTTTATTTAAACATTCTATTTATTAACTATTCTTCTAAACCTATTTTATTATAGTTAATTAGTATAATTAGAGATGGACTTAACACATAATTGCTATGTTTCTGTGATTCAGTAATGTGAGTTATCTGATTAAAATTGCTTTTATGTGAGCTTCAAATTGGATTGGTTACACTCATAGAAGAAATTTGTATGAACTGTTGAGACCACCAATTAGAGATAGTGTATCTAGTTGTAAAATTACTGCTTCTTGTTATAATTTCTTATTGTGTCAGATACTGTAAAATCTTAAATGATTGTTATTTATAATTACTTAAATGAATTAACTCAGATTTAGCATTTTAAGATCTAAAGAAACATCAACTCTTTTTTTTTTTAACTCTAATTTTTTTAACTAGAGTATAACAGTTTTATGTTTTCCTTAGAAGGAAATTACAATTTAAATCAGTGGATTGACAGATGCTTAGGAAAAAAGGATTTACTGCTATTGTGTCTAACACATACATAATTACATCAGAATTCAGCACATCAAAAATTTGAGTTTATTTCTGCATAACTTTTGGCAATAGGTCTGTGAACACAGGGGGTTTAGCAGACTTCCCATATGTAAGCTCTGTTTAACATTAATTGAAAATTATGTTTAGAAGATCTGTCACACAACCAGAACTTTATGGTTTGCTCTAGAAACTCAGCTGACAATAATGGAACTACTTTCTCATATCTGTATTTTTTTATTCAAGGTAACAAACATATATTGTGTCTTCAACATTTGCCAGATACTAAATAGGGCATTGATGATACAGAACTCTTACAAACATCTAGTTCCTATTCTGTAGTAATTAGTGTGTTTACTTGTTGTGTTCCTTAAATTCTGTCGACTCTATTTTCCCACATCTGCCAGTGTTTATACCATTCTGTCCTAACCATAGTGGCAGCTTGTTATAATTGAAAGAATAGTGAATTCAGAATCAGAGGATTTGATCTTTCTTCATCTGGGTCTGTCACTCATCCTTCTGTAGCTTTGGCAAAATTGTGTAATTTCTCTGGACCTGATTGTTCATCTGAAAACAGGGGATTGGACCAGTTGATCTTAAAGGCTCATCATCTAGCTCCAAAATTTTGACAGTTAAATTTTGTTCCTTTTTGCCGTTATCAGGCTGTGAAAATAAAAAATGAGGGCTGTGTTAGTCATGTCTGCAAGATTTGATTTATCTATAAACATTTTCATGAAAACTTTAAAGGCAGAATCTACTGATTTTCAGCCTGGGAATGTGCTTATTGACATTGGTGTTTCTTTTTCTTTAATCTTTGTGTGTGTGTAAGTTCCTATATTTTTGACCCTAATTTTACTCTTAACAGTTAGCTAAATAAGGCCAGTTCGGCAGTATAGAGAAGACTCTGAAACTAATGTTTTGCTGTCATTTACATAGGTTAGTTACTCAGCTAGGAGATGGGAGTGCCTATTTTTAATGTAACTAGACTTCATTGCTTTCTGTTTAGCATCTTTTGTATTAGGTGTGCCATTATTCTGATAAACTGGATTATATACTTTTTTTCTTCTCAACATTACTGGTGGTAATAACTTTCCATAACTTTCCCCTTTCACTCTTGCAGGGGTGTTTTTGCTAGTTATAAAGGTATTTCATATTTTCAATATAAAATTTAGGTCATATGGGACTTCCCTGATGGAGCAGTGGATAAGAATTAGCCTGCCAGTGTAGGGGACACGGGCTCAATCCTTGGTCTGGGAAGATTCCACATGCTGAGAGCAGCTAAGTCCATGTGCCACAACTATTGAGCCCACACGCTAGGGCCTGCAAGCCTCAACTGCTGAGTCTGTGTGCTACGGCTGCTGAAGCCCGTGCTCCTACAGCCTGTGCTCCACAGCAAGAGAAGCGACTGCCGTGAGAAACCTGAGCACACAGCGCAGAGTAGCCACCACTTGCCACAGCTGGAGAAAGGCTGCATCAAACAGCAAAGAGCCAGTGCGGCCAAAAGTGAAAAAATGAAATTTAGGTCACTTGATAGTGAATGTGAATTAAAGTTCACCTGTAAAAAGAAACATTCAAGAACACTAAAGACAGTTTCGAAAATGAAAGATAGTATAATATTACCAAGTATTCAGAAAGCTACAATTTTGTGCAGATTAGTGGAATGGAATGCAGCAGACACTATAAAATATACCTAATTACATATGAGAATTTAGTATATGGTAAAAGCAGAGACATTACTTTGCTGACTAAGGTCCGTCTAGTCAAGACTATGGTTTTTCCTGTGGTCATGTATGGATGTGAGCGTTGGACTGTGAAGAAGGCTGAGCACCGAAGAATTGATGCTTTTGAACTGTGGTGTTGGAGAAGACTCTTGAGAGTCCCTTGGACTGCAAGGAGATCCAACCAGTCCATTCTGAAGGAGATCAGCCCTGGGATTTCTTTGGAAGGAATGATGCTAAGGCTGAAACTCCAGTACTTTGGCCACCTCGTGCGAAGAGTTGACTCATTGGAAAAGACTCTGATGCTGGGAGGGATTGGGGGCAGGAGGAGAAGGGGACGACAGAAGATGAGATGGCTGGATGGCATCACGGACTCAGTGGACGTGGGTCTGAGTAAACTCCCGGGAGATGGTGGTGAACAGGGAGGCCTGGCGTGCTGTGATTCATGGGGTCGCAAAGAGTCGGACACGACTCTGCGACTGAACTGAACTGAAAGTGGCATTGCCAGTCAAAGAAGGAAAATAGATTATGCAGTAAATGATACTAAGATGGCACTTAAGACCTGACAAGCAAAAAGCAAAATCCTGACTCTAATTGATGTTTATCACAAAAAAAATTCTGGGTAGACTCAAGTTTTATTCTTAACAAATAAAAATATAAGTCTAGATGCTTTTAATAATTTAGGATAGAGAAGCCTTTCCAACCGTGACAGAAAACCCAGAAGCTGTTAAAAAAAAAAAAAAAAAAAAGAATCCATACGTCCACAGGGGTACTAAAAAAGGGAGCTAGGTCGGGGGTGGGAGCGGTTAGTAAAAGAANAGACTCAAGTTTTATTCTTAACAAATAAAAATATAAGTCTAGATGCTTTTAATAATTTAGGATAGAGAAGCCTTTCCAACCGTGACAGAAAACCCAGAAGCTGTTAAAAAAAAAAAAAAAAAGAGAGAGAGAGAGAGACTTAGTTTGATTTTTTGCAAATTAAAAATTATATATATATATAAATATTTAAATATCAAATGATAAATGACAAACTGGGAACTGAGACAAAGGTTAATGTCCTACTTTTTAAACAAAAGACTTATAAATCAATAAAAAAAAATTTTCTAGTAGAACAATGACAAATGATAAGAACTAGATAGTTCAAAGAAAAATACAAGTAGCTGACAGATTTACTTTTGTATATTGCACAGCTCCATTCATAATTTTTAAAACGTAAATTAAAGGATCACTCATTGAATGTTTTTATCTAATAAAATATACTCTTTGACCAAGCATTTTTTTCCAGAATTTACCCTGCTCACACATGTACTGATGCATAAAAGTAAGTTATACAGAGATACTTAATGTGACATTGTTTGCAAGAGTTAAGAAATCCAGAAACAACTTTATCCACCAGTAGCTAATCAGTTATGTTTGATCTATTCATTGAGATGAATTCTTTGTAACTTCATGCGATTGAGATAGATTAATAAATACTACATTGTTGGGTGTCAAGAGCTAGTTGAAATTTTACAGAAAGCAAATAATGAGTGGTAGAAACCTAGGTTCAGGAAAATAATAGTTTCAATAAAATCCAAAAATTTATGTGAAACTGCAGGAGACCCAGAAATGCCAAAGTAATCCCGAGAAAGAAGGACAAAGCTGGAAGTATAAGCCTTCCAGACTTCACACTATACTACAAAGTGCAGTAATCAAAACAGCATATTCACACAGAACAAGTCGACAGAACAGAAAAGGAAGCCCAGAAATAAACCCACATACTTATGGTCAGTTAATCTACAACAAAGGAGGCAAGAATATACAGTGGAGAAAAGACAGTCTTTTCAACAAGTGGTATTGGGAAAACTGGACAGCTATGTGTAAAACAATGAAATTAGAACATTCCCTTGTCCAAAAATAAACTCAAGTTCATCCAGATACAGAAATAAACTCAAAATGGTTTAAAGACCTAAATGTATGATGACACCATAAAACTCCTAGAAGACATAGGTGCAACACTGACATACATCTTAGCAGTATTTTCTTAGATTACTCTCAAGGCAAAAGAAATAAAAGCAAAAGTAAATGGGGTCTAATGGGTGTTCATTGGAAGGACTGATGCTAAAGCTGAAACTCCAATACTTTGGCTACCTCATGTGAAGGGTTGTTGACTCATTGGAATATTGGAAAAGACTCTGATGCTGGGAGGGATTGGGGACAGGAGGAGAAGGGGATGACAGAGGATGAGATGGCTGGATGGCATCACTGACTCGATGGACATGAGTCTGAGTGAACTCCGGGAGTTGGTGATGGACAGGGAGGCCTGGCGTGCTGCAATTCATGGGGTCGCAGAGTCGGACATGACTGAGTGACTGAACGGAACTGAAAAAAATCAATATTTTATGATACTAAATATTTAGTAAAAATAGGTTACCTTTTTCTTAATTTAACTCATTCTTAAATAAACTCATTCACAGTTTTAGAAAACTTAAAAATAAAACTCAAACACTTGTAAGTTTTTCTTTGGTGATCTCTTAAAAGTTTCATGAAAGAATTATAAATATTATCTTTCATTTTTAAAACCGTGTTCTTTGGCCCTCTAGAGGAAACAGTGTGAGAATAAATAATGTGTTTGTAAGCCCAGGATGGAATATAATCATGACTTTATTGGTAGGAATTGACATACACAAGACAGCCAGTGAAGTACAAATCAGTGTCAACGTGCAGGAGGTATGATGAGAGATGCACAACGGGAACCCAGTGAAAGAGAGAAGCATATGACATAAGTCCCTCAGTATTTTAAGACAGATTATCATCACACACAGAAAGTTTTCAGCATTTTTATGTTTCTGATTCTATACTTTGTTTCAAAGTCATAAGAACTATGAAGAGTAACATTGAAGTACAAATCAGTGTCAACGTGCAGGAGGTATGATGAGAGATGCACAACGGGAACCCAGTGAAAGAGAGAAGCATATGACATAAGTCCCTCAGTATTTTAAGACAGATTATCATCACACGCAGAAAGTTTTCAGCATTTTTATGTTTCTGATTCTATACTTTGTTTCAAAGTCATAAGAACTATGAAGAGTAACACAGTGTTTACCTTTTATGAATTTGTTCTTCTAAAGATATGATGCACAGTACCAAATTTTCTTCTTCTACATTTTTGTAAAAAACTGGAAGGATATTTTTTGAGTTATCCTTGAGATAGATGCCATTGCATAATTTCACTAAAATACCCAGATACTTTGATATGTGCACATCTGAGAGTTCAGGAAGAGCAAGAGAAAGCCTTGGGCATTGTCCAGGTATCAAAAGTGGTTGTAATTTTCCTCATTCACTGTCTCTTCTCCTTCCAGTCTGACATCTGGTAGCTTGAACATTCTTCAGTGGTTTCCTTTCATTTACTGGGTAGAGGATCCACCCGTGAAAATGTACAATAGAGGTCATTTCATCTTACTCCTGCCATCTCCCAAACTTACTTATCTCCTGTCCTCATTACTTTCTAAATGCTCTCTCATTCCCAGAAAACCCATGCTGTTTCTCAGTGTTTTCCTCTCCTGCAGTGCTTGAAATGCCACCCTGCCTGCTCTAGCTGAACCCTTGCTTGCTGAGAATCAGGTCAAATGTCACCTCTTTTGAGATGGCTTCCCTCACCTCTCCAAGTGGAGTTAATCACCTCTGCTTCTCTGCTCCCATCATGTGTTTCTTTGGTCTTTGTTAGTGATTTACTTGTTTAAATATATAGCTCCATTCCCAAATTGATAGTTCTGGGGATGCAGGTTCTATCATCTTAGTATCACTGCTCAGAGCCTGGTCTATACTTGTTATTTAAAACATATATGTTTAGTAAGTCTTTTGAGGGTATAGTGGGTAGAGGCAAATAGCAGAGAATAAAAAGTAGGCTGGGGTGGCTAGCTTTGAATCTGTCTCATGGGGATTTGTGACTATTGGTGATGGGTAGAAAGAATCAGATCGTGCAGATAAGCTGGGGAAAAAAGTGTCAACCAGAGTTGAAGGAATTTTGAAAGAATTGCAGTTTGTATATTTCCAGCATGTATTTCTAAAGGGCACTGCTTCAAGAGTGTTTCATTGGAGTATGGTTTTAATAAAGTCTAGAGCCATTTGCTTGTTCTCAAGATGTTCCTTGTAATTCTAAGGCTATATCTAAATTAAAGCTAATGGCCAAGCAGAGATTTTTTTTCCCTCTGTTAATGGCTAGCAGGAAAGAACCATTAGCAAATTTGTGAATTAGAGTCTGTTTATAAGTTATTGAGAAGAATCATCATGTATTCCCTTAAGCAATTCCCTCTGCCTTAAAAGTAAGTACAACTGATATATTCAATGAGCAACACTCATGGGATGTAATCAAAAGCAACTTTATTTTGTCTCCCACTATTCTAATAAAATTTATTCAGCAGGGAGAAGTTCCTCCTCTGACCCCAGATAAAAAATCTTGCAGTCCAAAGATGTTCTATACACTCATACGTAATAAAAAGCCCTGCAGCCACTTGAAGTCACAAACACAGTCTCCTTGAATAATTAGAAATGCCTAGGGTCCCCTGTAATAATCAGAGCTTCACACTTGATTCACGGTTAGAGGGGTACCTTGTCCTCAGAAGAGCTGGCTGCAGATAGCACTTCGAGTTCTTACCTCTTTCTCCCTCACTAGTGGTTATATTGATGCTGTTAGAGTTGAAGTTCTGGAAGGAAGGATCAGAAAGAAGCCAAGAAGGTCTCTTTTGGGCTGACACTGCTGTAAGGTGTCACTGAGGGTTTCAGTATGGTTCTTCCTCTCACGGGCTCTTTGTTAGGTTCTTCAGAGAAACCTCCTGGGAGCCTCTTACCATGCCTTCTAAGGTGTGGATTATTTGGGACTTAGCCGATGCATTCTTCTGCGCCCTCCTCAGCCCCTCATCGGTCTGCCCCAGTTGGGATTATCTTGCCCCTGCAGACGGTCCTCTCTAGTCATGTTTTCACAGGCTCCAGGCTGGCTCCTGCTCATTTGTTGGAGCCAGTGAATCCTTGCTGTCATAAACAGTAGAATGGAGCCACAGTGGTGTGGCCCACATTGATCTCTTTCACTACTTGCCACCTCGGTTTGACAGCAGAGCCTCTTTGCTTTAGATTCCTTAGGCACATGTCAGATAACTATCCACTGTGCCTCCTAAGCTCCTGGTGATACATACCAGAGCACATATTTTAGCCCTTCTCTTCAAGCTTAAGCTGAGTGGAATGGATCTCTCCCATCCTCACCCCCAGAACACTGATGGCTATCTCTGAAGAATGATCTTCCTCATAAATCCTATTTCAGTTTGTCTTCAAAAAACTTCACCATTTTACATCCTTGGTGAGAGTGAGGGTTTTCAAGCATCCTGTAACTACTTTTCAACCATTCCTTTCTCAGTTTTGCATATGGCCTGGCAGTTTCTTTGTAATATATCCTTTGTAGTATCTTGGTATCTAAGATGAAACTTCCAAAATAAAGTCCTGTTACTCAAATAAATATTCACAAAGCAGAATAAATAGACATGTGAATGTATTACCCTTCACTGATAGGCATTATTGACTTGCACATATGAATTAAGGGTGAGTGATCAGTAGAGAGGCCTCTAAGTAACAAATGAACTAATTGTTTTTTATGCCCTTGATTGTAAATCTTATCTTTAAAACTTTTTGAAAATTATATATTTGTTAATTTTTGGCTGTGCTGGGACCTTGTTGCATGCAGGCTTGCTCTGGTTGAGGTGACTGGAGACTACTCTGTACGTGTGGTGTGTGGCCTTCCTGCAGTGACCTCTCATTGCGGAGCATGGACTCTAGAGTGTTCAGGCTTCAGTCGTTGTGGTGCGCGGGTTTAGTTGCCACGCCACAGGTGAAATCTTCCCGACCATGCCTCAGACCCGTGCCCCCTGCTTTGGCAGGCAGATTCTTAACCGCTGGCCCACCAGGGAAGTTTGATCTTATCATGATACCCTCATAGGCCTACCGAGTGAAAAAGTGAACAGGTAAATATTATTAATTATTTAATTAATTAAACAGTATTTAATTAATTGTTCTTAATTAAACAATGATCAGGTATCTAGGCTAGCCCTCAGTTCAGTTCAGTTCAGTCGCTCAGTTGTGTCCAACTCTTTGCAACCCCATGAATCGCAGCACGCCAGGCCTCCCTGTCAGCAACTCCCGGAGTTCACTCAAAATCAAGTCCATCGAGTCAGTGATGCCCTAGAGGAACTCAATGATGTTTCTACAAGTACTAGCCTGTAATCTGAATACTAAGAAGAGAGTGACATATGGCATTGATAGAAGAGTTTTTTTTTCTTTTTTATTCTTTTTCCTAGACTGAGTTGGAATCTGCCTGCAATGCAGGAGACCTGGGTTTGATTCCTGGGTTGGAAAGATCCCCTGGAGAAGGAAATGGCAAGCCACTCCAGTATTCTTGCCTGGAGAATCCCATGGACAGAGGAGCCTGGCAGACTACAGTCCATTGGGTCACAAGAGTGGGACACAACTTAGCGTCTAAAGAGAGAGAGACTGAGTTCGATAGAGTGTTTAAGTAGCAGCTTGTCTTTGGTATACTTCAGCCTCCTCCTTTTTCTTTTGTTAACATTTCTCCTATCTCCCTGTGCTCAGGCACCTATTTACCCAGTAAATACCCAGTATAAGCAATATACTATTAGTTTTCCAAGTCCCAAGCCCAGCCTTCTTTTCAGTTTTCTGCATTCCTGATTCACCTCCCCTGTTCATAACCACAGTTCACATCTCCACCACTCACTAATCTAAGTTGGAGATAGCAGAAAGTGTTCTGATTGAATTAATTCACACCAACGTTTAAACAGCTGGAAACAGTTTAAATTGTTTATCCCTGCTGTAAATCTAATACTTGCATCTTTAAAAAAGGTTTATTAATCCAAATTAATTTGATCTGTGAAGGAATAAGAGTACTTCACATATGTGAAGCTTTCATATACTTTCATATACTTCACATATACTTGGCATATGCTAAGCTTTCAATATTATTTGTTGAATGAATGAATGAATGTTGGACTTTTAGGCAGCATAAAAAATTGTCAACAATTTATGCAATTTAGGGAAGATATTTTAAGGCAGAGGTGGCATCTTTCTAACTTTATTAGCTAAGTCTGCCTTCAGGGTTTGCTCCTTAGACTGTTTTGCTTTTCAGTGTTCTAAAGACGAAACACACAGAATATTTAAAAATCTAAACATTTCACAACTCACACATGGAAATAGGAAAAAAAGGCAGTGGGAGACTGGGGAGTTGGGATTGAGTCTGTAGTTGTAATGGCTAAAGTACTTATTAGTTCAAATGTATAAAACTGAGGGGCCCAGAACTGAAATAAAACATGGGTAGAGTATAAAAATTGTATTTTACTTCACGTTTATTTAGCTTTTTGGTCTAAATGACCTGGTTCCTTTTATCAAGATTGGTCTCTTTCACAGCTATTTAGCTTCTCTAAAAATAAACTGAACTGTGACAAAGACTAGGCCCAGTGAGGGAAATAGCAAAAAAAGAGAACTTTGCCTTTTGTCTACCCGCAGTCAATGTATGAAGAGGAGGCTGATGAACTTCTTTGAGCTACACCCTAGGTTGTGAGTCAGAACTGGTCCCTTTGAACTGCTTTACTCTGCCCAGGCACTAGATAATCTGGAATGAAAAATAATGAGAAAGACAATACTGAATAACATATTCTACTAAAGTACTGAAATGACTATATATTCAATGCCAGGTAAAATAACCCTTCACTACCATAAAGAGCAGGTAAGTATGGCTAACCTGGAGCCTTTTCCAAATATTAACATAAAACATTGGAGGAAAATGGCCTGAAAGCTCAGTATATGTTTCACATTAGTGGACTAATGCTATGAGATTAAAAGAGAGAGTGAGAAAGAGAGAAAGATGGGAGGAGGAATCACCAATATGCAAATAATTTTTTTTCCACGATTGTTTTTTTCTGTATTAAAAAAAATTATTTATTTTAATTGGAGGATAATTACTTTACAATATTGTGGTAGGTTTTGCCATACATCAGCATGACTCGGCCACAGGTACACATGTGCAAACAGTTATTAATAGAAACTAGTTGGACTTCCCAAAGGAGCAGAGCTGAGAACCCCCTGGGTTAAAGAGCAATGAATAATTCTGAGCTCTTAACTGCACGTTGAGGAAGATCCTCCATGCACTTAAAGAGGTCATAATGTCTTTTAATGCAACAGTAAGAACACTGCTAAAAACACTGCACAGAGAGTAACCATTAAGCCTTGGATGAGCCAGAGTCAGCTTTGCAATGCTTCCTGCAGAAAGAAAGATCTCATTTGTGAAAATAACCGCTCCGTTTTCATATTGCCAGACATCTGCTCTTGGCTAAGAACAACATGAAAGGGAATTTGTTTTCTGGTAAGGTTCTGTCCTCGTGCAATGGAGGACCTTCTTTTAAAATAATTTGACCATCTCGAGAATGGCCTATATTCCGATCTGCAGATTA
Source organism: Oreotragus oreotragus (assembly GCA_006410675.1). Lineage (NCBI taxonomy): Eukaryota > Metazoa > Chordata > Mammalia > Artiodactyla > Bovidae > Oreotragus > Oreotragus oreotragus. The sequence goes on from SJYX01016833.1 coordinate 55,881, forward strand.
ATCTAATTACGATCTCTCCCTTGGGTTAAAATTGGCACTTGACTCTTGTGGATGCCTAATGGCATTCTTGTCCTTACACTTTATACCAGGATAAGCAACTACAAACATAGGGTGAAAAATATTTGGGAATACAGAAATACAATGTCATAGTTAAAACTAGGAAACACACATTCAGTGGGGACCTATGGTTTGCATTTATCAGGCATGCTACTCTCCCATATATATCTTTGCAACAACTTTTTAAAGAGAAAGCCTGAACACAGAGAGTTTAAATAACTTGCCCAATATTCCTCACCCTGTATAGTGGAAAATGTAGAATTTAAACCTAGAGCTATCAAACCCTAAAACCTAGGATCTTCCTTTTGGGTCATACTGGCTTCCTTAAAAGAATTACAGGTTGCAAGAAGGCAGTACTTATTAACAGAAGGTACTGTGGGCTTCCCGGCTGGCACTAGCAGTAAAGAACCTGCCTACCAATGTGGGAGGCTATAAGATGTGCAAGTTCGATTCCTGAGTCAGGAAGATTCCCTCGAGGAGGAAATGACAGCCCTCTCCAGTATTCTTGCCTGGAGCATCTCATGGACGGAGGAGTCCAGCAGGCCCCAGTTCATAGGGTCACAAAGAGTCAGACAACTGAGCAACCTAGCACCGTGAAAGACTAAACATTTTGTTGGGTCAGAGGACAGGGGGAACAGGGACAAAGCAGCATTCTAGACATTTCATCAAATGGATCCTCCCTTGAGCACACCTGACTGAACTCTGTGTTTCAATGTTTTCTTGTCAGTGACATTACAATTTCTGTCAGGCCAGGACTTTTAACTCTAATCTTGTTTCCCCATGTTAGTGCCTCGCTAAAGTATTGGTAACACAGGGAAGTGTTGTGGTAACATGGGGAAGCATTGTGTTAACACATAGTTGCCCTATTTTGAATGGAACAAAGAGGTCCAAATAAAACTCTTCTTTCTCAGAAAGGTGACGTATTTACTATATTTCACAGACATTGCTTTTATGGTATTTTAAAATTCACAAGCCTATTATATTATCTGTTTGATTATAAATTATAGAGATTGTGACAAACAGATATTTCTTTAGGAAGCCCCCTCCTAAATTTAAGTAACATAGAGCCATAAGAAAAAACCTGTTTTTATCGGGAATTATTTTATATGGTCTGGTCAGTGTCAAAATGTTGTCAGTCAGTTCAGTTGCTCAGTTGTGTTCAACTCTTTGCGACCCCATGAACAACAGCACGTCAGGCCTCCCTGTCCATCACAATCTTCCGGAGATGACCCAAACCCATGTCCATCAAGTAGGTGATGCCATCCAACCATCTCATCCTCTGTCGTCCCCTTCTCCTCTTGCCCTCAATCTTTCCCAGCATCAGGGTCTTTTCCAATGAGTCAGCTCTTCGCATCAGGTGGCCAAAGTATTGGAGTTTCAGCTTCAACATCAGTCTTTCCAATGAACACCCAGGACTGATCTCCTTCAGAATGGACTGGTTGGATCTCCTTGCAGTCCAAGGGACTGTCAAGAGTCTTCTCCAACACCACAGTTCAAAAGCATCAATTCTTTGGCGCTCAGCTTTCTTTATAGTCCAACTCTCACATCCATATATGCTGTCTCTTATACACATCTTTTCATCATGAATAGTCACTATGTTAACAGTGATTTTGTACAGAATCTCATCTGAAGTTAAGCCTGTTATGAGCATTTTTCATTTCTGATATTTTTTATCTCTAGGACAGTGGTCAGTGAACTATTTATTGTCCATGGATCAGCCACTCCTTTTTGTGAAATAAGGTTTTATTGCAGCATAGTCATGCTCATTCACTTATGTACTGTTTGTGGTTGCTTTTGTGAGAACTGAATGTTTGCAACAAACATCATATGGCCCATAAGCCTNAATATGCTATCTCAGTTGGTCATAACTTTTCTTCCAAGGAGTAAGTGTCTTTTAATTTCATGGCTGCAGTCACCATCTGCAGTGATTTTGGAGCCCAAAAAAATAAGGTCTGACACTGTTTCCACTGTTTCCCATCTATTTCCCATGAAGTGATGGGACCAGATGCCTTGATATTCGTTTTCTGAATGTTGAATTTTAAGCCAACTTTTTCACTCTCCTCTTTCACTTTCATCAAGAGGCTCTTTAGTCCTTCTTCACTTTCTGCCATAAATGTAATGTCATCTGCATATCTGAGGTTATTGATATTTCTCCCAGCAGTCTTGATTCCAGCTTGTGCTTCCTCCAGCCCACTGTTTCTCATGATGTACTCTGCATAGAAGTTAAATAAGCAGGGTGACAGTATACAGCCTTGACGTACTCCTTTTCCTATTTGGAGCCAGTCTGTTGTTCCATGTCCAGTTCTAACTGTTGCTTCCTGACCTGCATACAGGTTTCTCAAGAGGCAGGTCAGGTGGTCTGGTATTCCCATCTCTTTCACAATTTTCCACAGTTTATTACAAATGGAAGATCATACCAACAGGGCCCCATGGGTCCATTGTGATTGCACAGCAGACCCCACACATCAAAAACTTGAGTGATTTTGACACTCTGGCTCTGAAAATGGCAAATACACTTAAGACTGGGCTGTGAAATAAATCTAAGTACTCATTTGGGGATGCTAATCAGGTTCGGACGCTGACCTCAAAGTATTCACAGTACTGTGTTTTTCTTTTAAAAATCTATAAAATTTTATTAAAAGTGAGAAATATTGAAACTACCAAATAAACATGAGGAATATATTAAGTGGCCTGTCTCCTGATATCAACTGTAGAATTTATTGCAGAAAAAAGAGCTAGTGCAAAATCAGCATTCTGTCTGGTATCCTTACTCTTTGAAGAGCACCAAATGTTTGACATTATTAGAACTGGCTTGGAACCAAGTCAAAATTTAAACAGAGCTACTAATCTTATTTGTATGAACTTGACTTGGAGGAGCTAAGAAGGAGGAAGAGCTTCAGGGTGGGAAACAGGCCCCATCCTGGCTCAGTCACAGTCTTTCCGATCTGGAGGAAGTCTTGTTGTCTTTTGTTTCAATAACTTCATCTGGAAAATGGGGGAAATACACCTCTCTCTGTCTGTGTGGGGATGTTGTGAATATCAAACCATGTAATCCACATCCTGGCAGTGGGAGACATGTCTTAGCACTATAAGATCGGGCGTTATTGTTTTTAAAATGAATCTACTTGGCTGCACCAGGTCGTAGTTGTGGTGTACAGGACTTTTAGTCGCAGCATGTGGAATCTAGTTCCCTGTTCAGGGACTGAACCTGGGCCCCCTGCTTTGGGAGCATGGAGTCTTAGCTACTGGACCATCAGGGAAGTCATTATTATTATAATCATCCAGAGATAAAGCTGTTAAAATGAAGATCTAATTTGATCTAAAAGACGTATACAATAAATACCTTGTATATTTATTGTCTGCTTGATATGACAAGGCAATGTCTTTTATTGATGACAGTAAAATATACAAGCATAAATTGGTTTTCTTACCAACTGTTCCCTACTGTTTACCAAGGAACATTCCCTTTCACCCCCCCATAAAACTTAAGCTGTAGAAATCTGTTATTGTGACATTTAAGCACTAGACACTGACTTTGCCATTTCACTACTTTCCTTTTTATTGTCCCTGGTGGTAAATTCACTGGAGATGGAAGTGCTGGTAACATGCAGGTTGCACTTTTGGATTTCCAGCAGTAATAATTGCCTAACTGCTTGAATGTCAGTGGTTGGTGTACAAAAGGACTCCACTAACTGAGATTTACTGGTTTCCCCCTTTGATATTCCATTAAGGATAGTGTAGAGAGAGTATGTGCTTTGAAAAATTGTTAGAAAAAACTGAGCCAGGTTTCTAGAGCTCTACCGCATGACTCTAGGTTCAACAAGGCTGCTGGGTGCTGGGAAATGAGTGGGAGCTCTCATTATAACCAGTGTTCAAATCTTAGCTCTTCCTCTTACTCACTGAAATGACTTTGGTTTTAAGCAATCTTTAAATTATTTTGCTCAGTTTGCTTGTCTATGTAAAAAGCAGGATGGTACATTCATCTATTTAACTCCTGTGTACTGAGCACTTGTTCTGTGACACACACATGCTGGGTTTTGAGGGGCCAGAGATCAAAATATGCCCATGTGCAGTTTACATATCATGGGGAAATGGAAATGAAGAGTTAAACAAAGTAATAAGCTCTTTTTCACAAAACTTAGTGAGGAATCAAAGTGGGAAGAACAATAGAATGTGAGAAGTATTATAATTATGAGATTAAAGTAATAAATGATGGAGATAAGCAGAAAAGAGATTTGGAAGGTTCTGTTTAGAGGACTCTATCTGATGATAGTAACTACCGGTGAATTCAATAATAATAATAATAGCTATCATTATTGAATATTACTATCCACTACATACCATGAAAGTCATTTGCGTGTGTTACATACATTTTATCCACTTTACACACCAAGGAAGTAATGCCTTTCCGTTCTCCAGGGGATTTTCCCAATCCAGGAATCGAACCTGCATTGCAGGCAGATTCTTTACCAGCTGAGCCACAAGGGAAGCATAAGAAAACTGGAATGGGTAGCTTATCCCTTCTCTAGCAGATCTTCCCAACCCAGGAATTGAACTGGGGTCTCCTGCATTGCAGGCAGATTCTTTACNAAGGGAAGCATAAGAAAACTGGAATGGGTAGCTTATCCCTTCTCTAGCAGATCTTCCCAACCCAGGAATTGAACTGGGGTCTCCTGCATTGCAGGCAGATTCTTTACCTACTGAGCTATCAGAGAAGCCCAATAATAGCTATCATTTTTGAATATTATTATGCGCCAGATACCATGAAAGTGTTATATACATTTTATTCATTTTACACACCAATGAGGTAATTATTATTGTTTCTTTTAATGGAAACTGGTTAAATGACTTTCTCAGGTCTCACACATAGTGAGTAATGGAGTTAGAAATCTGATCCCAGGTGTTTTTAAGGCTGGACATTCATGCTTGTGGGCTTCCCTGGTGGCTCACTGGTAAAGAATCTGCCTGCCAATGCAAGAGACATCAGTTGATCTCTAGGTCAGGAAGATGCCCTGGAGAAGGAAATGGCAGCCCATTCCAATAATCTTGCCTGGGTAATCCCATGAGTAGAGGAGTCCGGTGGGCTACAGTCCATGGGGTCACAAAGGAATCAGACGTGAGTTAGCAACTAAACAACAGACAATGATATTCATGCTTGTAACCACTGTGCTATACCACCATAACAAAAACAGCCCCAAAATCTAAATTCTATGGAAATGTTAACCTAAATACCTCCCTGTTCACTCCTATTACATGTATAAAAAACTTCTACAATTCAGGAATTGTGACCCATGAAGACATTCAGATAACAATTCAAATGTCTGATCCTTTTTTTGAGGGTTGAGGTTTCTAACTTCCAGAGCAGAAAGTTCCTAACTAACATATTTCCTTGACAAATAAAGTAAAGCAAGTGTGTTGTTCTACCTGGGAATCTTTAAATTATCTCTTTAGACTTTCAGCACACAATTTACAAGTGACAGGCAACATATTTCATTATCTTTATGTTTGAAATAACTTTCAAAGAGAGTGGAGAGGGGCGTTTGACATTATTGTAATCAATTCTGTCAGAAATATTATTGGATTTACTTGATTTTGTGAACACAATCATTTTTCATTGTTATTCTGAATCTTCTCAGATGTTTTACAGGAGACCAACATAAATAGTAAAATATGTTTCAGTAAGACATCTGTTGAAAAAATAATGAGAAGGTGTTCTTCTGAGCAGAGGCACTATGTAAGCTGTGATGGCCTCTTATAACAAAAAAGGACAATTCCCAAACGTCCTCTGGCTAACATAAACTCCACTTTCATTGACCAGAAGGACGACATGGCTTCCTATAACCTGAATGGCAGCTGGACTTTGTTGCGTTCAGGAGAAAAGCATAACTAGAAAGATTTAACTGACACATCTTGTGAGGAGGTCCAAGTCTTGATAAGACCACAAATCTCTCTCTGTTGACCCTGATCCAAACAGCCTTACCTAATTTAGGTGCTTTACTGGGCTGAAAACCTTCATGTGAAGGTTCACTTCTTTGTCCGGGTACCATTTGTATATTGGGTCTTTATCTTTAGAGAGTAAAGATTGAAGAAGGCATAGGACAGATGTCCGTGTGGCTGGCAACTCTGGATGGGATGACTCCTGTCCAATAATACTTTAGCATATTATGAGGAGAACTGTTTCTCCTTATAGGTAGATGAGGGGAAACTGCTCTTATTCTTGGGCACAAGTTAAGGCTGGAGCAGAAACATACATTTAAGTGAAGCACCTAGAATTTAAAAATTATCATTTGTGTCCTTAGTTGACGCTTAAATTGCTAATAACTCTTATTTCTTTTTCTAAGTAAGATGTTTGTTGGTCTTATATGTAAACTTGAAAGACTAAGAAGGCATTACTGTCCTCATTTTACATATGAGGGATCCAGATGTCTGCGAACTTAAATTATCTAATAACTCTTAGCTACTAAGTGGCAAAAGAAAGAGTGCTTAGAGTCTAGATGGCTTTCATGCAAAACCAAGAGCTTGCCTTTGGAAGTATCTTTGTCATATATCTATAGATGAGACACGCACTTTGATTTTATTTCTTCTAACAACCTATCCCATGGGGTAATTTGGTTTGTAATACTATGTGTAGTATGTGTATGTTGGATGTGATTGTGTATTTGCATGAAGTGGGAAATAGTCTCAAAATCTTCAGGCTCTTAAACGAAATTTTTCTTCCACAGTTTGAAAAAAACGGTGAGTTATTTATTTCTCTCATTCAACTAATTTTGTTTTTTTATGATTAAAGCGATATTTTGACATTGTCAAGCATATTTTTGAGGGTGGGAGGGTAGGATAGCAAAAATGGGACAGTATCTTTCCTATTTTTGTATGTCAAGGGCCTAGCAAAGCAGCAATAAAAGATAACTAAATGCTTAAACCTTTGAGTCATAGAATTCTTCTGAAGGAAAGCAATCTGATTTCTTTCAAATATACCTAGCTACCTAAATTTAGCTAACATAAGCTAAAATTACTGGAGAAAGTTTCTAAAAAGATCTATTTTGATGAATAGCTAAGCATACTTTAGAGTTAGCCTATCAGATATCAGGATGTAAATGAGTACTTCCAAACCACTTGAAAAGCATTTGTTCTCAACTTGTACTGTAGCTACAAAGTTATAAGTACAGAATTTTATACAGCTCTATGCTAGAAATGTAAGAGTGAAGCCGTCAGATTCTGCCCTCAAGGATTTGGTAGACTGACTGGGGAAGGGAAGTAAGATTTAAGATACTTGATCTACCTATAGAGAATGCTGATAATGAGGAATAATGTCCATGCCAAATAAGGCTCCAGTCAATAAAGGTTTAAAACTTAAGTTAAATTGAAGGCAGGAAAAGAATAATGTGAAGGTGGAGTAAGGAAAGCTTCCTAGAGGAGGCAAAATTTGAGCTAGATCTTTAAAGATTGTTGTTGCTTAGTCACTAGGTTGTATCCTCCTTTTTGTGACTCTATGGAGCCCACCAGGCTCCTCTGTCCGTGGGAATTTCCAGGCAAGAATACTGGAGTGGGTTGTCATTTCTTTCTCCAGGGGATCTTCCTGATGCAGGGATTGAACCTGTGTCTCCTGCATCGGCAAATACTGGCAAGCAGATTCTTTCCCACTGAGCCACCAGGGAAGCCTCAGATCTTTTAAAGATGTGGATTAGCGAAGACAAGAGAGGTTAAACCTATACTGCATAGAAAACTGGAAAAAAAAGGACCGAATGTGCACAAGCATGAGGCCTTCCAAGAGATAACAAGGGGAATTAAGTATGACTGAAAAATGATTTGCCCATCAAAGGTAATTCAGCCCTGGTTTTGCTGCCTGATCTTCCACAAATTTGCATTCAAATTGATGAAGTTATAGTGTATGTGGTCTCTAGCCTGTTGTAAATTTCCAACTCTGTGTTTTTCAGGCATCTCTTTCTCATGAGCTCCCTTAGAAATCAAGAGAAATAATACACCGTGCTGAGGAAAGAGAATCTGGTCCTTGGTGCATCCCTGCTGTGGTGCAGCATGGTCTGCTGACCAAGGGCACAGGATCCTATTTCTAGGATTAGTCAGAAAGGATTGAGCACATGTCTGTAGAGTTTTGCCTCAATATTATATTTTAGATGGTTCAGTCAGAGCTGTTACATTTGGCAGCATTCCTTGTTAGCATTTGATAAACAATTATTGCCAAATGTTAGCAAGGAAACCTGCCAAATGTTACAGCTCAGATTTAACTGCTGAAAAAAAGATGCAGTTCGAAAAAGGCTTTTGCTACAGAGCCATCGCCTGGCGTGCCAGTTCTGAAGCTGCAGGGGACACCGGTTGGGACAAATTGTGAGTCTAAAGGTGTAGGGCCATTTGCCAGCAGTTCTGGGTTCCCCTCTGAAGTTATGAATTAGTTGACACCTGTTGGTTTTCAGAGCAGTAAGTTTGTGGCAAATCATTTTGGGGAACATTTTGTTGCAGGGCATCTGGTCACACTTAGTATTTGACACGTCCCCTTTCATGGCCCTTTATGCTGATGGATAGGATAGAGCGATAAATTATTTGGTGATGTAGTCTCTTTTTGCTCATCTGTTGGTGGATTGTCCAGTTTCTTCCAGGGTTCAGTGTTCTTTATCAAGGTACAGTGGAATTATTCCTAATTTCCATTTCCCTCAGGAAACATTTCCCCATCTTTTCATTCTCATTTTCCATCCTTAGTTACCAAAATGAAAGAGTACCATGCTAAAATTACCAACACCCTCCCCAATTTTGGATAGTTTTACCATCTTGGTAACTCAAGAGAATATTGTCAGCTTGGTGCACCTGGATTTTAGTTGTTGGGCACTATCTATGTCAGAGGAGTCCTAGATACTTGTTTAAGAATAAAAGAAAATATTAAAATAGATATCTGGATAATAATATAGTTAGTTATCTTTACAGCTCATTGAAGAGCTCTCGGGTGGGGGTTGATTAAGATCAATTGCAAACTTGAAAGTCTTTATCTTTATTTGACAGAGCTTTCTTCTTGCCTTTGCCCTGTACAATTTTACAGGGGCTTGTATTGGGGGTAAGCAATTTTATTTAATATGGAGGTGTTTTAAAGCTTGAAAGAATAGCTAAAATTTTGGGACACATTCAAGGTCCATAAAAATAAAAGGGTTAAAATTGGGGTTAAAAGACTGACAAATTTACTAAATAGGAATTGATAGAAAAATTTGTCTTTATGTTAAAAAATCCATGGCACAAGTCACACTTGTATTTCCTCTCCAGGAGTTAATCTCTCTTCCAAAGTGGAGGTAGTTTTCCTCCAAACATAAACTCAAATGCTTGCTTCCTTTCCTAGGGCAGTGTTCCCAAGCAGCTTGTCTTGGCCAGTCACATGTGCTAGTCCAGGGCTTTGAATGTGAAGTTAGCGACTCAGGAAGGAAAGATAGCGGAGAATTCATCCTGCAGGCGATGGTGATATCTGTAACAGAGGGCATCAGTGGTTTCCACAGGTCGATTCAGTGCTGGTGGCAGTGACAGAATATTCTTGTAATGTGTAATAATATTAGTTACAGTATTGTGTTTATCGCTTACTTATTAATTGAATCTTTTTAGCCTCCCCATCACTATAACCAGTTTCTAGTTCATATCTTTATAATCTCCTCCCTGAACTAGTATAAAGGCCTCTTAATTGTCACCTTATATCCTCAGATGTATTCTGTATATAACCTATAGTCTATTGAGTGATTGATATAAAATGAAAAAAAAAAAAAACACCAGAATTTCTTGTTCAGAGGAAAGATAAGATACAATAAGAAGGTATTAATTAGTGTTATAAGATCAATAATAACATGGGGGAATTAAGAACATAATCTAAAGTAAAAAGCCTTGGTGAAAAAGCAAAACGGTAATGATGAAGATGCATGTACATAATTTTGAAGATTGAGGAAAGAAAATGAGGACTAATTGCCCTCACATTGCCTGTGGAGTACAAGGCAAGATCATCTGCTATGATGTTGCATTGGGGCTTGAGGGAAATACTAATTGGCCAAAGAAAATTAAATAATTACCTTTAGGAGGACTCAGCTAAGACTGATAGCCACAAAAAGTGTTGTGGCCTCAGTTGATATTGTTATGAAAAGAAAATTCTCTCTCTCTCTTTTTTTTTATAGTTAGGATATAGGAGTATAGAAAGTAAGATATAGAGTTAATTTAGGTTTGGGTATATATCAGATGAGCCCTGTTGAAGGGTAATTTTACCCAAAAATTGAAGATGGGGATAAGTAGAAATTCCAGTTCTGAAAATAAGCAATAGATTGAATAAGAAAGGAAACAAGTCAGAGTATACAGGAAAAAATTGAAGAAGGGGATAAAGGAACTTACTTTGAGATGGAAGAACCATTTATGGTCATACATGAATCTTATTCTCTCAAAGGTGGAATAATGATGGGAGATGCCAAAATTGAAAATAGTTGAGTATTAAAGTGGAATGAAGGTAAAAGTCACTAAGAGTACAATTTTATCTGAAACTCTGAGTGGAAGTCCATGTTCTGTTCTGAGGACTAAAGATTGTTTCCTTAAAGGAGAGAAGAGTGGTAGGTTTCACTGGCTACTGTTATTGTCCTAGCGCCTTAAGAGAAATCAATAAGCGCACAGTGGTTTTTCTCTGGAAAACTCTGGCCAAGGACACAAATAAATTGGCAGCAAAAAAGCGCAGAAAATAGTAGTAACTTCAAAGCTTATATAAACTAATTTCCTACCCAATTAATTTGATTGATAATTTTCCTGATCCGCTTGAATACCACAAGTAGCCCAGAACTCTCTTGCCTCTCAAGGCAGTTCATTCTCTTGTGGAGCTGATTCACTGATAGTAATTTCTTCCCTGAATTGTGTAAACATATAGGCAGAAAGTTTGCATATACTGGTATTGTCAAAATGCAGCTCTTCAATTGTGTGGAGACATTCTGGGTCTGCTCTCCTTTTCAGGATAAAACAAACCCATTTCCTTCATTTGACCCCCATAAAGCATGGTTTCAAGGCCTTGTGATATCCAGACTGTGAAGGTTTAGGGACTGAGTTACAGACAGGCCTTTCTTGATCAGACAACACCCTTCAACTGTGTTCTCATTTGGGGACATTTGCTCCTTTACCCTATACTCCAGACCCATCTCTCATCTGTTTCCGCTGACTGCCTTCACTTTTCCTGGAATGGTCACATTTTCATTCTTACTGACGTCTTGTTCATTGCTCAGTACGCACCTCAAGTGTCAACCAGTCTTGTTCCTCAAGGCAGCTTTGATCACACCTGTTTTGTACTACCAGCACTTGTTCTATTACCCTTCTGTTATAGCACTTATATGTATTTTTTTCTGCTAAAAAATGATCTTATTCATCCTTGTGTTCCCGTTGTAAAGTATGATTCTTCATGTAAAGTTCAATAAATATTCTTAAATGTATAATTTTTTTTTTCAAGTGTGGTACCCCAAGTTGGACACAATACTCCCGCCTTCAGAGTAAGTTGTCCTCCCCAATTTTGGATAGTTTTACCATCTTGGTAACTCAAGAGAATATTGTCAGCTTGGTGCACCTGGATTTTAGTTGTTGGGCACTATCTATGTCAGAGGAGTCCTAGATACTTGTTTAAGAATAAAAGAAAATATTAAAATAGATATCTGGATAATAATATAGTTAGTTATCTTTACAGCTCATTGAAGAGCTCTCGGGTGGGGGTTGATTAAGATCAATTGCAAACCTGAAAGTCTTTATCTTTATTTGACAGAGCTTTCTTCTTGCCTTTGCCCTGTACAATTTTACAGGGGCTTGTATTGGGGGTAAGCAATTTTATTTAATATGGAGGTGTTTTAAAGCTTGAAAGAATAGCTAAAATTTTGGGACACATTCAAGGTCCATAAAAATAAAAGGGTTAAAATTGGGGTTAAAAGACTGACAAATTTACTAAATAGGAATTGATAGAAAAATTTGTCTTTATGTTAAAAAATCCATGGCACAAGTCACACTTGTATTTCCTCTCCAGGAGTTAATCTCTCTTCCAAAGTGGAGGTAGTTTTCCTCCAAACATAAACTCAAATGCTTGCTTCCTTTCCTAGGGCAGTGTTCCCAAGCAGCTTGTCTTGGCCAGTCACATGTGCTAGTCCAGGGCTTTGAATGTGAAGTTAGCGACTCAGGAAGGAAAGATAGCGGAGAATTCATCCTGCAGGCGATGGTGATATCTGTAACAGAGGGCATCAGTGGTTTCCACAGGTCGATTCAGTGCTGGTGGCAGTGACAGAATATTCTTGTAATGTGTAATAATATTAGTTACAGTATTGTGTTTATCGCTTACTTATTAATTGAATCTTTTTAGCCTCCCCATCACTATAACCAGTTTCTAGTTCATATCTTTATAATCTCCTCCCTGAACTAGTATAAAGGCCTCTTAATTGTCACCTTATATCCTCAGATGTATTCTGTATATAACCTATAGTCTATTGAGTGATTGATATAAAATGAAAAAAAAAAAAAACACCAGAATTTCTTGTTCAGAGGAAAGATAAGATACAATAAGAAGGTATTAATTAGTGTTATAAGATCAATAATAACATGGGGGAATTAAGAACATAATCTAAAGTAAAAAGCCTTGGTGAAAAAGCAAAACGGTAATGATGAAGATGCATGTACATAATTTTGAAGATTGAGGAAAGAAAATGAGGACTAATTGCCCTCACATTGCCTGTGGAGTACAAGGCAAGATCATCTGCTATGATGTTGCATTGGGGCTTGAGGGAAATACTAATTGGCCAAAGAAAATTAAATAATTACCTTTAGGAGGACTCAGCTAAGACTGATAGCCACAAAAAGTGTTGTGGCCTCAGTTGATATTGTTATGAAAAGAAAATTCTCTCTCTCTCTTTTTTTTTATAGTTAGGATATAGGAGTATAGAAAGTAAGATATAGAGTTAATTTAGGTTTGGGTATATATCAGATGAGCCCTGTTGAAGGGTAATTTTACCCAAAAATTGAAGATGGGGATAAGTAGAAATTCCAGTTCTGAAAATAAGCAATAGATTGAATAAGAAAGGAAACAAGTCAGAGTATACAGGAAAAAATTGAAGAAGGGGATAAAGGAACTTACTTTGAGATGGAAGAACCATTTATGGTCATACATGAATCTTATTCTCTCAAAGGTGGAATAATGATGGGAGATGCCAAAATTGAAAATAGTTGAGTATTAAAGTGGAATGAAGGTAAAAGTCACTAAGAGTACAATTTTATCTGAAACTCTGAGTGGAAGTCCATGTTCTGTTCTGAGGACTAAAGATTGTTTCCTTAAAGGAGAGAAGAGTGGTAGGTTTCACTGGCTACTGTTATTGTCCTAGCGCCTTAAGAGAAATCAATAAGCGCACAGTGGTTTTTCTCTGGAAAACTCTGGCCAAGGACACAAATAAATTGGCAGCAAAAAAGCGCAGAAAATAGTAGTAACTTCAAAGCTTATATAAACTAATTTCCTACCCAATTAATTTGATTGATAATTTTCCTGATCCGCTTGAATACCACAAGTAGCCCAGAACTCTCTTGCCTCTCAAGGCAGTTCATTCTCTTGTGGAGCTGATTCACTGATAGTAATTTCTTCCCTGAATTGTGTAAACATATAGGCAGAAAGTTTGCATATACTGGTATTGTCAAAATGCAGCTCTTCAATTGTGTGGAGACATTCTGGGTCTGCTCTCCTTTTCAGGATAAAACAAACCCATTTCCTTCATTTGACCCCCATAAAGCATGGTTTCAAGGCCTTGTGATATCCAGACTGTGAAGGTTTAGGGACTGAGTTACAGACAGGCCTTTCTTGATCAGACAACACCCTTCAACTGTGTTCTCATTTGGGGACATTTGCTCCTTTACCCTATACTCCAGACCCATCTCTCATCTGTTTCCGCTGACTGCCTTCACTTTTCCTGGAATGGTCACATTTTCATTCTTACTGACGTCTTGTTCATTGCTCAGTACGCACCTCAAGTGTCAACCAGTCTTGTTCCTCAAGGCAGCTTTGATCACACCTGTTTTGTACTACCAGCACTTGTTCTATTACCCTTCTGTTATAGCACTTATATGTATTTTTTTCTGCTAAAAAATGATCTTATTCATCCTTGTGTTCCCGTTGTAAAGTATGATTCTTCATGTAAAGTTCAATAAATATTTTTAAATGTATAATTTTTTTTTTCAAGTGTGGTACCCCAAGTTGGACACAATACTCCCGCCTTCAGAGTAAGTTGGAAGTATCATGTTAGTTAATCTGCACACTGTGTCTATTGAGATGCTTATTTATTTGTTTTATCATTTGCTTGTTTGTATTGTGGCTCCAGGTTACTCATATTGAATTCAGACACAACTGCATTCCCTGTTCTTTATTGCCAGCCTCTATTGTTAGGCCAGATCTTCTCCACACTCAGCTCCTAGCAACAGAAACTGACTCTGGCTAATTTAGTGAGAAAATAAAAGTAGTTGTTGAAAGGTGGTGTATAACTCACAGATGCATCTGGAAATCTGGAATTTAGAAAATGGGCAGTGGCAGGAAGAGGCCGGGCAGCTAGAAGCACAGCCAAAACCCTGGGGAACATGGGCAGATGGAAGAAGAGAGCCCAGGAAGGGACGCTGAGAGCACACAGTCAGAGGGGCATGAGGGGAACCACAGCAGGTTTAAAGCCATGGACTCTTAAGAGAGCAGAGAGAGAACTCCACCAAGAGAAGGCTAAAAGGGCCATCACAGCCGAGATTTAGTAAGACAGTGATTGTGAAATGCCCATTGCCTTTGGCGAGCTTGGTAAGACTATTTTCAGTCAAGTGGTGAAAACAGAAGGTAACTTCCAGTGAGGGGGTGAGTCAGCAGGGTAGGCTAAACTTTTGAGTTTTGGTATGTTGGGTGAAAATAGTTGAAGAAAGGAATATGTGACTACAAGGGCGAGCTAGTAGATGAGAATCTTGAGCAACTTTATAAGCTGTGGGAAAATGCTGGGAAAGAGGTTGGAGCAGAAAAGAGAAAAGGGATAACGGATTAATTGAGTTTCTGAGGAGACAGAAGGGCTCAAAGCAGAAGTCAGAACAGTAGTTGTGAAGGTGGGAGGATCACCTCATCCTCTGAGGCAGAAGGAGAGCAGAAAAGGTGTATGGACCTAATAGTAAGTTTGTTTGTATGGGGAAGAGAGGCAGATGACGTCATCTTTGGCTTCCGTCTTCTCAGTGAAGTAGAGGAGAAAGCGATTTACTGAACATGGACTAGGACACTTGAGGAGTTTCCTTTTTCAGTGTATTTTGTTGTTGTTTTGTTGATGGATTTTCTTTGACTACCCACTCCATAATCTGTGGTATTTGCCAAGTCCACACTCTCCCTAAATAACCGAACCTAGAGCTACTTGCAGTTGCCTCGTGATAGCATATATCATTTCTCACTGTGATTATTATAGAGGCATTCACCTCTACCAGTAGGTACTCAAAAAAGATACTCATGTTTTATTTCCATTCTTGGCTTATGCTGCTGCTGCTAAGTCGCTTCAGCCGTGTCTGACTCTGTGCAACCCCAGAGATGGCAGCCCCGTCCCTGGGATTCTCCAGGCAAGAACACTTCTTGGCTTATAGATGGTCCTTAAGCAGCATTTACTGAGTGACCAAAAGATTTTTAAATTTTAATCTCTTTACTCTGGTTTATATTAAGGGCTTTTATAATCGACTTATTTAGAATACATGGCAAAGTGGAGGGGGGAAAAAACAAGTGCACTGTATAATACCTCACTCTGGAATTTAAACATGAACCCAGTATTATGTCCCCTTAGTCCTCAGTATTTCATCAACAGGCTTCCATGCTCTGGTGTGGGCATCTTGTATTGCGTATGCTGATGTGTCCATCCAGTTGTTCTGTTGTTCTCAATCATTCAGTTGTATCTGACTCTCTTTTGTGACTCTGTGGACTGTAGCCCGCCAGGCTCCTCTCTCCATGGGATTTTCCAGGCAAGAATACTGGAGTGGATTGCCACTTCCTTCTCCAGGATCTTCCTGAAGCAGGGTTGGAACCCATGTCTCCTGCATTGGCAGGCAGTTTCTTTTCCCCAGAGCCACCATCCAGTACTGTAGGTAATTGAAAGCTGTATAAAATTTACTGTGAAAAAGACTTAGAGCTTAATTCTTCCCAGCATCAGGGCCCATGAGCCTCTGCCTGCAGAAGTGAGGCAAGAGGCTGACAACCCTCACAACACTCGGCTTGGAGGAGGACCCAGTTCTCTAAATGACTACTTTACTCCTGTGACTCATGGAGGCAGCAAAGTGCAGGACACTCACTGCCCTTGCTTTTACTCAAGCAAGGATGATGACCCCTAGTTGCCTGCTTTACCATTTCTATTCTGATTTATCAGAGGACTGTGCGGTCTGCAGGCCTGTGTGGGCTGCTGTTCACTATGACTCAGCAGTTCTGGGATAGAACAGGACATAATTTATGGGCCCAAAGACCTGGACAGGAGAGATGATGGCTTGGCTGTAGCCTGTCAGGCAATTAGCACACCCTGTTGGAGTGGAAAGGGGTGATAGAACAAAACTGTTTCTGTATATTCCGTGTACTTATTTTAGGTCCTCCCGAAAAGGGATTTCTTATCTGCTCAGAAAGGAGTGGAAGAATACTGGGAATAGAAGCGGACTTGCTCAACTCTCTTCACTGGCTCTGATGCATGGTTTTTGTGTTTTCTTTCCTGCTTTGTCTTCTACCTTAATTGAAAGGCCATATGACTGCATCTCTAAAGTCAGCAATGCTGTTCAGTGGGTATGATCCTGATCCAGGAGGGCTGTCCCAAGGTCAGCATCTGTTCTGATCTCTTGGTGCCTGTAATACCTAGAATCTGTTTATTTAAAAGACCAGTCCTGGACCAGAAGAATCTTTACGAGAGGAGTGTTTCATCTCATCCTCCTTAAAATGTTAATAATGGTTATCATTTAAAGAGTAGCTAAGGCACCGTGATAGGCATTTTATACATGTTTGATTTTTGCAGTACCTCTTAAGAAATAGGTGTTGTTATGCATGTTTAGCCAATACATACTGAACCATAGAATGTTTCCGAGAAGCCCCTAAAGTCACAAAATTAGTGACAGTGATTCAAATCAGGTGTGACTGACTGATCCTAAATCCGCTCCTTTTCCACTCACCTGAGCCTTGTGAAGAGCTTTGGAGAGGAAAAATAGCATGATTGGCACTAAGGATCTAGAAAGTTAGGTAGACAGATAAAAAGAGGCTCTTTTCTCTGTAGGTCCTTCCCCCACCAAACACTGGCATTGGTGAATGTTTGGGATAAGGAGGAGACAAAAGTGAAAGTCACATGTGAATTGCATGTCAATTTCTCGGGGCCTCACTGAGGCTGGAAATGGGGATCCTTCTCATTTACTCCTCGCCTTACTCTCCAGTCCCAGGTGGTGCTAGTGGTTAAAGAACCTGCCTGCCAGTGAAGGAGACATGAGAGACACAGGTTTGATCCTTGGGTTGGGACGATCCCCTGGAGGAGGGCATGGCAACCCACTCCAGCATTTCTTCCTTGGAGAATCCTGTGTACAGAGGTGCCTGCGGGCTACAGTCCATACGGTGGCAGAGAGTTCGACACAACTGAGGTGACTTAGCATGCATGCACATACTCACTGGTTCAGTTTTGAGGAACCCTAACCTTTTGACTAAAGCTGTTTCTAGTCTCTATGCTTTTGGAGATATTCTGCCAAAAGTTTAGTTATGTAACATATGAAAAGTATAGGATGTATAGGAAAAGAAGAGGCAATAAAAAAGAGTTTGGCAAAGTGGAGGGGGGAAAAAACAAGTGCACTGTATAATACCTCACTCTGGAATTTAAACATGAACCCAGTATTATGTCCCCTTAGTCCTCAGTATTTCATCAACAGGCTTCCATGCTCTGGTGTGGGCATCTTGTATTGCGTATGCTGATGTGTCCATCCAGTTGTTCTGTTGTTCTCAATCATTCAGTTGTATCTGACTCTCTTTTGTGACTCTGTGGACTGTAGCCCGCCAGGCTCCTCTCTCCATGGGATTTTCCAGGCAAGAATACTGGAGTGGATTGCCACTTCCTTCTCCAGGATCTTCCTGAAGCAGGGTTGGAACCCATGTCTCCTGCATTGGCAGGCAGTTTCTTTTCCCCAGAGCCACCATCCAGTACTGTAGGTAATTGAAAGCTGTATAAAATTTACTGTGAAAAAGACTTAGAGCTTAATTCTTCCCAGCATCAGGGCCCATGAGCCTCTGCCTGCAGAAGTGAGGCAAGAGGCTGACAACCCTCACAACACTCGGCTTGGAGGAGGACCCAGTTCTCTAAATGACTACTTTACTCCTGTGACTCATGGAGGCAGCAAAGTGCAGGACACTCACTGCCCTTGCTTTTACTCAAGCAAGGATGATGACCCCTAGTTGCCTGCTTTACCATTTCTATTCTGATTTATCAGAGGACTGTGCGGTCTGCAGGCCTGTGTGGGCTGCTGTTCACTATGACTCAGCAGTTCTGGGATAGAACAGGACATAATTTATGGGCCCAAAGACCTGGACAGGAGAGATGATGGCTTGGCTGTAGCCTGTCAGGCAATTAGCACACCCTGTTGGAGTGGAAAGGGGTGATAGAACAAAACTGTTTCTGTATATTCCGTGTACTTATTTTAGGTCCTCCCGAAAAGGGATTTCTTATCTGCTCAGAAAGGAGTGGAAGAATACTGGGAATAGAAGCGGACTTGCTCAACTCTCTTCACTGGCTCTGATGCATGGTTTTTGTGTTTTCTTTCCTGCTTTGTCTTCTACCTTAATTGAAAGGCCATATGACTGCATCTCTAAAGTCAGCAATGCTGTTCAGTGGGTATGATCCTGATCCAGGAGGGCTGTCCCAAGGTCAGCATCTGTTCTGATCTCTTGGTGCCTGTAATACCTAGAATCTGTTTATTTAAAAGACCAGTCCTGGACCAGAAGAATCTTTACGAGAGGAGTGTTTCATCTCATCCTCCTTAAAATGTTAATAATGGTTATCATTTAAAGAGTAGCTAAGGCACCGTGATAGGCATTTTATACATGTTTGATTTTTGCAGTACCTCTTAAGAAATAGGTGTTGTTATGCATATTTAGCCAATACATACTGAACCATATAATGTTTCCGAGAAGCCCCTAAAGTCACAAAATTAGTGACAGTGATTCAAATCAGGTGTGACTGACTGATCCTAAATCCGCTCCTTTTCCACTCACCTGAGCCTTGTGAAGAGCTTTGGAGAGGAAAAATAGCATGATTGGCACTAAGGATCTAGAAAGTTAGGTAGACAGATAAAAAGAGGCTCTTTTCTCTGTAGGTCCTTCCCCCACCAAACACTGGCATTGGTGAATGTTTGGGATAAGGAGGAGACAAAAGTGAAAGTCACATGTGAATTGCATGTCAATTTCTCGGGGCCTCACTGAGGCTGGAAATGGGGATCCTTCTCATTTACTCCTCGCCTTACTCTCCAGTCCCAGGTGGTGCTAGTGGTTAAAGAACCTGCCTGCCAGTGAAGGAGACATGAGAGACACAGGTTTGATCCTTGGGTTGGGACGATCCCCTGGAGGAGGGCATGGCAACCCACTCCAGCATTTCTTCCTTGGAGAATCCTGTGTACAGAGGTGCCTGCGGGCTACAGTCCATACGGTGGCAGAGAGTTCGACACAACTGAGGTGACTTAGCATGCATGCACATACTCACTGGTTCAGTTTTGAGGAACCCTAACATTTTGACTAAAGCTGTTTCTAGTCTCTATGCTTTTGGAGATATTCTGCCAAAAGTTTAGTTATGTAACATATGAAAAGTATAGGATGTATAGGAAAAGAAGAGGCAATAAAAAAGAGTGAAATGGAAAAGAAACAAAAGGGGTTTCACCTCAGCCGGTTTTATCAAATGAAATTGTCCATTAGCTGTCAAGTAAGATCCAGATGTATAGTTGTGTTCTTGAATATATGCAGAGACATTGAGGAACCCTGTTCTTTTTAAATTAAATGTGTTGTTTTTAAAAGTGCTGATGTAGTAAACATCTAGGGTTTCATTTAATACACATGCTGAACCCCAGGCTGCTGAGGATCAGAAGATCTGATCTTCATTTTAAAACCACATATACGGTTGATAGTTTTGTACTCACTACCATTAATTAGGGACTAAGGTACGTGACTGAGTTACTGGGGCAATAAAGCCATGTTTAGGAGCCACTGACTGGGTTCCATCTCAATATCTCCTTCTCACTAGTTAAAGGATCTTGAGCAAGTTCCTGGAACTCACTGTAATTTGGTTTCACCATCAGCAAAGTGTTTGTAAAGTAATATTTTAACTGATCTGAAATATTTAGTGCATGTATAACAATGCTTAACATCTAAGTAGCCGTATGGAAAGATCATTATTTTTATTACACAATGAAATGACACTCTGTAGAAACATACCTTTTTTATCCAAAAAAGAACTCAGACTGCTCTCCACTCCACAGGAGAGTTCTCGAGGAAGAATCTCCCAATGAGAAGGAGTCTTGTGGTCCCTGGATCTAACATTTTACTTTGACATTCACTTTCCCCTAGGACTTTCTCCCTGATTGAGTAGCAGCAGCATCTCACTGGCCTCAGGGGACACAGCTTCCTTGGTAACACTACTTCAAAACCAGTCAGTGAGAGTTTGTGCAGGTGCTCTTATCTTGTGACATAACCTGAAAGGTGGATCCTACCACAAGTAGATATCACGAGGCTACTGGTAAAAAGAGATGAGTGAGCACATATTATCTATTTCTGTGCTGCAACATGTGGCTGTCGAGCATTTGAAATGTGGCTAGTCTGAATTAAGCTGTGATGTAAGTGTAAGACATTGAATTTCAAAGACAGTCTAAAACAAGAATGTAAAATACCATATTAATAATTTTTATATTTTACATGTGGGAATGATACTCTTGGATTTATTGGAGTAAGTGAAATGTACTTTTGAAATTGTTTCCTTTTTTAGAAATATGGCTACTAAGAAATTTAAAATGACATATGTGACTCAGATTTTTGACTCACTTTACATTTCTATTTGACAGCACCAATATAGATAACCTGATTTAGTAATAAATCTTCTTGCTCTCCAAGTTTGCTGGTATCTTTCTATTTCTGTGCCTTTTTCCCCCTTCTTTCCTTCCAAGCTTGTCATCTCCCTCCATGTGATGGCCAGCAGCAAATCCACTGCCCAGGATATTATTATTTGACAGCTAGTGGAAAACCAAGAGAGTGTCAGCATTCACTCTATGTCCTAAGGAGATGAGCACCAAAACCAAACTTAGCACTGAGGTTAAGCCCTGTTGAACAAAGGGCTGCATCCTTACTCTTGGAGTCCTTGCTAAACTCACTACTTTGTAATACAGCATAAACAACTCTGATTTTTATAGAACAAAAAGTGATTATAAAAGGCACACCTATGATAATCAGATTTCCATTGGCATACTTAAATGAATTGCAACTTAGCATGCTAAACACATACAGGTTACTTTTTATAAATTATACTGTATGTATGATATTCACAAAACTATTATGAAATAATAATGTTTGTATATTAGAAAACTAAGAGTTAGAACTATTAAATACTATTCCTAAAGCCACATAACTAGTGTTTGTTGAAGTTGATTTAAATTCCAGTGTATGTATCTTAAAACCCATTTTTGTTTGGGTAAAGCACTGTGTTATTCCTTCTTAGTTAAGTTCCCTGAAAGATTCAGAAATTTCAGCACAGATTTTGAATTTCACCACTTGGATTTTACTTCTGTACTCCAAGTCTTCTTCCTCATTTTCCAAGTCAGAGTATGCATTCTTTCCCTTCAAAGATATCTAGAAAGAGGCTATAAGGGATTGTTGGTTTTCAGTTTTGTAAGACTAGGGATTAGCTTCTCCAAAAAACCAAGAGTTCTGAGAACATGGGACAGAGTAAAATATAATGTCATGATAATATTTCCCTTCCATTCAAGTATGAGGGGGAAAGCTTAGAAGTAGGGGTGAAAATTGAAAGTGAAAGTTGCTTGGTAGTGTCTGACTCTTTGTGACCTCATGAATTGTAGCCTGCTAGGCTTCTTTGTCCATGGAGTTCTCCAGGCCAGAATACTAGAATGGGTTGCCTTTCCCTTCTCCAGGGGATCTCATGGAATTCTCCAGGCCTTAATATTGGAATGGGTTGCCATATGCCCTTCTCCAGGGGATCTTCCCAACCCAGGAATTGAACCCAGGTCTTCCACTTTGCAGGTGGATTCTTTACCATCTGAGCCACCAGGGTAACCCGGAAGTAGGGGTATGAAAGTATATAGCAGCCTTCTCCTGGTGTGCTGCTGCTGCTGCTAAGTCGCTTCAGTTGTGTCCGACTCTGTGCGATCCCATAGACGGCAGCCCACCAGGCTACCCCATCCCTGGGATTCTCCAGGCAAGAACACTGGAGTGGGTTGCCATTTCCTTCTCCATCTCCTGGTGTGAATACTCTTGAAAAGTGGAGGAAATGTTATTGCCATGGAGTGTTTTTGTAGACATGGTTGTGTGCAGTGGTTTTGGAGCCAGCCTGACTTAGAAAATGAGACTCTGATCCTTACAGGCATTGTAACCCTGGTCAGGCTACTTGATCACTATGAACTCGAGCTGGTTCTTCGGGCAAATGGCATTAGTAACAGTGCCTACTCACAGAGTTGTAGGATTAAATCTGATGAGGCATATAGAGCACTCAGCCTAGTGTGGGACATTGTATGTATTTAGCAAATGTTAACTTTTGTTTCTGTGACTTTCCATGCATTAATGCAGACTGTGACCAGACAAAAAGAAGGCTTTGCTATTTCTCAGTCCTTGCTAATGTGTCCTGTGATTTATTTTTCAACATGGTAAAATTGTCTCCTATTTTCATGGAGAAACTAGTAAAGTGTCCATGGTTCCCAGAAGGAAATAAAGACACACTGTGCCAAGCCCCTTGACTGGGCATCATAGCAAGCATGCAGAGACCCAGCACACTCCTGGGTGCTTTCTCCAAGCAGCAGGGAAATTTATAAGCTCCAGCAGCCATTTAGATTGCTAACTTGGAGAACGAATTTCTCTTCTCTTCTCATTTGGGCAAAATATTTTTTTTTCTTTTTCTTTCTGGCATTCCTGAGTCTTTGATGGACAGAAATGGGAAGGGATTTGGAGCTCCAAAGGGATGTGTAGTAATTCTCTTCATAAGGTTATGATTGATTATTTCATCATGTAATTTCACTTTAATTGTGTTCATTTCATATACCTGGCTGATATAAATACATATTGTGGTATGTAATGTATCCCCAGTGTATATAAAATCAGAGCTATTATTCCATTCTGGGTTCTGGTGCTAATAAACAAGCTATTCAGGCTTTGCTCAGGTAGTTTACAACGTCGCTGGAATGCTTTGATGGAATTACAGCATTATCCATATACAGTTGGGGGCATATGATTCCTTTTATGTAATATAATACCTTATAATATAATGAGTATCATTAATAAAGTGACAAAATAAAACTTGAATTACCACTTCAGGATGTGCTTTATTCAACCAGTAATACACTTTTTGGTCCTTTGTAGTTTCTCTCCTTTGAATTCATAGCTTACTGCATTCAGACTGTGATATTAACACACCAACCAAGCATACCCTGTTGTGTCATAAAGCCATGGTATGAGATGTCAAAGGGGAAAAAAACAAACATTATTCTAAAACAGAAACTGGGGAGTGTTGCTCTGATGTTTTAAAAGACGATACAGCTCACATGAA
This sequence comes from Oreotragus oreotragus, assembly GCA_006410675.1. Lineage (NCBI taxonomy): Eukaryota > Metazoa > Chordata > Mammalia > Artiodactyla > Bovidae > Oreotragus > Oreotragus oreotragus. Next base: position 79,709 of record SJYX01016833.1, read on the forward strand.
TAAGCAAATTTATTTACTAACCAAAAGCAACATTTCTGTTTTTTGTTTTAGAAAGGCAAGTGTTCTTTACACAGAAAACATCTTTGTGTGAATTCTGTATTTCAGAAATGGAGCTAAGTGATAAAGTCTTAAATTAGTATTGACCAAGTTTAGATAATAAAGGACTGCACAGATTTCTCTGAGAATACTGAATAATATAGAAGGCATTAAAAAAAAAACAAAACTTTGCTTCTCTTTTCTTTGGTTTCACTTGATACTACTAGTTGATTAGTCCAAGGTAATTCTTGGAAAGACAGCATCAGGGGTTTTTCTGTGGATAGTTCAGTCATCCCCAAAGCATAAAGGATTTAAACATTTGATTGTGGTACCAAGGATATCAGTTACAAAGGAAGTTTTTCCTGCAGGTACAGTTAAGCTGAGCACAGATTTCCACAAAGCACAGTGACATATTCAGAAGGTGCTCAGAGTCTTAGAAATTGGTTTCTAATTCTAGATAGCAGGAAGCCTATATGTTCTTACAAGGTAGGAGATGAAAAGATTTGAGATTCCTTGATATCCAACAGCAGGAAGAATTACATACGTAAGAGTATAAGAATTACTAGATTTAAGAAGAGGTCCCCTACAGAAGGACAAGATAGAAGTAATAAACCTTTAAAATGACAGAAGGCCTGTTATCCCAGTGTCCAGAATTGTATTTTCCTGACCTCTCTGGTTGATATATCAAGTACAGAAATGTGACCTCTTGCAAGCCCGGGGTAGAATAGTTTGCAAGAGCTATATGAATAAGCATGGTTCAGAGCAAAAGCTGAGTTAGATAACTGAAGGCTGTGAAGAGATAGATGAATTATCACAATTCATCTGAGAAACTAAGATTAACATTAGGTCAAGAATTCATGATAGTTTCTTCTTTCCAAATTTTCTGGCATTAATTTTGCATGATTAAAGACATTTTTATCTGTAATGTTGTCATACTTAACTAAGAATTTTCAAGAAACCTGCAAAATGTGATGTTAGAAACAAGCTATAAACCATGATTCATTTTATCTTCAGGATTCTGATGCTCTTTCATTGAGGAAAAGATCTAGTGTGAATTTGGTGATGTCACCATTAATCATGGAACTTGGAATTCAAGAAGTAGAAATCTGCAAGTGCTTAAATTTACATCATAAAATTATTCTAATACCTACAGGTAATTACCAAAGTAATCTGTAAACTTTTAGAAAAAACAAAAGAGAATACTGACACTTAGAAGTTGATCTTCAGAATGGCTGACTTCTGTCCTCTTCTCCATTGACCTAGTAGTATTCTGTAACCTAAATTCCTGTGTGGTCACATATCTTTAAAAATGACTGACTGGGATTGTCATGCAGCTCTGGAACACGCCCTTTCCTTGAACTGCATTAACTGGCCCAACTGAGAAATCAAACCTACATATTTGTTCTCACTAACTCCATATGCCAACTATTCCAAATTAAACTTTGTATTTACTGCTGTGTAATTCACATGCTAGCAGGTCTAGGAAGTCTCTGCACATTATATTTTTTACTGTTACACTAGTGCACACTATGAATATTTACTCAGTATTTATACCTTTAAAAAATATGCATGTAATTAAAGTTATGAGACTCTAGTTCAGCACAGTCTCCTGAGTTTCAGAATACCTAACAAACCTTAATATGAGTGGATATATATAATAAAAATCTTTCTTTACATTGGGCTCAGGTTTTGACTCTGATGTTTTACCAACTGATGAACCTTGGCCAATGCACTGAGCTGCATTTGCAATCAGTTTTCTTATATAAAAAGTGGTTTTGGATCTTTCCTGCCACTGGATGGCTATCTTAACAGTATCATCCAGTTGAAAAATTAGGAATATTTATAGAATACACAGAGCATCAGACATAAGTTATTACTCTTATCCCAATAGAGCAAAAGAAAAGGAAGAGTGATGATGTGTCCTCTTTGGGAAACATGAACTTTTCCACCTGCTCTAACCCATCACTCATCTCTGGCTTGAAAGAAACTCATAGGTTATAAAATAGTTCAATAGTTATCATGAACAAAACACAAAAGTGTAAAGGTGACATGAAGCTTCCGCAGTTTGTCTCATGCGACACAACTGAGTGAAAATGTCCATGTTTACTCAAATCAAGCCATTCCTGAATAAACTCTGAAGCTTCAGGTTGAGAGCAAACTACCAGAAATATTAGAAAATATTATCATGTCTCTAAAATAATATCCCATTCTTCTTTCTCAAGATTGCTTTGGGACACCATGAGTCGCAGCACATCAGGCCTCCCTATTCATCATCATCTCTCAGAGTTCACTCAGACTCACATCCATCGAGTCCGTGATGCCATCCAGCCATCTCATCCTCGGTCGTCCCCTTCTCCTCCTGCCCCCAATCCCTCCCAGCATCAGAGTCTTTTCCAATGAGTCAACTCTTCGCATGAGGTGGCCAAAGTGGTGACTGCA